>OY740797.1:53662295-53958761 GCA_963514005.1 Raja brachyura | reverse complement strand
TAGAGGTGAGGGGAGAGAGAGGTGGAGGGAAGAGGAGGGGTAAGGAGCGTGTACCACAAAATCCTCCTCCACCTATTTACATTTAAAAGTCGCTGTGTTAACTACCGCCTCCAGCAGCTCGTTCGATGTTAGTAATTGTAGAGAAGAAAGTTTGTTTTAGTAATTGGAGAGAAATTATTTGAATTTAAAACGTCTATTGTTGAAATAAAAATGTAAATTTCTGTTAGTAATTAGAGAGAGAGGGAGAAGTTTGTTTTTGTAATTAGAAAATTAATTTAAAATAAAAAGTTATTTTTCAAATAAAAATCAAACTGATCAGTTTTTGAAATTTAGAAATCTTTCAGCTCAAAATATTAATAGTTTATTTTAGTCGTTAAAGAGAAAAAATGGTTTGGAAGTAAAAAGATCAAAGTTTGTTTTAATAATTACAGATTAAAAGTTGACTTTAGTTATTGGAAAGAAAAAAGTTGATTTTATAATTGAAAGAAAATCAAATAGAGAAATAATGTATTCATGAGGTCACAAGTTCTCTGAGCAGAATTAGGCCATTCGGCCCATCGAGTCCACTCCGCTATTGAATCATGGCTGTTCCATCTCCCCTTCCTAACCCCATTCTACTGCCTTCATCCCATAATCCCAGGCACCCGGATTAATCAATAATCTATCTACAGGTTTCTCTGCTTTATCAATATCTCTTTCTCAATCCATTTTCTGAAATTGAACCAAAATTAGTTTAGTTTGGAACTGGAAGAATTAATAATCTACAATGAACGTTTGTCAGCACTGGGCCTGTACTCGCTGGAGTTTAGAAGAACGAGGGGAGGGGCACCTCATTGAAACGTCACCAAATAGTGAAAGGCCCGGATAGAGTGGATGTGGAGAGGATGCTTCCACTAGTGGGAGAGTCTAGGACCAGAGGGCACAGCCTCAGAATTAAAGGATGTTCCTTTAAGATGGACATTAGGAGGAATGTCTTTACCCCGAGGGTGGTGAATCTGTGGGATTCGATGGAGGCCACAAGTCAGTGGATATATATATAGGGCAGAGATACATAGATTGTTGAATAGTGCGGGTGTCAGGGGTTATGGGGAGGATGCAGAAGAATGGGGTTAGGAGGAAGAGATAGATCAGCTATAATTGAATGGCGAAGTTGACTTGATGGGCCGAATGGCCTAATTCTGCTCCTAGAACATGTGACCAGCGATCGCCCGTTCACACACTAGTGCGGCACGGTGGTGTAGCGGTGGAGTTGCTGCCTCACAGCGCCAGTGACCCGGGTTCCTCTCTCTCCCTCTCCCTCTCTCCCTCTCTCACCCGACCCTCTCTCTATCTCCACCCGATCCCTCTCCCCTCCCTCTATCTCCCTTCTTATCTCTCTCTCAATAAATTGGCCATTTTTAATAACAGTCCCTGCTGCTGCCTGAAGTGTTGGTTTCACTTCCACCGATACCAGGTTTACACTGCATGATGGGAGATACTGGATAAAAAATACATCAATAAAGTCTGCGTGTGTGTGTGGCAACATTTTCTGTTCTACGATCCCAACGCAGAGATCCATGGCCAAGTGAGGAATACCTTACTGCACTATTAGTGCACACACACACACACCCTCCAGTTATAGAGACATAGAGGCATCGAGTCTCACAGCATCTTCAGCCCAGCCTGCCTGCCTGGCTGCCCACACCGGCCAACATGTCCCATCCCCATATTCCTATAAATGGCCTGTCTGTCTGTCCATGCACCTGTCTAAATGCTCCTTAAAGTTTGCCGGAGTACTTTTTAAGTTTGCAGATGATACAAAAGTGGGTGGTTTGCAGATCGTGAAGATGGTTGTGATTAATTGCAGTAGGGTCTTGATCGATTGGCCAAGTGTGCTGGGGAATGGTTGATGGAATTTAATGCAGGGAATGGTGAGGTATTGCATTTTGGGAAGTCTAACATGGGGAGGATCTACACAGCGAATGGTAGTGAAGGTTTAGGAAAGAAATGTGAAATATCTTTAGTCAGAAGGTGGTGAAATTGAGGAGTTCTTTTCCACAATAGAGGCCATGTTAATGGATAATACTAAGGCAGAGATAGATAGATTCTTGATTAGTTCAGGTCCCAGACGTTATGGGGAGAAGGCAGGAGAATGGGGCAAGGAGGGAGAGATGGCTCAGCCATGATTGAATGGCGGTGTAGACCTGATGGGCCGAATGGCCTAATTCTACTGCTATCACTGATGACCTTATGACATATCCTTCCTGTACTCCATCCAGTTATTGGTCGTGATTCATCCCACCACAGTGTTGCCGTTTGCCGACTTGTAGATGGAATTAGAGCCACATTTGGCCCTGGTGTCATGTGTACAGGGAGTGTATTAGAGGGTGGAGCTGATTCCTAGTTCCAGGAGCTTGGAGATCAGTTTGGATGGGATTATGGTGGCAGAGCTATTACCGATAGATAGGAGTCTAACGTAGGACAATTCCTAACGTAGCAATTCTTGCTATTGAGAGAGTGCAGCATAGGTTCACCTGGTTAATTCCCTGGATGGTGGGACTGACAAATGATGACAGAATGGATCGACTGGGCTTATATTCACTGGAATTTAGACAGATGAGAGGGGATCTTACAGAAACATATAACATTAAGGGATTGGACAGGCTAGATGCAGGAAAATGTTCGTGATGTTGGGGTTTCCGGAACCAGGGGTACAGTTTAAGAATAAGGGCTAAGAATAAGGGTTAGGAATAAGAATAAGGGCTAAGCTATTTATGAATGAATGAATAGCCTTTATTGTCATTCAGACCTTTCGGTCTGAACGAAATTTCATGCCTGCAGTCATACGTATATATAAAAATAACAAAACCACACAATAAACACAAAATTAACATCCACCACAGTGAGTTCACCAAACACCTCCTCACTGTGGTGGAAGGCAAAAGTCTTAGAGTCTCTGTCTTCTTCCCGCCTTATTCTCCCTCTGTGCTGAGGAGATCCAGGCTTCCGATGCTGCCGTCCACCAGGCCCGCGGCCGAGCCTCCAAAACCGGGCCGCCGCCACCGCCGTCGCCGGAACACCGCCACAGGGCCCGGCGCCGGAACGCTGGAGCACCGCAGCCCCGAAGCCAGGTCGCCGCGGGAACGTCGCTGGAGCACCGCATCCCTGAAGCCAGGTCGTCGCTGGAGCACCGCAGCTCAGAGAGAGCCAGGTCGCCGCTGAAGCTCCGAAAGCCGTGCCGCCGCCAGCTCCGCCATTCGGGTCTCAGCACAGACGGAGACGATGTCGGGGGACACGACAAGAAAAGCCGCTTCCCCCGGAACGGAGAGACTAAAACCCCGTTTCTTTTAAATTTAAATTAAAATTAGAATTAGATTTTAATTAGAATTAGAATTTAAATTAAAATTAGATTTAAATTTATGAACCATGTATTATGAAAATGTGCACCGGGATTCTGTCTGATGCAAACATATCGAGCGACGTCCCTTAAAACTTTAACAGTAACCAGGAGATACAAGAACTACAGATGCTGGTTCACAATAAAGACACAGAGCGCTGGAGTATCTCAGCGCGTCAGGCAGCATCTCTGGAGAACATGGATATGTGGTGTTGTGGTTGGGACACTTCTTCAAACTGATTGTGTTGGGGAGGGGGGTGGTGAGAAAGGCGGAGAGAGGGTCAGGACAAACCTTGGTGAGTGGTGGGTGGATACAGGTGAAGGGGGTGTGGTTGATATGCAGATGTTTAATGGTCAATGGGCATGGAGTCACACAGCATGGAAACAGGCCCTGCGACCCAACTTGCCCACTCCAAACAACATGCTCCATCTACACTATGTCAACTGGCCCATGTCCCTCTAATCCTATCCTATCCATGTACCTGCACAGATATATCTCATGTATTATGATAGTACCTGCCTCAACTACCTCCTCTGGCAGTTTGTTCCATATACACAACACCCTTTGTGTAAATAGTCACTCCTCATGCTCCTATTAAATATTTCCCCCCTCACCTGATACCCATGTCCCTGGTTCTTAATTCCCCTAATCTGGGCAATAGACTGTGTATTTACCTGATCTATTCCTCTCATGATGTTCTACATCTCTATAAGATCACTCCTCACCCACCTGCGCTCCAAGGAATAATGTCCTAGCCTGCCCAATCTCCCTCTATAGCTCAGGCCCTCGTGTCCTGGCAACAGCCTCGTTAAACTAATCTGCACCATTTCCAGCTTGACAACATATTTCCTATAACACGGTGACCAACACTGAACACAATACTCTAACTGTGTTCTCATCAACGTCTTATACATCTGTAACATGACCTCCCAACTTCTACACAATACTCTGATGCAGGCCAATGTGCCAAATGCCTTTTTAATCACCATATCTACACATCATGCCATTGCAAGGAAGTATGTGACTGCACTCGTAGATCCCTCTGCTCCACAGCACTTCCAAGAGCCCAACCATTCACTGTGTAGGTGCTGCCCTTATTAAACTTCACAAACTGCAACACCTCACATTTCTCTGTATTAAACTCCATCAGACATTCCTCAGCCCACCTGCCCAACCAATCAAGATCTTGCTGCAATTTCTCACAAACATTTTCAGTATCTACAATACCACTCAGTGTAGTGTCAGCTGCAAATTTGCTGCTCATGCCTTGTACATTCTCACCGCTAGTCCCAGGCTTCCCGTCTGAAAAACAACCTTCCACCATCACCCTCTGCTTCCTTCCATGAAGCCAGGTTTCTATCCATTCAGCCATCTCTCCTTGGATCCCTTGCAATCTTACCTTCCAGAGCAGCCTACCATGTGGATGCTTGTAAAATACCGTTGCTCAAATCCACACATACAACGTCGACAGCTCTGTCATCATCAACGTTTTTGGCCACATCTTCAAGCCGCTCAAGTGAGACACGATCTCCCACGTACAAATCTGTGCTGACTATCCCTAATCAGCCCTTGTCCATCTCAGTACATGTGTATCTGTTGTCACCTTCCTGTCGTACAACTGAGCTCTATTGTGCAACACTCTCAACGACTCTATCATTTACTGAGCTCATGACATAGCAAAGCATCACCTGAGACTTGTCACAGTTCCTCTACTGTTCCTCAGCTGGCTTTTGGGAAACCTACAGAATCCCATCAGATTTAATGGAACAAAAATTAGTTTAGTTTGGAACTGGAAGAATGAATAATCTACAATGAGCGTTTGTCGGCACTGGGCATGTACTCGCTGGAGTTTAGAAGAACGAGGGGAGGGGCACCTCATTGAAACGTCACCGAATAGTGAAAGGCCTGGATAGAGTGGATGTGGAGAGGATGTTTCCACTAGTGGGAGAGTCTAGGACCAGAGGGCACAGCCTCAGAATTAAAGGATGTTCTTTTAGGAAGGAGATTAGGAGGAATGTCTTTAGCCAGAGGGTGGTGAATCTGTGGGATTCGATGCCACAAACGGCGGTGGAGGCCACAAGTCAGTGGATATATTTATGGCAGAGATACATAGATTGTTGAATAGTGCGGGTGTCAGGGGTTATGGGGAGGATGCAGGAGAATGGGGTTAGGATGGAGAGATAGATCAGCTATAATTGAATGGCGAAGTTGACTTGATGGGCCGAATGGCCTAATTCTGCTCCTAGAACATGTGACCAGTGATCGCCCGTTCACACACTAGTGCGGCACGGTGGTTATAGCGGTGGAGTTGCTGCCTCACAGCGCCAGAGACCCGGGTTCCTCCCTCTCCCTCTCCCTCTCTCTCTCTCTCTCTCTCTCTCTCCCTCCCTCCCTCCCTCTCTCCCTCTCCCTCCCTCTCCCTCTCCTTCTCCCTCTCCCTCTCTCTCTCTCTCTCTCTCTCTCTCTCCCTCCCTCCCTCCCGCCCTCTCTCGCTCTCTCTCTCTCCCTCTCTCTCTCTCCACTGTTAAGATGAAAATAACAAGTTAATGCATCTTCCCGTGCCGTGTTTACCAACGTGAATAGAGCAGCAAGATGGAGTTAGTGCTCATTACAGATGAGATTAGTTATGGATACTGAACTTCAGTTAACCCTTTATAGTCAAACATTTGAAATAACAACCAGTTCCCAGTTCCGTCGCACACTACCCAGATATATTTTCACCAGTGGCAACACTGACAACATTTGCCTTGTGCTGACCCACTGTAGAAGATCGGACATGTTTGCAGGTTCCCTCTCCATGTGCGACCATTGGACAAACTGCTGTAATAATAATGTTAAATGTGTGATTAACCGGGTTTGTCTTAAAATGAATCTGTTCTACGATCCCAGCACAGAGATCCATGGCCAAGTGAGGAATACCTTACTGCACTATTTGTGCACACACACGCCCTCCAGTTATAGAGACATAGAGGCATCGAGTCTCACAGCATCTTCAGCCCAGCCTGCCTGCCTGCCCACACCGGCCAACATGTCCCATCCCCATATTCCTATAAATGGCCTGTCTGTCTGTCTGTCTGTCCATGCATCTGTCTAAATGTTCCTTAAAGTTTGCGGAGTACTTTTTAGTTCGTACCTTTATATAGTTACAAGGAGAGATCGCTGAATGGATTGAAATTCGGCTTCAGGGAAGGAAGCAGAGGGTGATGGTGGAAGGAAGGTTGCTTCTCAGACTGGAGGCCTGTGACTAGTGGTCTGCCTCAGTGTTCAGTGCTGGGCCCGTTACTGTTTGTCATCTACATCAATGATTTGGATGAGAACTTACAGAGCAAGTTTAGCAAGTTTGCAGATGATACAAAAGTGGGTGGTTTTGCAGATAGTGAAGATGGTTGTGATTAATTGCAGTAGGGTCTTGATCGATTGGCCAAGTGTGCTGGGGAATGGTTGGTGGAATTTAATGCAGAGAATGGTGAGGTATTGCATTTTGGGAAGTCTAACATGGGGAGGATCTGCACAGTGAATGGTAGGGCTCGAGGTACAATTGTGGAGCAGAGGGACCTTGGATGCAGGTGCTCAGTTCCTTGAAGGTGGAACCACAGTTGCTGTGGATGTGATGGTCAAAAAGGCGTTTGGCACATTGGCCTTTACCTGGCAGAGTATTGAGTATAGAGGTTGGGAGGACGTGTTGCGGTTGTAGAAGACCTTAGTGAGGCCGCATTTAGAGTATTGTGTTCAGTACTGGGTGCTGTGTTATTGGGAAGATTTTACCAAACAGATACATTTTACAAGGATGCATCAGCCAGGGTCTGCCCTGTGGGTAGTGGTTGAGTAGACAGGAACCCTATTCCTTGAAGTGAAGTGCAGGCAGGAGGAAGAAGGGTGATCGTATAGAGGTGTATAAGATGATGAGAGGGATCTAGCGGGGAGAATATAAGGGAATTCTGATGAGTTGTACGTCTACTCCCAGCAGACCGACCTTGCTATCTGGTACGTGGGTTTGAATTTACATCTACCTGTCGACAGGCCTGACGTAGTTGACTACAAAATAAACTGCAGATTGAACAGAGCCACAGCGAGTGTTCACCCACCGGCTGGAACTAATATTCCCACTGGGGGTGAAGGGCGCAGCATCACAGTTACCCCAACTCCCCTTTCTCAGATTTTTTTGGGTTTTTTTAAATTTTATTTTTGTTAGAAGTAAGTACAATAGTGTGGTACATGAGTACCTAATACATACATACATATTTCCATTCTTGTACAACTTCATACTTTTGATTTAATAATAAAAGAACAGTGGAAGAAAAAAGAAATAAAGAGTGTCAGAATAGATAGACAAGCGAGTAGAGACAGATAGCAAATGAAATAAAGGGCAGAGAAGAGAAGCTGAAAAGATTGAAATAGAAGGAGAAAGTAAAGAAAAGAGAGATTAGGGGAGATCTACCTATTTCGTATTTTTGCCCATCCGTCACCCGGTTCTAAACCATTTAATTTCTGAGGTTATGTTATGTTGCACCATATGCTTGCAAAAAGTTGATAAAAGGAGACCAAGTCTTTGAGAATTGGTCTACTTTGCCTAGTAGGAGAAATCTCATTTTTTCAAGATGAAGCGTTTCAGACATATTTGAAATCCACATTTTGAATGTTGGCGTGGTTGCGTTTTTCCAAAATTTGAGTATGTTTTTTCGCTGTTATTAGACCGTAATTAAGAAAAGCTTCTTGGAATATAGTTAGTTTTCTTCCCTCTTCCATTGATCCAAAGATAATCAGTTCTGTATTGGGGTTCAATTTTGTGTTAAATAGTTTTGTAAAAATTCCAAAAATTTCATTCCAAAATGTATACAGTTTTATACACGAGACAAAGGAATGTGCTATAGTGGCATTTTGAGTAAGACATTTATCACAGATGGGGGAAACATTTGGGAATATTTTATTCAGTCTAGTTTTAGAATAATATAATCTATGTAAAATTTTAAATTGAATTAGGTTATGTCCTACATTAATTGAACATTTATTTACATATAATAGATTTTTTTCCCATCTATCATTAGGAATTTTTATCAATAATTCTTGTTCCCAGTCCCTTCTAATTGTCTCTGTTGTTGGCGTTTCTATATTTAAAATTATATTATATAAGTAAGATATTAAATTGCTTGATTCTGCCTTTCTATTCATTCCTTCCTCCAATAAATCTGGGGTTAGGGTTTGATATCCTTGTATATATTTCTTCAAATAATCTTGAATTTGAAGATATTTGAAACATTGATTATTTTTCAAATAATATTTTAGTTGTAATTGTTGGAATGATAAAAGTTTTCCCATATCATACATATCTCCCATTGTTTTAATTCCTAATCTTTCCCAATGGATAAATGTTTTATCAATAATGGATGGTTTAAATGAGGGATTATTAGTTATTGGAGAAAGAAGCGATAATTTTCTTAATTTTAAAGATAATTTCATTTCGGAGTCACATGAGTGACTTCGTGAAGAACCCGCCAGCACGCATGCGCGACTTATCGTCGCAACGCATTGCAGTCGACGGCTGGAGGTGGAGCGCGGCTCACCACCAGTCCTTCATAAGGGCCGCTCAGGTAAGTGTAACTAACCTTGAGTTGGTTGGTTTTTGTTGTGCGAGTGTTTTCTCCCAACAGAAACATGGATAGGAAGAACAAGGGCCGTAGATTCAGATTCAGATTCAGATTCAATTTTAATTGTCATTGTCAGTGTACAGTACAGAGACAACGAAATGCATTTAGCATCTCCCTGGAAGAGCGACACGGCAAATGATTTGAATAAATAATAATAAGTGTCCAGGGGGGGGGGTGATTGGCAGTCACCGAGGTACGTTGTTGAGTAGCGTGACAGCCGCCGGAAAGAAGCTGTTCCTGCACCTGCTGGTTTGGCAACGGAGAGACCTGTAGCGCCTCCCGGATGGTAGGAGGGTAAACAGTCCATGATTGGGGTGAGAGAGGTCCTTGGCGATGCTGAGCGCCCTCCGCAGAAAAGGCTTGCTTTGGACAGACTCAATGGAGGGGAGCGAGGAACCGGTGATGCGTTGGGCAATTTTCACCACCCTCTGCAATGCCTTCCGGTCGGAGACAGAGCAGTTGCCATACCAAAATGTGATGCAGTTGGTAAGGATGCTCTCGATGGTGCAGCGGTAGAAGTTCACCAGGATCTGAGGAGACAGATGGACCTTCTTCAGTCTCCTCAGGAAGAAGAGACGCTGGTGAGCCTTCTTGATCAGAGTTGAGGTATTGTGGGTCCAAGAGAGGTCGTCGGAGAGGTTGACTCCCCGTTCCACGTTGAACACGTTCCACCTCCGTACCGTTAATGTGGATGAGGGTGTGCGTGCCGCCCCTGGACTTCCTGAAGTCTACAATGAGCTCCTTGGTCTTCTTGGAGTTAAGGGCCAGGTTGTTGTCAGCGCACCATGCTGCTAAGTGCTGGACCTCCTCCCTGTAGGCCGACTCATCGTTGTTGCTGATGAGGCCAATCACCGTTGTATCATCTGCATACTTGATGATGGTGTTAGTACCATGTACAGGTGTGCAGTCATAGGTGAAGAGGGAGTAGAGGAGGGGGCTCAGCACACAGCCCTGTGCAACGCCGGTGTTCAGGGTGAGGGTTGAAGAGGTGTGCTTGTCTAACCTAACAGACTGGGGTCTGTTGGTTAGAAAGTCCAGTATCCAGTTGCAGAGGGAAGGAGCGATGCACAGGTTACCGAGCTATAATCGATGAACAGCATTCTTACGTAAGTGTCTCTGTTGTCGAGGTGGGAGAGGGCGGAGTGAAGTGCCATTGAGATGGCATCCTCCGTACTCCTGTTCTTGCGGTAGGCAAACTGATAGGGATCCAGTGTGGGGGGTAGGCAGCTTTTGAGGTGTGCCAGGACCAGCCTCTCGAAGCACTTGGTGATGATGGGGGTAAGTGCAACTGGGCGGAAGTCGTTGAGGCTCACCGCAGTGGAGTGTTTTGGCACTGGCACGATGGAGGTGGTTTTAAGGCACGTGGGGACAACTGCCTGGGCAAGTGACAGGTTGAAGATATCAGTCCAGACGTCTGCCAGCTGCGCCGCACAGACCCTGAGCACGCGCCCGGGGATGCCGTCAGGGCCGGCAGCTTTACGTGCATTAGTCCTACTCAGTGCCACGTATACGTCGTAGGGGGTGAGTGTGAGGGGTTGGTGATCGGCAGGTAGCACAGCCTTGATGGCTGTCTCTAGATTGTCCCTGTCGAAGCGGCCATAGAAGTGATTGAGCTCCTCAAGGAAGGAGGCGTCGCTGGATGTGGGGGCGGTGTTGGCGGGTCTGTAGTCCGTGATGGCCTGGATGCCTTGCCACATGCGTCGGGGGTCGGAGTTGTTGTTGAAGTGCTCCTCAATCCTGAGCTTATGGCAGTGCTTGGCCTTCTTGATGCCCCTCTTCAGGTTAGCCCTGGCTGAACTGTAGGCTCGAGCATCGCCTGACCTGAAAGCGGTGTCCCGTGCTTTCAGCAGTAGCCTGACCTCGCTGTTCATCCATGGCTTCTGATTCGGGAATATGGTCACCTGTTTGAGGGAGGTGACACTATTGATGGTGGAGTTTATAAAGTCCAGAACAGAGGATGTGTAGGAGTCAATGTCCGTGTGGGAGTCAAGGGTGGCCTGGGCTGCAAACGCCTTCCAGTCAGTGTTTCCAAAACACTGCTGAAGTGTGAAGTCCGCTTCCTCTGACCAGACTTTAACTGTCCTCACAGTTGGTTTAACCCGTCTGATGAGTGGGGAGTACTTAGGGAGCAGGAACAATGAGATGTGATCAGACTGACCAAGGTGGGGGAGGGGGATGGCTTTGTAAGCTTCAGCCACGTTGGTGTAGACTTTGAGTCTGAAGAAGGGTCTCCACCCGAAACGTCGCCTATCTCCTTCGCTCCTTAGATGCTGTGCACCCGCTGAGTTTCTCCAGCTTTTTGTGTAACCCTTGGTGTAGACTTTGTCCAGTGTCTTGTCTACTCTAGTGGGGAAGGAGACATGCTGGTGGAATTTGGGGAGTACAGTCTTCAGGTTAGAGTGATTGAAGTCACCCGCAACAATGAAGGCTGCCTCGGGGTTGTGTGTCTGTTGATTGCTAATGGCAGTATGCAGCTCTTTCATTGCAAGCTTGGCATTAGCATCAGGAGGGATATAGGCTGCAGTCACAACAGTGGAGGTGAACTCTCTGGGCAGATAGAACGGTCTGCATCTAACCAAGAGGAAGTCAAGGTTGGCTGAGCAGTGACTCTCGATGATGGTGGAGTCCGTGCACCATGCTTTATTTACATAAATGCACAGACCCCCACCTCTGGTCTTGCCGGAGTCCGATGTCCTGTCCGCTCGGAGTAAGTGACGCCCCAATAGCTGGATGGCGCTGTCAGGAACGTCAGTGTTCAGCCAAGTTTCCATAGGACGTCCGCACGGAGTCGCCAGCCACCCATCTCGGAGCCCTCATCAACGGCTACACCTGTGAGTCAGGCCGGGAAAAAGGCGAGGAAGTCGGGGAGCCCTGTCGTCACAGGACCCGACCCGCCGATACACCGGAGCTCCAGCAAGGATCCTGCGGAGCAGGATTTCGGTGTGCCACCAGAGCAGGCTGACCCTGACTCCATATTGCTGTCGCCAACGGGCTCGTTGGTCGACCCGGGCAAACAGGGTTCACGTGCTGCCGCACAGTCCTTCTCCCTGAGCCCTCGCAGGAGAGGGAGGGATAGAGCCCGTCAACCTAGCCCTTCACAGGCGGAGGTATCACCTGCCACTAGATTGCGGACTGGTGAATTGGCGGGACTCAAGTCCACTGGGAGACCTGTAAGGACCAGTGTCGACTCCCCAACCACCAAGACCAGGAAGACTCATTCGGGTGGAGTCCCACCACGGTCACCGAGTCCCCCGTTTTTTTTTTAATTTTTTTTTTACAAAATGTTTTAATCACACAAACAAATACAATTACAAACACAATCAAAGAATGCCTAAACTGGCATCTTACAAAGAAATTTCAAATTAAAACATTAACATTTTCATCAATAAAACATTCCACCCCCTGCGGTGACCAGCGCTCACAGAAGGCCTCCACAGTCCCTGTGGACACCGCGTGTTCCCTCTCCAGGGACACGCGGGCACGGACATAACCCCGGAAAAGGGGCAGGCAGTCGACTGCTGTGCGTCCGTCGACTGCCCGCTGCCTGGACCCGTGAATGGCCATCTTGGCCAGGCCCAGGAGCAGACCGACAGGGAGACCCCCTCCTCCCTCCCGACCCTCCCCCCTCTGTACCGGGTGCCCAAAAATAAACAGTGTTGGGCTAAAATGGAGCCAAAACCTGAGGAGCAGCCCCTTAAGATACTCAAACAGGGGCTGCAACCTCTCACACTGCATGTACATATGGAACACGGACTCCTCCTCGCCGCAGAAGTGACAGGCGGCGGACGAGTCCGTGAACCGGCTCAAATACTTGTTACAGGCCACAGCTTTGTGCAACACTCTCCACCCCAGGTCCCCAATGTAAAGGGGAAGGACTCCCTTGTAGAGAGACCTCCACTGGGGACCGCTCCCCTCGTCAGGTAACACGGACCGCCAGGGTGTGTCAGGACGGAAGACGAGGGCGAGGAAGTGGAGAGTGTGCAAGAGCAGCCTGTACAACACACGCCTCTCCGCCTCACGGAACGGCATGCTGGGCATCTCGGAAAGGCGGCTCATGTTGCATGGGGCCGGCTCTCGGGGAGGGACCCGGGCCATGGGTCCTATGAACAATTCCGATTGAGCGGGGGTAAGCCCATCCGGAATCGCTCCACGCACACGCCTCTCCTGGACACCCACCGTCACAGCCACAACACCCCCCTCCCCCTGAGGAGCAGCGCCCTGGCTGAAGGTGACCAAATTCCTGGCCTTCAGGAGGTCACGGTAAAAGCCAGGCAACTCCCGCCTAGCGCGTCGACTCATACCCGCTACTGGGAGCCGTGAGCCCTCTTGAAGGCAGTGCCCCTGGCGGAAAAAGTACGTTGCCAGCATGTGCCATTTAGGAGGGTAGTCTGTGTAGACATACCTCCGCAGGGTCCTGAGTCGGAGAGCCGCCACCTGGGTACGAATACAGACCAGCGCCTGACCGCCCTCCGCCAACGGGAGACTCAGAACCCCAGCAGAGACCCAGTGGTTCCTCTCACCCCAAAAGAAGTTGACCAATCTCCTCTGTAACCTGATTATAAATAAAGATGTTGGGACCAAAGTGGCTAGCCGGTACCACAGCATAGAGGCCACCAGCTGGTTTATAACTACAGCCCTGCCCCGGTAAGAGAGCACACCAAGGAGGCCTGACCAACGTCCCAGCCGGGCGATGACCTTCGCCTCCAGCTCCTGCCAGTTCGCCGGCCACGCCCCCTCAGTGGGACTCAGATAGACCCCCAGATAGAGGAGGTGCGTGGTGCTCCATGCAAAACCTGCCATCTCCTCCGGCAGGGAGTCCACCTCCCACTGACCCACCAAGAGACCAGAACACTTCCCCCAGTTGATCTTGGCAGAGGATGCAGCCGAGAAAACCTGCTGGCACTCACGCATCCTCCGCAGGTCAACAGGGTCGGTGTCGAGTCCCCCGTGGATGGGAGGACGGGACCGTACGCCGTCTGGGCCCAGGATTAGGACAGTCGGAAAGCCCGCGCGGATGTCGGGTCACCACGCCGAGGCGTCGGGTGCCGACCTATCACCACGTTTGCCCTCCGAGGCAGCGGGATCAAGCTCCGCCAAAAGGAGGCTTTTGAGCAGATCCGCGCGGGAATCGCTCAGCTTCGCTGCGGCGGCTGGTAGCGACAGCTTCCGGCACCGAGATTACCTCGACGAGGTACGGGCTGATGACAGGAGCCTCAGCAATTCCGTTGAACATGAGGACTCCGGCCACCCGGGTTCGAAGGGCGAAGGGCGTATTGACAGGATGGAGCGGATGTTGGAACTTCTCCTGCAACAAAATCAGAGGCGGGAGACATCTAGTTCCAGAGGGCACTTGGAGTTATCCCCATCGTCAGCGGGAAGCCTGAGGCAGCCGGAGGATGAGGACATCTTGGTCCATGCACCATCTACATCGGAGGCCCCTCAGGAGGAGCTCCTGGATGTAGCAACCAAATTTGCACTGTCCGAGTCATCAGGACTACCCCTCAACCCCAAACTGGCTGCCACCGTGGACTTCCTGATGAACCATCAGCTTCAGGAAGAGGTCCTGTCAGAGGCCATGAATAGGCACAAAGCCCCAGCAAATTGCAACTCCCTCAACGTGCCCATCGTCAATACGCCGATTTGGGGCAACATTAGCCCAGGGATCAGAACCCAGGAGATGAAGCTCCAACGGATCCTGAAGCTGCTCACTGCTGGGATTACCGCGTTTGTACGGTCGGTGGACGGGGAGGATCTGCACACCGAGCAGGAGGATGCTCTGGCACTATTGTGTACCACACAGTATGAGATAAACGCCTTTCGGAAGAGCATTATTAAACCCACACTAAACTCGAAATTTGCGGGGTTGTGCAAAGCACCTCCTACGCCGCCACCCAGACAGTTGTTCGGGGAAGACCTCCCGAAGCGGGTCAAGGAGCTGGATGACCACGCTAAAACGGTGGGACTCATGCGGTCACATATCTCGACCAGGCAGCCGGCCAGGAAAGTGCCGTTCTTCAGGCCACGAGGCCCTGCCGTTAGACCAGCAAGGACCTGCACTCCAGCTCCGCCTCAATTTCAGCAGCCTCAACAGCCTAGGCCTTTTTTAGGGCTAGGCCCCCAACGGCCACCATGGAAGATGCGGACGCCGCATCATCAGCCCAACCCAGCACCTCCACGTCCTGCCAAACATATCAGGGACCGCCGGTAACCATGGAGGTAAGGCGGTGTGGATTTCATGCACTTGCAAGTTTAACCTCACATGTTGATGGGAGACTACGGTTCTTTACGGAGGCATGGGATACCATCACTTCTGATGAGTTTATTTTACAAAGTATTCAGGGCTATGAGATTGAATTCGTCAATGGTAAAATCCCTCCATCCCAGCATATGCCAGATCGGAAATTTACGCTGTCCAGCAAAGAAGCGGCAGTAGGCTATGCTGAAATCTTAAGGCTACAAGGAAAAGGCGTGATAGAAAGAACTATACACGAACCAATTGAATTTGTATCCAACATATTCACAAAAACCAAGAAGGATGGAGGATGTCGGGTTATTATTGATCTGACCCATTTGAATACCTTTGTAAAATATACCCATTTCAAAATGGACACGTTCGAAACAGCCAAGTTATTGATTTCTGAGGGCTGCTTTATGGCATGCATTGATTTAAAAGATGCATACTATTCAGTATCCATTAGGGAACACCACAGGAAGTTCTTGAAGTTTACCTGGATGAATCAGCTCTGGCAATACAGGGCTTTGCCAAATGGGCTTACCACAGCCCCTAGATTGTTTACTAAATTGCTCAAACCAATACTGGCAACACTAAGGAGACAAAATCATATAGTGATGGCCTATCTGGATGATATCCTTATCATTGGGAACACCCTGGAATCAGCGGAACTGGCAGTTTCAGCCACCGTGGAAATTTTTCAGAAAATGGGGTTCATTATCCATCCAGATAAATCAAAGTTCTGCCCTTCACAGGTCATGGATTATCTGGGGTTCACGGTGGATTCCAATCGCATGAGGGCCACCATACCAATTAACAAAGTTGGGGATGTCACCCAAGTATGCAAGGATCTAGTCTGGGCCAGTATACCATCAATTAGACAAACTGCTAAGGTGAATGGCAAGATCGTAGCAGTTTTTCCAGCTGCCCAATACGGGCCTTTGCATTATCAAAATTTGCAGAGAGCCAAGATCTCAGCGTTAAAACTGAACGCTGGACATTTCGATAGACCAATGCAGCTGCCTCTCAAGGCAAAGATTGAGTTACAATGGTGGATTGACAATATTTGTGACTCTTAAGCCCATCATTTTGCCCAATCCGATGGTCTACTTACAAACAGACGCAAGCTCCCATGGCTGGGGAGCTACGGACAACTACTCTAGTTGTGGGGGCAGATGGGACACTCTTGAATCTACCCTGTTGTTGTCACAAGGGATAAACTATTTGGAGATGCTAGGAGCATTTCACGGACTTCGAGCTTATTGTTCCAACCTTCCTGACGCTCATGTCCGTCTCCAAATAGATAATACCACTGCGGTGGCATATCTAAATCATATGGGCGGTACCAGGTCAGTTTCATGTGATGAATTGGCAAATACAATTGGCTCTGGTGTATTCGACGGAATATTTGGATTTCAGCTACCTATTTACCAGGTGAGCTCAATACAGTGGCGGACACCAGGTCACGCAAGTTTAATGACAACATCGAGTGGATGATGAATCCCCAAATATTCGCTCAAATTACAGCCAAATTTGGTGAACTGGATATCGACCTCTTTGCGTCACGGTTGAACCATCAGGTACCAACATACGTTTCATGGGAACCAGATCCTGGGGCAATGGCGATGGATGCGTTCTCGCTAGACTGGGGGAAATGGTTTTTCTATGCATTTCCTCCATTTTGCCTCATCAGTCGGGTGTTGCGAAAAATCCAGTCAGATGCTGCTAAAGGCATTCTTATCATACCCGACTGGCCTACGTAGCCATGGTATCCGGTGGTCCTTGATATGATTAGTCAACCATGGGTCCTCTTAGAGGGTTGCCCACAATTGGTGACAAACCCTGTGTCAGGGAAACCACATCCCTGCCACAGTCATCTAAACTTATTGGCTTGCAGGTTCTGAACAGGCCATTACTGCGGTATGGCCTATCATCTAGAACCATGGATACCATCGGAGCGTCATGCCGGGAGTCCACCAGGCGGCAATATCTCACACATATCCGGAAATGGGAAACCTACTGCGGCCACTCCCACATTGCATACAACTCCATTACCATCACTGATGTACTGGAATTCCTGGCGTGGTTGCATCATGATGAACACCTCAGCTACAGTGCCATCAACAGCGCCAGGAGTGCGCTGTCATTCTACCTCAATATTGAGGTAGGATCCAACAGGCTGGTGTCCAGACTCATGCGGGGAATATTCAATTCCAATCTGCCCAGACCGCGTTATAACATCACCTGGGATATTGGGAAGGTATTAACCCTGCTCAGGACGTGGTCGCCCATGGAGGGGCTTGAGCTGGACAAACTCACCCTGAAGCTGGTGATGTTACTGGCACTGACTTCAGCGCAGGGGGTACAGACACTCCACAAGGTCAGGATCGACAGGATGATCTCTACCCCTGGCGAAGTAATCTTCTTCATAGATGAATTACTCAAGCAGCATAGACCTGGGTTCACAGGGCTGCAGCTGAAGTTCCCGGCATACCCCGCTGATGCAAGGCTATGTTTAGCCGCCCATATCCGCCACTATGTGAAAGTGACGAGTAAACTGAGGGGAATGGAGAAATACTTGCTCATCACCCACAAGAAACCTCACCATAGAGTGACGGTCCAGACCTCCAGGTGGCTCAGGATCGTCTTGGGTGAGGCAGGAATTGACACTAATGTCTTTAAATCCCATTCCACCAGGGATGCATCGACGTCGGCGGCAAGGGTCACGGAGGTGCCCATGGACCATATTCTTGCCACAGCAGGATGGGCGAACGAAGCCACCTTCCAGCGGTTTTACAATAAACCTGTTGCTGCTCCTGCATTGTTCGCGGAGGCCGTGCTGGATGCAGGTCAAGAACGTGCAGATGTTCCCCAGTGAGGGGTTTTTCCTTTTGTTTGTTGTTAATAAATATTGTTATCATTTTTCAGTACAAGCAGTCTGGAAAGTTGATTACTCCTATCCATCCTGATAAGTGGTGTGTGACAGCATGGACGTGGTCCAGGGCATGGAATCACAGAGCTTTGAAGTCTTCACGAAGTCACTCACGTGACTCCGAAATGAAATAGTAAGATTAAACGAGAACTTACCAGTTCGAAGGTTGATCTTTATTTTATGAGGAGTTGCGGTGAGGGATTTCGTGCCCTCCGCTCCCAACCCTCGATCATAAATCAACTGGTAATTAGAGTCTCTTCAATCTTACTATAACAAGTCATTTCTTTGTTGGTTCTGTGATTCCACACCGCTACTTTGAAGTATGTCGCGCATGCGTGCTGGCGGGGTCTTCACGAAATCCCTCATCACAACTCCTCATAAAATAAAGATCAACCTTCGAACTGGTAAGTTCTCGTTTAATCTTACTATTTTATTTGATTCCAAATTCGTATTGTACTGTGAATAATTGGATTCTTCTTATATATTATATTGTTCAGTTTCATCGGGGAAAGAAGGATCACTCCTATATTATAAGGGAAACAATCCTCTTTCTCCATTCTTATCCAATCTACCTGTTGGGCAGAACTGTCCAACCAGTAGATTATATTTTGAATATTCACTGCCCAATAGTAATACAATAAGTTAGGGAGTGTCAGTCCCCCTGATTCTTTAGATTTACACAAGCGTTTTTTCTTAATTCTATGTGATTTATAATCCCATATGAAGTTTATAATATCAGAGTCTATTTTTTAAAAGAATTTTTTAGGTAAGTATATTGGTATTGATTGAAATAGGTACAGTATTTGTGGCAAGAAGATCATTTTTATCGCATTTATTCTACCTATTAAGGACATCGGAAGTGTTTTCCAGAATTTAATCAACCCATTTAATTTAGTTATTAAAGGCATATAGTTTGCGTTGAGTAATGATTTATATTTCCTAGTAATTTGGATGCCCAAATACTTAAATTTTTCTGTTGCAATTCTAAAGGGGAATTTCAACAGATGTAGCGGCTCTTGAGGTTTTATCGTCATAATTTCGCTTTTGTTCCAGTTTATTCTATATCCAGAAAAGAACCAAATTCCTCTATTAAATTTAGTATATTTGGTATGCTAATTTGCGAATTTGTAATATATAATAATATGTCGTCTGCATATAATGAAATTTTATTATTTGAGTGTTGTATCCATGAATATTCGGATGACTTCTTATACTTTCTGCTAAAGGCTCTATCATTAGTGCAAATAGCAGGGGTGATAGTGTGCACCCCTGCCTATTGCCCCTTGCCAATTGGAATTTCGGGGATAATAAATTATTAGTTAGTATTCTAGCCGTTGGCTTATCATATAATAATTTTACCCATGAGATAAAATTATCTCCCATGTTAAATTTTTGCAATACTTTGAATAAATATTGCATTCTACTTGATCGAAAGCCTTTTCTGCATCCAATGAGATAATTGCTAGGTCTTCTTCAGTATTACGTGAGTACATTATATTAGACAACCGTCTCAAATTGTTAAATGAGTATCTCTTTGGTATAAACCCAGTTTGATCCGGGTTTATTAGTTTGCTAATATATTTACTCAATCTTCTCGCTAGTGTCTTTGCTAATATTTTTTTATCTGTATTTAGGGGTGCAACAGCTCTATATGAGTCTGGGTCTTCTAGATCTTTATCCTTTTTTGGTATAAAGTGTAATAGTTGACTCAGTTAGTGTTTCTGGTAATTTATTTTCTTTAAAAGCGTTTATATATAAATCTTGCAAGCGTGGAGAAATTATCTCGTGGAATCTTTTATAGAATTCATTACTAAAGCCGTCTGGTCCTGGCGTTTTGCCATTCTTCAACAAACTTATTGTTTCTTCTATTTCCTGAAGTGTAATCTGAGCTCCTAATCCCTCTTGTTCCACCATATTTAATTTTGGAAGATTACAATGTCTAAGAAATTTGTAATTTGAGTATTATTTGCAGAGGTTTTCGATGTATATAAATTTTGATAATATTGAGCAAATCTTTTATTTATATCTTTAGGTAGTGTTAGTAATTCCCCTTTGTCTGATTTAATTTTAGTAATTGTGTTTTCTGTTTCCCGTTTTTTCAGTTGGCGTGCTAAGAGTTTGTGGTTTATCACCAAATTCAAAATGTTCTTGTTTTGTAATTTGAAATAATCTTATTATTCTGGCCGATAAAATTTAATATAATTTATATTTTAGTATTGTTATCTTATTGTGTTTATCTATAGTTGGTTCTTTAGCATTTTCTAAATCTAATTGTCTAATTTCTTGTTCTAGCTGTAATTGTTCAGTATTATTATTTTTATTTTGGAAAGCTTGATATGAAATTATAGTTCCTCTTGTAAATGCCTTAAAAGTTTCCCATAATAAGGAGGGTGAAATATCTGGGGTTTCATTTGTCTCAAAGAAGAATTTCATCTGCTCTTTTAAATATGTACAACCTTGTGAGTTATTTAATATTTGGGGGTTAAACCTCCAAAACGATTTTTTGTCAGGCATTCCTTTGAATTTTAAAGAGAAAGTTAACGGGGAATGATTAGAAATAATACTATTGTGATATTTTGCATTATATGTGTATGGAATTAATTTTGTGTCCACTAAGAAATAATCAATACGTGAGTATGTTTTATGTACTGTTGAATAAAATGAATATTCTCTACCTACTGGATTAGCGATCCTCCATACATCTGTCATGTTGGTATTTTTCATGTATGTATTGAGGAGTTCACTTGTTTTAGATTTTATGTTAATCCTTTTTTGTTTTGTAGATTTATCCAAATATGGATCTAAAACACAATTCAAATCTCCCCCTATTACCACATTTTGATAGTTATGTTCTGAAATTGTATCCAGAATTTTACTAAAAAATGAGGGTTGTCAAAATTAGGAGCATAAATATTTATCAAAGTAAGTGGAGTAGAATATATTTCTCCCATGACTATGACGTACCTCCCCTCTTTATCTGCTATGGTATTCTTTAATTTAAATGGTATACCTTTACGAATGATAATGGCCGCGCCTCTAGATTTAGAAGTAAATGAAGAGTTTCCTTTGCTTCCTGTCTGCCAACCAATTTTCTATCCACGTCAACGCCCTAAGCCCAATATCATGTGCTCTAATTTTAGTCACCACTCCTGTGCGGGACCTTTTCAAAGGCTTTCTAAACTAGATACGCTATATCCACTGGTTCCACTTCGTTCATTTTACTTGTCACATCCTCAAAAACTTCCAGAGATTAGTTAGGCATGATTTTCCTTTCATAAATCCATGCTGACAGGCTAATATTTTTACCGCTATCC
Organism: Raja brachyura; assembly: GCA_963514005.1. Next base: position 53,937,261 of record OY740797.1, on the reverse strand, counting down.
AACTGCCCCATTATTACTAGCAGGAGATGAAGCTGGAGATGGAGCTAGAGCTGGAGATAGAACTAGAGCTGGAGATGGAGCTGGGGATGGACCTGGAGCTGGAGCTGGAAATAGAGGTGGACATGGAGCTCGAGCTGGAATTGGAGCTGGAGATGGCGCTGGAGATGGGGCTAGAGCTAGAGCGGGAGATGGAGCTGGAGATGGAGCTATAGCTAGAACTGGGGCTAGAATTGGCACTGGGGCTGGAGATGGAGCTGCAGGTAGAGGTACAGCTATTGCTGGAGCTAGAGATGGAGCTGGAGCTGGAGCCAGTGCTGGAGATGGAGCTGCATATGGGACTGGAGATGGAGCTAGAGCTAGAGCTGGATTTGGAGCTGGATCTAGAGCTGGAATTTGAGCTGGAGATGGAGCTAGATGGAGTTGGAGATGGAGCTAGAGTTGGAACTGGAACTGGAGCTAGAGCTGGAGGAGGAGCTAAAGTTGAGCTGGAGTGAGCTGATACTGGAAATGAAGCTAGAGCTGGAGCTGGAAATGGAGCTTGAGATGGAGTTAGAGCTGGCGATTGAAATGGGGATTGAGCTTGAGCTGGAGCTTGAGCTGGAGCTAAAGCTATAACAGGAGATGGAGCTGGAGATTGAGTTAGATGGGATGATGAAGAAGCAGCAGCAGTTTGTCAAGCTTGCCTGCCTTCATCAACAATTGGGACATCATGTTAGAGAGAGCTGTACGAAAGCTGTTGGTGTGTGTGCGTGTGAGGCAATACTTGGGGGGTGAGTGTAGTGTGCTATTCTGGTTCTCATAACTACAAGCAGCATACATTGTGATAAGCAGTGGGTGGTGAAAAGATCCATTCATTACTGCTGGAGTAAGTGAGCATTTCGGTGAGCAGTGCTTCCACACCTAAAAAAAAAATTCCTAAAATAGAATCCCAAATTTCCTGGAATAGGATGGTATTTCCCCGCCCGGTAAGCCTTCCCCAACTGCACACGTGTGGATACCAGGCCCACAGGGAGATGGCATTATTTTGCGTCATTTTCAATTGTGACGCAACTGATGGGCCATTGGTGTAGTGAAATGCTTCTTGCCATGCAGCACATAAAATAAAGAATACAGACACAACACTAATAAAGAGATTTAAACATAAAAACATCCCCCACAATGGTTCCCATTATGAGGGAAGGCACAATGTCCAGTCCCCAACCCATGTCCACCCATAGTCAGGCATATTGAGGCCTCCATAGTTGCCTTCACAGAGGCCCGATGTTCCAGGCCGTTCTCGCCGGGTGTTGGTGCTCCGGCGTCGGGAGAATCCTCTCAGCAGCTTGGGCCACCTGGAACGGCCGCCTCCTACTGGAGTCCGCGGCTTCCGAAGCCGACAAGGCCGCACTGAATGGAGGTCCACAACTGGCTCCCGATGTTAAAGTCCAGCGCCGCCGCCCGCAGCCGGCCGCTCCACAGACCCGCAGCTCCGCGATGTTTGTTTCGGCGGTCTCAGCTCACCGGAGTTCCAGCACGGCGACCCAGGCAAGGCATCACCCGCTCCGTCCCGCGATGGCGCTCCAGCGCTCCACCACTGCCGAAACCGAGGTTCTGGGCGGTCCCCTCAGGAAACGCCGCTCCAGGCCTGCTGGTTGGCCGCGAGGACGGGTCGAAGATGCAGCCCGGAGAAAAGCTGCCTCTCCGACCAGGTAGGGACCAGGAAAAGCAGTTTCCCCCTCCCCCCCCCCCCCCCCCCACCCTCACATAAAAAAGAATAGGCTCCAAAACAAAACACTTTAACACACTAAAAAAAAAAGAAAAGGGTGAAAATCATACAGCTGCAGGCTGGGCAGCCACACCATACTGGACGGCCACATGTATTGTGCAAACAATAATCATTTTGATTATATGCCAATTTATGGGAATAAAATGTTAAATTCCTTCCATTTGGCACATACGTTCATGACAAAGTGAGATTTATAAATCATGTTATATTGTGAATTATTGTGTGAATGGGATCAGTTTGTTATTTGGATACTTAGGCTATTTAAAATGTTTAGCCTTTTCTTAAGAAATGGATAGATGTTTAGATCTAGTAATTGAATTTAGATGAATTAGATGAACTTAGTTTGATTTGATGAAACTGACGAATATGAATTTTTTGTTGGGTATTTACTATTTGTTTTATCGTTTAACTTTATCATTTCAAACTTTCTTCTAAAACTGCACAAAATAACTCGTTTCAGTTAATGCTGTTCAGTGGGTTTTTTCTTTACATTTTAAACAGATGTCTCTGAAGAAGGAATGCAAAATTATCAATCCAAGTGCCTGGCAAAAGAGACTGATTTAGACAGCATTCGCAGAGATGATCCGAATGTGGACTACTCCAAATGTGATGATCTACAGGACATTGTTAATGGGAAAGTAGTGGGCAGAAAGGCGTGTCATGCGTGGTTTAAAGAGCAAAAACTTGTAGTTTACAATGCCAACATTGAAAAGTTGAGCAAAAACAAGGTGTACAGAGTTGCTTATTGGTTACAATCTGAGGAGTATGATGATGCTACTGATTATGATATGCCAATGTACCAGCTAGCAACTGATCTTCTCCATAAAGGCTTGGTCTATTGCTAGACATTATAATTTATTTACTTATCTGTTATGGACTTACAACATATTATACAATAATATTAAAGTCCTGATCTTGAGAATATCACATTTTTGAATTTTCAAGGTAGTCTGGGTGTTTATTACTATTTCCGTCACAACGGTCAATTTTGTAATTAGCTACAATTGCGTAACTAACTAATTATATGCTTTAATTTCAGGTCATCCTAGTAAGATCTTTTATATTTGTTTCGGAATGCTTCAATCTATAATTGAAAATTTAATTCAGTTCTCTTAATTTTTAAGAAAGTTATGATCTTTTGCTGTCCTTGATCACAGCTTTTGTGTCAAGTCAATGGAAAAGCAATAGGGAACGAGATGCTAATTTCCGAGTATGAAAATGGTCATAACTTTTTTAATACTGAAGATATCAAAGTGAATTAGGTGTCAAATTAAAGTTATTTTTATGCTTTATCTGATGGGATAAATTACAGGCTTGACTTTAGAATCTCAAATTTTACAACATTCCTACTTTGCGCCTCCCCGCGCGTGCGCAGTGTGCCCGGTATCCGCCGTCCGCAGTTGGGGCAGCAGTCGCACATGCGCAGTTGAGGAAGGTGACCGGGCCGAGACATTTCCCCAAATTATTTAATTTCCCTAAAATTACCAAAAGACAACCAGAATTTCCTGAATTTCGGGTAATTTCCTTCAAAGCGGAAACGCAGTAAGTGTGAGGGGCCGGGGTTACACAAAAAGCTGGAGAAACTCAGCAGGTGCAGCAGCATCTAAGGAGCAAAGGAGATAGGCGACGTTTCGGGTCAAGACCCTTCTTCAGACTGGTCAGGGATCAGGGAAACGAGAGATATAGACAGTAATGTGGAGAGATAAAGAACAATGAATGAAAGATATGCAAAAAAGTATTAATGATAAAGGAAACAGGCCATTGTAAGCTGTTTGTAGTATGAAAATGAGAAGCTAGTGTGACTTGGGTGGGGGGGGAGATAGAGAAGGAATGCCAGGGCCCAGGTGGGGAGGGAGAGGTGGGAAGGGGAGGAGGCAGCCTGGGTTAACATAATTGAGAAAATTCAATGTTTAAGCCCAGAGGATGCAGACTCCCCAAGCGGAATATGGGGTGCTGCTCCTCCAACTTGCGGTGTTGCTCACTCTGGCCGTGGAGGAGGCCCAGGACCGAGAGGTCGGATACGGAATGGGAGGGGGAGTTGAAGTGCTGAGCCCCCGGGAGGTCGGGTTGGTTATTGCGGACCGAGCGGAGGTGTTGGGGTTGGGTGAAGCGATGACCAGCCTCCGCTGGGTCTCACCGATGTAGCGGGTTGGTTATTGCGGACCGAGCGGAGGTGTTGGGGTTGGGTGAAGCGATGACCAGCCTCCGCTGGGTCTCACTGATGTAGCGGGTTGGTTATTACGGACCGAGCGGAGGTGTTGGGGTTGGGTGAAGCGATGACCAGCCTCCGCTGGGTCTCACCGATGTAGCGGGTTGGTTATTGCGGACCGAGCGGAGGTGTTGGGGTTGGGTGAAGCGATGACCAGCCTCCGCTGGGTCTCACCGATGTAGCGGGTTGGTTATTGCGGACCGAGCGGAGGTGTTGGGGTTGGGTGAAGCGATGACCAGCCTCCGCTGGGTCTCACTGATGTAGCGTGAGTGGCCATTGTGATGTGAGGCGGGCTTTGTCTAGACCAATCACTGACTTGTGTCGCTGACTGACAAGGAGCGGGACCAATCCCGGCCCCGGAAATGACCAGAAGTCCCGCTTCTGAATCACAGCGGAAATGCGCTGACCAATCACAACCTGTCCCGCCTCTGGATCAGCATCCAATCACAGCGCGCTGTAGCTCCAAGCATGAAGAGATTTCCTTGTAATTCACAATATATTTATAGATATCCAGCTCATGTGGCTCAGCATCAATGGGGTGCAATATCACACAGACTCATCTACAACATGGAGATTCTGTTGTTGCTTGGCTCAGCAACAATGGGGGGGTACAATATCACACAGACTCATCTACAACATGGAGATTCTGTTGTTGCTTGGCTCAGCATCAATGGGGTGCAATATCACACAGACTCATCTACAACATGGAGATTCTGTTGTTGCTTGGCTCAGCATCAATGGGGGGGTACAATATCACACAGACTCATCTACAACATGGAGATTCTGTTGTTGCTTGGCTCAGCATCAATGGGGGGGTACAATATCACACAGACTCATCTACAACATGGAGATTCTGTTGTTGCTTGGCTCAGCATCAATGTGGTGCAATATCACACAGACTCATCTACAACATGGAGATTCTGTTGTTGCTTGGCTCAGCATCAATGGGGTGCAATATCACACAGACTCATCTACAACATGGAGAATTTGTTGTTGCTTCATGAGTGTTTTTAATGATGTAGTCGGGGTATCGACCCGCGAGAGAGAGAGAGAGCTGGAAACTGGTGCAGGTGTAGGTAGGTCATTCAGCCCCTCTCTCCTTTACTGTGTGGTCTCCACGCTCTCTACCCCCCTCTCTTTATCTTCTCCCTACATCCGTTCGAAAGGGGGCAAGCTTGAAGGAGCTCGGGGCCGCAGAACGAATCACGGATATCAGAAGTGAACGGTCACCAGCGTCCGCTCGGCCTCAATAAAAAACCTCACCTCGTCCCGTCTCATTTACTCCCCTAACTGCGCGGTATCTCTGAACTAGTGTGTGAACGGGCTGGTCGGTGTGCCGATGGGCCAGTTTCCGCGCTGTATCTCTAAAACTATACCTCTACCCCTGAGCAGTTAGGTGGTGGGGGAGGGGGGGGGGACCGTGAACTCTCTCCCCTTGAAAGAATAAAGACTAAGCAGTGGAATTTTACACTTTAATGAAAACCATTTTATCTAATACACGCTCCCTCGATCTTGCTCTCTCACACTTTCTCTCTCTTGCTCTCACACTCCCACGCCCTCTCCCTTCTCTCTGCACCATCTCAGCTTTCTCTCTCTCACGCAGGTGTGCACATTCACACTCACCAGCAAAGGTGAGCAGCAGGAGTATGATAATCCTGTGTGACATTTCACCTCATTGATCCTAAGTTTCCCTCCTCAATAGCTGGGAATATTTCAAACAGTTTATACCTCCATTTACGCCCTTTGCTACTTTCATTTTCACTCTGCGCCTTTCAGGAAGAGTTTAAAATGAGACAGAGTGTGTGCGAGTGTTAACCCTGTCTGTGGGAGAGAGAGGAGGGAGATAGAGAGGGGAGAGATAGAGAGGGGAGAGAGAAAGGGAAAGAGAAAGCGAGGAGAGAGGATGAGAGAGAGGGGAGGAGAGGGAGGTGAGAGAGAGGGGAGAGAGGGGGTAAAGAGAGAGGGGAGAGGTTGGGGGGAGAGAGGGGGAGAGAAGGGGAGAGAGAGGGGGTGGGGAGAAAGGGACCTCTCTCTCCCTATTCTTGATCTTAAACTGTATTGTGCTTTTGTATGTAATCATTCTCTCTCCATCACTCTTTTCCCCCTCTCCCCTCTCTATCCTCTCTCCCTCCTCTCTCTCTCCCCCTCTCTTTTTGTTATTTTTTTAATGTACCAACGTTTTTTGTGCAGCTCTTGTCTCAAGTCTTGTACTCAATGCTCTGACTGATGAAGACAAGCTTGACAAATCTGTCTTCATCACCCCGTTTGTCGCTTTCGGAGAATCATGCACTCATGCTCTTCGGCAGTGTCTGTGTCCTCCTACAACATTCTCTGGGGCTCTGCTGCCATTTACTGTGTAAGTCTTGCTGCTGCTGCTGCTGCACTGATTTAACTTCCCACTTTCCACTTGTCCATGTTAAATTCAATCTGCCATTATTCCTTGGCTCACATTTCAAGTTGACCTGGACCCTGCTGTAAGTCAGTCTTGCTTTTAAAGCCCGTACATCACCAATTTTGCTGCTGCTACTGCTGTCTACAAACTTACTGAGAGAGGGGGGGGGGGGAGAGAGAAAATAGTACAAGTGCTTAATTCTCTGAAAGTGATAACACTCAGACAGACAGATGGGGTGATGAAGAAGCAGCAGCAGTTTGTCAAGTTTGCTCGTCAGAGCATTGAGTGCACGAGTTAGTTGGGACAGACATCATGTTAGAGAGAGCTGTACGAAAGATGTCGTGTGTGTGTGTGGTGGGGACAATATTTGGGGAGTGTGGTGTGCCATTCTCGTCCCCATAACTACAAGAAGCTTTCATTGTGAGATGCGCGAGGTGACTGGAGGAACAGCATCTCATAGCTAGCGAAAATATGAATTTATTAGTGCTGGAGTTTGGGAGTGCTTCCGTGTGAGTTTCTTAGCAACGGGAGCTTGATACCAGGAGATCATCCTTCGCAACAGAAGCCTGTTCGCAGTAGACCTTCCTTGACAACAGACTGGGCCTTCTCTGGCAACAGGAGCCTGACTCCAATAGGCCTTTACTTGACAGGCTCCGAGGCCCATAACTTAGGCCAAGTGTAGGATGAAATGCATGCCAGTCCACATACAAGGAACAGCAGATGCTGGTTTACAATCTCATGGAGTAACTTGCACCTCTGGAGAGCATCGACGGGCAACAATCTAGGTCAGGACCCTTCTTCACACTGCTTGGTGTGGGGGGGGGGTGGAGAAAGTAGGAAAGGAGAGGTGGGAGTGGTCGCCTAAGATTCCCTTCCCTCTACAGACATGGCCTGACCCACTGAGTTCCTCCATCGCTTTAGAGGGAATGGACAGACGATGTTTTGAGTCAGGACCTTTCTTCAGACTGATTGGAGAGGGTGGGGGGAGGAAGTTGAAAAAGAGAGATGGGGGCTGGACAAAGCCTGACAAGTGGACACAAAATGTTGGAGTAACTCAGCGGGACAGGCAGCATCTCTAGAGAGAATGAATGGGCGATGTTTCCGGTTGAGACTCTTCTTCAGAAGTGAGGGAGATATAAGAAACTGCAGATGCTGGAATCTTGCACGGAACACAATTTAGTTAGAGGCACTGAGTGGGTGAATCGAAGACCAGAGGTCATGGGTTCAAGGTGAAGGGGAATCTGAGGGGTAATTGAGGGGCACAAAGAATGGTGGGTGTATGGAACAAGCTGCCAGATGTTGAGCCTGGGACATGGATAGGACCGGTTTGGAGGGATATGGACCAAATGCTGGCAGGTGGGACTAGTGTAGCTCGGACATGCTGGTCGGTGTGGGCAAGTTGGGCCGAAGGGCACACTGTATCACTCTATAACATGAAATGCTGCAGTAACTCGGCAGGTCCGGCAGTATCTGTGGAGAACACGGATACGTGACATTTCACAGTGTGCTGGTGTAACTCAGATCCTCAGAAGAGAGTATCGATCCGAAACATTACCCATTCCTTCCAGCATTTTGTGTCTACTTAAACAGCGCCTATCCATGTGGCGGTGTGCCAGCAGGCTGGAGGAGCGGGCAAAGGCCTTGCCACAGAGCGGGCAGGTGAAGCAGTGCTGGCCAGTGTGGACTCGCCGGTGCTCCAGCAGGTGGTTAAGGTGGGTGAAGCCCTCACTGCAGGACGGGCAGGGGAAGGGACGCTCACCGCTGTGGGTACGCTGGTGCTGCCACAGTCTGGACATGTGGGTGAAACCCTTGCCACAAAGGCTCTATCTCCGGTGTATCCGCTGGTGCTCCCGCAGCCCCCGTGCGCTCTTGAAACACTTGCCACAGTGGGAACAGCTGCTCGCCAGTGTGAGTCCGGCGGTGCTGCCACAACCACCGCGAGTTGTCAAACGCCTCACTGCAGTACGGGCAGTCGCAGGGTTGGCCACTGGTGTGCACGTGCTGGTGAGACGGGGCGTGGGAGGCCATGACAGAGCGCTAAACACACAATGGGCTGGGGAAGGGATGGTCGCCGGCGTGTACACGCTGGTGGGTCAGCAGGTTGGAGGAGTTGGAGAAGCCCTTGCCACACTTGGCGCAGGAGTAGGGGCGCTCGCCGGTGTGGGTGTGCTGGTGCTCCAGCATGCTGTCAGAGCGGGTGAAGCCCTTGCCACAGTCGCCGCAGGTGTAGGGCCGCTCGCCGGTGTGCAGGCGCCTGTGCACCTTCAGGTTCGTGGACGACTTGAAGCCTTTGCCGCAGTCGGAGCAGGTGAAGGGCCGCTCACTGCTGTGCACCCGCCGGTGCCGTTGTAGCCCTGACAACCAGGAAAATCTCTTGTCGCAGATGGAGCAGCCATAGGGCTTCTCGCCCGTGTGCATCCGCCGGTGGATCTTCAGCTCTTGTGCCCTTTTGAAGTCCATGCCGCAGTCAGAGCAGCCAAAGGGCCTCTTGCCGGAGTGCACCTGCTGGTGGGACAGCAGCTTGGAGAAGTGAGTGAAGCCCTTGCCGCACTGGGCGCAGGTGTAGGGGCGCTGACCAGTGTGGGTGCCCTGGTGCTCCAGCAAGCTGTTGGAGCAGGTGAAGCCCTTGCCGCAGTCCCTACAGGTGTATGGCCGCTCCCCGGTGTGCAGCCGCCTGTGCACCTTCAGGTTCGTGGACGACTTGAAGCCTTTGCCGCAGTCGGAGCAGGTGAAGGGCCGCTCAATGCTGTGCACCAGCCGGTGCCGTTGTAGCCCCGTCAACCAGGCAAAGGTCTTGCCGCAGGTGGTGCAGCCATAGGGCTTCTCACCCGTGTGCACCCGCCGGTGCATCTTCAGCTCCTGCGCCCCCTTGAATTCCTTGCCGCAGTCATAGCAGTCGAAGGGGCGTTCACCCGTGTGTACGCGCCGGTGGGTCTCCAGCCGGCTCGGGTACTGCCAGGCCTTGCCACACACGTCGCACTCATAACGCTTCTCTTTGTTGTACCCCGTCATGTGGTCCTCCACCGAAGCTTGGACGTTCGAAGCTCAGCCCGCACATTGAGCAGATTGGGGGGGGAGCTCACCGGCACCCTGGCCGCTCACGTCCCCATCTCTCCATCCACAGTAACGGCTCCTAAACCCTGCAGGGCGGAAACACAGAGGGTCAACAAGCTAGCAAACAGGACATTACTAACAGGTGAACAGGGCTCGAAATTAGCAGTTGCCCGGGTGCCATTGACCACAGAAAGTGCCCTCGGGCAACCTAAACGCCGACTCATTTTGCCTGGCTTGGCACCCAAATACTGGTTTATACCAGGAGACGCAAAAAACTGGAGTAACTCCGTGGGTCAGGCAGCATCTCTGGCGAATAGGAACTGACATCTCGTGTCGGCGGCGGATGTATTCCTCTAGATTGCAGGGCAAAGATACTAGGTGCAGGGTGAGGAAGGACCGGAGCGAATGACGGCCCCGAACAGCGGCGGCAGCAACGGTTGCGACATCGGCTCCACCAAAGATCCTAGATCCAAAGATTCTATAATCTTTGGGCTCCACCGCCTCCTCCTCCCGCCCCCCGCCCGGAGGAAGAAGGCCTCCCCCTCCCTCCCTCCCTCTCTCTCTCTCTCTCCCCCTCCCTCTCTCCCTCCCTCCTCCCGGCCTCGGCGTGCGGGAGGGGTTGCTTTGCGGACCTTTTGCGGATTTGACACCAGCGGCCGCTATCGCCCTGGTCGCTGCTTGCGCTTTCAAAACAGCCCCTCTTGCACGCCGAGGCCGGGAGGGAGGGAGGGACGGGGAGGCCTCCTTCCGCCGTCTGAAGCAGCTGCACCAAAGATCCTATAGCTATAGGATGTTTGAGCTGCACCGCTCGGCCCCACACCTTCCTGCCGGCTGGCGGAGGAGATCCCAGCCGCCTCCCCCTTTGGCGGCAGCACTTATGTTGGCCAAGGGAGCGGGGCGATGTTGTCAAGGAGCGCTGACTTTCCTTCCTCCCCACCTCCTCTGCCCCTCCCCCCCTCTTTCTCTTTCTTGTACGTCCCCCTCCACTCCTTATCCTGGGACCCCTCCTCTCCATTCCGCACTGATCCCCATTCCCTCCTCTATTCAGTCGTCACTGACATCCCCTGCGCTCCCCTCCCCATCTATCCCCCCCCCCACCCAATCTATTCTTCATTCTACCCACCTACCCATTGATTCTCCTGCCCCCCCAACCCTCCTACACTGGTCCAATTCATCCTGTACTGACCCCTCCTTCCCATCCATCCTGCACTTCTCCCCCATTCGTACTGCACTAATCCTCCCGTTCATCCCGTACTGACCCACCCTCCATTTACCCTGCAGCAATCCCCCCCATCCATCCTGTAGTGATCTCCCCATTCATCTTTTACTGATCCCCTCATGCATCCTGTACTCATCCCCTCATGCATCCTGTACTCATCCCCTCATGCATCCTGTACTCATCCCCTCATGCATCCTGTACTGATCCCCTCATGCATCCTGTACTCATCCCCTTAATCATCCCATACTGATCACCATTCATCCTATACTGATCTATCCTGCATAGACCCTCCGATCCACACTGTCCTGACCCCCCCATTCACCCTGTACTGATCCCCTCATGCATCCTGTACTCATCCCCTCATGCATCCTGTACTCATCCCCTCATGCATCCTGTACTGATCCCCTCATGCATCCTGTACTCATCCCCTCATGCACCCTGTACTCATCCCCTCATGCATCCTGTACTCATCCCCTCATGCATCCTGTACTCATCCCCTTAATCATCCCATACTGATCACCATTCATCCTATACTGATCTATCCTGCATAGACCCTCCGATCCACACTGTCCTGACCCCCCCATTCACCCTGTACTGATCCCCTCATGCATCCTGTACTCATCCCCTCATGCATCCTGTACTCATCCCCTCATGCATCCTGTACTGATCCCCTCATGCATCCTGTACTCATCCCCTCATGCACCCTGTACTCATCCCCTCATGCATCCTGTACTCATCCCCTCATGCATCATGTACTGATCCCCTTAATCATCCTATACTGATCACCATTCATCCTATACTAATCTATCCTGCATAGACCCTCCGATGCACACTGTCCTGACCCCCCCATTCATCCTGTGCTGATCCTCCTTCCATTCATCCTGTGCTGACCCCCCCATCCATCCTGTACTGATCCCCCCCATTCAAGTAGAATGGGGGGAACAGTCTCAAGAAGGGTCTCGACCTGAAACGTTGCCTATTTCCTTAGCTCCATCGATGCTGCCTCTCCTGCTGAATTTCTCCAGCATTTGTCCTTCCCCATTCATCTTATACTGATTTCCCCCCCCATCCATCCCGTACTGATCCCCCCCATTCAACACCACTGACATCCCCCGTGCTCTCCCCTCACAATTTTACATACTCCAACCAACACGTACTAATTCACCTGCCTCAATCCTTCCATTCCACACCGATTGCCTTCTCAACCCTCCCGCCATCTATCCACCCCGCACTGATTCACACACCCCCTGACCCTATTGTGCTTCATGGTCTTCAGAGCGAACATTGATTATGTTTGATAACAAAATTAATCAAATGTGTTTTAATTCCCAATGTTATTATTTGTTTTGACACCTTTAAACATATTACCAAAAGAACATTTGCTGCAGTTACGTCCTTTGGCCATCTCATGCCAGTTAGTGTAATGTTTAGATTCACATTACAACCTGTCAGATGGGTATAGTCGGTTTTAACAGCTATTATCATAAAATGCCTATAGAAATTTCCTTGCAGCCTGTATATTGTGTTATGAATTAATTATGTGGGTAGCCAGAGTGTTTCTGTGCCAATAGCAATAACGACCCATGCTATGGCCATGTCATGGTAATTTTCGGTCCTTCGCAGAAAACATGCTTGCATCAATCTGTAGTGTGTATGGTTAAGCATACACACATAACCATATAACATATAACCGTATAACAATTACAGCATGGAAACAGGCCTTCTCGGTCCTTCCAGTCCGTGCCAACCATTTATTTTCCCCTAGTCCCATCTACCTGCACTCAGACCATACCCCTCCATCCCCTTCCCGTCCATATACCTATCCACTTTACTTTTAAATGTTAAAATCAATCCTGCCTCCACCACTTCAGCTGGAAGCTCATTCCACACAGCCACCACTCACTGAGTAAAGAAGTTCCCCCTAAACCTCTGTCCCTTAATTCTCATGTCATGCCCCCTTGTTTGAATCTTCCCTATCCTCAATTAGAAAAGCTTATCTACATCAACTCTGTCTATCCCTTTCATCATTTTAAAGATCTCAATCAAGTCCCCCCTTAACCTTCTGCGCTCCAAAGAATAAAGACCTAACTTGTTCAACCTTTCTCTGTAACTTAGTTGCTGGAACCCAGGCAACATTCTAGTAAATCTCCTCTGTACTCTCTCTATTTTGTTGACATGGTTCCGGATTTATTGACACAGGTTGATCATATGCTGAATAATCCAACTATATTTTTGTTTGGGAAAGAATTAAAAACATTAATTGCAATGTGTAAAAATAGTTGAGATATAGTATTATAATTTTGCTGCATGTCATTGTGGTATATATCATGTCTTGATTGGTGAATATGTTTAGTTTGTGAGTTATTTGAAGCAGAAATAATATGTGAATGTAGACAGAAGTGCTGGAGAAACTCAGCGGATGCGGCAGCATCTATGGAGTGAAGGAAATAGGCAACGTTTCGGGCCGAAACCCTTCTTCAGCCTGATGGGTTTTGGCCTGAAACGTTGCCTATTTCCTTCGCTCCATAGATGCTGCCGCACCCGCTGAATTTCTCCAGCACTTTTGTCGACCTTCGATTTTCCAGCATCTGCAGTTCCTTCTTGAACATAATATGTGAATGCTTCATTGAGCATAATTCTGACTGGTAACTACGCACTTCATCCGAGCACATTATCACATGTGTCATGCAAACCGTCTTCAATGACCACCTAAACTGTTATTTGGCAACCTAAAAAGCTGTCAAGGTTGCCTGGCTGGCAACTGGGGAAAAAAGTTAAGCAAGAGCCCTGGTGAACATTACTAGTGCTCGAAGTGGAGGGGGTAAGGGGGGTGAGAGTGGGGGGGTGAGAGTGCAGGGGGTATGGGGGTTGAGAGTGGGGGGGGAGGGGGGGGAGAATGGGAGGGGAGGGGAGGGGGGGGGTGAGAGTGGGGGGTAGGGGGGTGAGAGTGGGGGGGTGAGGGGGAGAGGTGAGAGTGGGGGGGGTGAAAGTGGGGGGGGAGGGGGGTGAGAGTGTGGGGGGGTAGGGGGTGAGAGTGGGGGGGAGAGTGGGGGGGAGGGGGTGAGAGTGGGGGGTGAGAGTGGGGGGTGAGAGTGGGGGGTGAGAGTGGGGGGGTGAGAGTGTGGGGGTGAGAGTGGGGGATGAGAGTGGGGGGGTGAGAGTGTGGGGGGAGGGGGTGAGAGTGGGGGGTGAGGGAGAGTGTGGAGGAGGTGAGGGAGAGTGGGGGGGTGAGGGGGGAAGGAGGTGAGGGAGAGAGGGAGGGAGGGGGCGCTGCACCGAGCCCTTCAATAGACAGGGGTCGCTGCAGACAGAGAAGCGAAGACGTTGCGCCGCGGCCTCCCGACGCCAGATGGAGCGACAGTCGGAGGACCAGAGGGCGCCCAGCCCTGACTTTCCCTCGCACCGCCCACCTCGGGTCACCCTCGGGAGGGAGGGAGGGAGGGAGGGAGGGAAGGGTTGGGAACAGGACGCGGGCCGAGTGGCGGCGCATGACCCTACCTGAGCTCCCGGCGCTGTGGGGGACGTCTCCTCCTGTCACGACGCACCGGCCCCGCCTCACGTGACCTCCGCCCCCCACTGACGGGCAGCGCCAGCGGCCAATTGGAGCAGGCCCCACTTGCCCCGGCCCCGACGTCACAACGCACCAGGTCCCGCCCCCCTGCATGTGACCGCGTCCAAGGGGCAGGTCGAGCCGTAGCCCCGCCCCTCCGCCAATCGGAGCCGCCCATCCCGCCCTAGCAACGGTTGCCATGGCGCGGCTGGCCGCCCCCGCGGCTCCTGCACCACGTGGGGGGGGGGGGGAGGGGGAACAATCACAGCAGCTGCAGAGGCTGCAAACCTGAGATAAAACCGCAAGGGGAGCCAGACTGCAAAATGCTGCAGTGACTCAGCGGGACAGGCAGCATTCCTGGAGAGAAGGAATGGGCGAGGTTGACACCCTTCCTCAGACTGAGATATAGACGGTGGAGTGGAAAGCTTTTACTCTGAAACATAGACAATAGATGCAGGAGTAGGCCATTCGGGCCCTTCGAGCCAGCTCCACCATGTCTGAAGAAGGGTCTCGCCTATCTCCTTCGCTCCTTAGATGCTGCTGCACCCGCTGAGTTTCTCCAGCCTTTTGTGTACCCATCCACCATTCAATACGTGTTCAAGACACCTCAGACACTCTCCGTAGTCTCCGCGCATTCCATTCTCTAGGCCCCCATCCTCTCATAGAAACATAGAAACATAGAAAAATAGGTGCAGGAGTAGGCCATTCGGCCCTTCGAGCCTGCACCGCCATTCAATGTGATCATGGCTGATCATCCAACTCAGTATCCCGTACCTGCCTTCTCTCCATACCCCATGATCCCTTTAGCCACAAGTGCCACATCTAACGCCCTCTTAAATATAGCCAATGAACTGGCCTCAACTACCTTCTGTGGCAGAGAATTCCAGAGACTCACCACTCTGTGTAAAGAAAGTTTTCCTCATCTCGGTCCTAAAGGAATTCCCCCTTATCCTTAGACTGTGACCCCTTGTTCTGGACTCCCCCAACATCGGGAACAATCTTCCAGCATCTAGCTTGTCCAACCCCTTAAGAATTTTGTAAGTTTCTATGATCCCCCCTCAATCTTCTAAATTCCAGCGAGTACAAGCCGAGTCTATGCAATCTTTCCTCATATGAAAGTCCTGACATCACAGGAATCAGTCTGGTGAATCTTCTCTGTACCCCCTCTATGGCAAGGATGTCTTTCCTCAGATTTGGAGACCAAAACTGTACGCAATACTCCAGGTGTGGCCTCACCAAAACCCTCTACAACTGCAGTAGAACCTCCCTGCTCCTATACTCAAATCCTTTCGCTATGAATGCTAACATACCATTTGCTTTCTTCACTGCCTGCTGCACCTGCATGCCTACTTTCAATGACTGGTGTACCATGATACCCAGGTCTCATTGCATCTCCCCTTTTCCTAATCTGCCACCATTCAGATAATAGTCTACCCTCATGTTTTTGCCACCAAAGTGGATAACCTCACATTTATCCACATTATACTGCATCTGCCATGCATCTGGCCATTCACTCAGCCTATCCAAATCACACTGCAGCCTCCAAGCATCCTGCTCACACCTAACTGTACCCCCCAGCTTGGTGTCATCTGCAAATTTGGAGATGTTGCATTGAATTCCCTCGTCCAAATCATTAATATATATTGTAAATAGCTGGGGTCCCAGCACTGAGCCTTGCGGCACCCCACTAGTCACTGCCTGCCATTCTGAAAAGGACTTGTTTACTCCTACCCTTTGCCTCCTGTCTGCTAGCCAGTTCTCTATCCACATCAATACTGAACCCCCAATACCGTGTGCTTTAAGTTTGTATGCTAATCTCTTATGCGGGACCTTGTCGAAAGCCTTCTGAAAGTCTAGATATAACACATCCACTGGTTCTCCCTTATCCACTCTACTAGTTACATCCTCGAAAAATTCTATCAGATTTGTCAGACATGATTTACCTTTCGTAAATCCATGCTGACTTTGTCCAATGATTTCACCACTTTCCAAATGCGCTGCTATCCCATCTTTAATAACTGACTCTAGCAGTTTCCCCACTACCGATGTTAGACTAACTGGTCTGTAATTCCCCGCTTTCTCTCTCCCTCCTTTTTTAAAAAGTGGGGTTACATTAGCTACCCTCCAATCCTCAGGAACTACTCCAGAATCTAAGGAATTTTGAAAAATTATCACTAATGCATCCACTATTTCTGTGGCTACCTCCTTGAGTACTCTGGGATGCAGACTATCCTGCCCTGGGGATTTATCGGCCTTCAATCCGTTCAATTTACCCAACACCACCTCCCGGCTAACCTGGATTTCACTCAGTTCCTCCATCTTATTTGACCCCCGTTCCACTGCTATTTCCGGCAGATTATTTATGTCTTCCTTAGTGAAGACAGAACCAAAGTAGTTATTCAATTGGTCTGCCATGTCCTTGTTCCCCATGATCAATTCACCTGTTTCTGACTGCAAGGGACCAACATTTGTTTTAACTAGTCTCTTTCTCTTCACATATCTATAAAAACTTTTGCAGTCAGTTTTTATGTTCCCTGCCAGTTTCCTTTCATAATCTATTTTCCCTTTCCTAATTAAGCCCTTTGTCCTCCTCTGCTGGATTCTGAATTTCTCCCAGTCCTCCGGTAGGCTGCTTTTTCTGGCAAATTTGTATGCCTCATCTTTTGTTTTTATACTATCCCTGATTTCCCTTGTTATCCATGGATGCACCACCTTCCCCGATTTATTCTTTTGCCAAACTGGTGTGTACAATTTTTGTACTTCATCCATGCAGTCTTTAAATACCTTCCATTGCACATCCACTGTCAACCCTTTAAGAATCACCTGCCGGTCTATATAGGCCAATTCACATCTCATACCTTCAAAGTTACCTTTGTTCAAGTTCAGAACCCTTGGATGTCCAATCTTCACCATGGACACCATCTTCACCATGGATGTCCAATCACTCTACACCTCCATCCCCCACCAGCAAAAGCCCTCCGGTTCTTCCTCGACCGGAGAACCAACCTATACCCATCCACTGACACTCTCCTCCGCCTAGCGGAGTTGGTCCTTACCCTCAATAACTTCTCTTTTGACCCCTTCCATTTCCTCCAAA
This sequence comes from Raja brachyura, assembly GCA_963514005.1. The sequence continues at coordinate 53,919,975 of OY740797.1, read as the reverse complement.
CACAAGGCATAGCTATGGGCACACGCATGGGCCCCAGCTGCCTCTTTGTCGGGTACGTCGAACAATCCTTGTTCGCGGCGTACCAGGGCCCCATCCCCGACCTTTACCTCCCTTACATCGACGACTGCTTTGGTGTCACCTCCTGCACCCACACACAACTACCTGACTTCATCCGTTTCACCACCAACTTCCATCCGGCACTCAAATACACCTGGACCATTTCCGACACTTCCCTACCATTCCTTGACCTCACCATCTCCATCGCAGGGGATACACTCCTGATCGACATCCATTATAACCAACTGACTCCCACGGCTACCTGGACTACTCTTCCTCCCACCCTGCTTCCTGTAAGGACTCCATCCCCTATTCCCAATTCCTCCGTCTACACCGCATCTGCTCCCAGGATGACGTGTTCCACACCAGGGCATCACAAATGTCCTCATTCTTCAGAGAAGGGGGATTCCCCTCCCCTATTATACTTGAGGCTCGCACCAGGGTCTCCTCCATACCCCACAACACTGCCCTCTCTCCCCATCCCCCCACTCGCAACAAGGGCAGAGTCCCCCTGGTCCTCACCTTTCCCCCAGCAGCCGGCGCATACAACACATAGTCCTCCGCCAGTTTCGCCACCTCCAACGTGACCCCACCACTCGCCACATCTTCCCATCTCCCCCCCCCCCCCCCCCCCCCGTATACCTTCCGCAAAGACCGCTCCCTCCGCAACTCCCTTGTCAATTCTTCCCTTCCCTCCCGCTCCACTCCTTCCCCGGGCACTTTCCCTTGCAACCGCAAGAGATGCTACACTTGTCCCTTTACCTCCCCTCTCCACTCCTTTCAAGGACACAGGCAGTCCTTCCAGGTCCAACAGAAGTTCACCTGCACCTCCTCCAACCTCATCTATTCCATCTGCTGACTAGATGCCAGCTGATCTATATCGGTGAGACCAAGCAGAGGCTTGGCAATCGTTACGCCAAACACCTTCGCTCGGTCCGCAATAACCAACCCAACCTCCCAGTGGCTCAGCACTTCAACTCCCCCTCCCATTCCGTATCCGACCTCTCTGTCCTGGGCCCCCTCCACGGCCAGAGTGAGCAACACCGCGAATTGGAGGAACAGCACCTCATATTCCACTTGGGGAGTCTGCATCCTCTTGGCATGAACATTGAATTGGAGACCCTTGCTGTCTCCTCCCCTTCCCACCTCTCCCTCAGCCCTCGGGCTTCTCCTCCTCCTTTTTCCTTTCATCCCCCCCGCCTCCCCCCACCCCCCATCAGTCTGAAGAAGGGTTCCGGCCCAAAACGTTACCTGTCTCCTTCGCTCCATAGATGATGGTGCACCCGCCGAGTTTCTCCAGCACTTTGTGTACCCACCATTCAATATGATTAGGTATGTTACAACACTTACCTTCAGCGGCACTGCAGTTCTGCCAATGGCCGTGTACATGACTTTGGCGCCTTTGAGAGGGGGGCGGGTTTAAAATGCAGTTTTTCTTCAGACTATTCAAATCGATTTTGAACAGGCTGTTTAGTTACTGAAATAAAATCACGACGCTTCCTAAGTTTCATTAGTGATAGACTCCCATGCATCGAAAAACACGTGCAATCTACCCCCTGTTAGTATAGAGCCCCTACTGCTCATATGCTGAGAGGAACCAGACCCACCTACCTCCATGGTTACTGGTGCTTCTTCTGCCTCTTCGCTGGATGATGAGGTGTCTGCTGGGCTGTAGAGGGCTGCTGTTGATGTTGCTGTTGATGTTGATGTTGGGGGTGGCGCATTTTCCATGGGGTCCGCTCTGGGCCCTGGCCTAAAAAAGGCTTAAGGGGAATGGTTGCGGACACCGAGCTTTCACCAGTCCCATATGGTAGTCGACGACTGGTGGACGCCGTGGGGTACTGCCGCCTGGGTTTGTTAGGTCTGCTCGGTCCCAAACCTGCCCTCATGAGACCAAAGGTCTTGGACTCTTCCTCCAGGTCTTTCACCTTTTTAGGAAGGTGCTTTCCAAAGAGCAGAATTGGAGGTTCTGAACCCGGTGTTTTGCAAAGTCCTGCAAACGTAGGGTTGAAGGCAGGCTTGATGATTTCCTTCCATAGATTGTTAATCTCAAATTGAGTGGTGCACAGCAGAGCTAATGTATCTTGCTGATTTGTGGTGATGTCCACACCATCTATGGACAGAGCATATGAAGTTATTCCTGCTGTCAGGAGTTTTAGGGTTTTCTGGAGCTTCAACTCCAGGTTCCTAATGTTCTGCCCCAAATGTCCCCAAATTTGGCTGTTTACAGCTGGTACATTCAGTGATGTACAATTTTCTGGGGCTGAATATAATTCAAGAGCCTCATTGACCACCCGTTCTTGTAGGGGTTTTGAGGACAGGTGGTCAATGCTGGCTGCAAGTTTCGGCTCTAAAGGCCGACCCAATCATGGAATGGCCAAGTAGCGGTTGACCACACCCAGCAGCTCTTCCTGATCCTGTACACCCTGCGTACTCCGGACATCTTCAGCCAGCGACCCCTCTTCTTGACCAGCCCAGACCTGGTCACCAATGCTGCCTTCAATAGTAGGTGAAGCAATGGCCAGTGCTGTAAAGGGCACTGCGGGAGTGCCTGAGTTCCCTTGGCGAGTCTGCTGCTGCTCTCTCAGCAGATCTCGATGGAGCAATTGCTCCATAAGCCGTTCCATTCGGCTTAGGTGGCTGCCTTTGCCGCTCTCGAGCGGTGAGGCATCTTCATCCGGATCGTCGGATACTACCGCCCGGTTCTGGCTGCAGGTACCTCCAGCCCGCTGCTCAGGCTGCACTAGCGGTGATGGGCTCGGCTCGGTAGTTAATCCTGCCGCCTCTCGCCCCCCCTCCAAAGAACGCTCAACGGGAGACGAACGGGGGCGAGCTACACATTTCTTTCCTCTGGTCGTGCTCATTCTTCTGGAAAACAAAGCAGACCACAGAGAAAATACACACAGGCACGGTAAAACACTTACCTGTCGGCCCGACTTTCAAATTGTAGCGGGAGCGCCTTGAATTCCCGTTGGTCGCGGGTGCACTGCATGAACGCTAATGTCGCGCATGCGTGCTGGACGGGGTCTTCACGTAGTCACTCACGTGACTCCAAAATAAAATAGAAATCGGAGATAGAAAAACTGAAGCAGAATTCGTGGCGATAGAGGAGAAGGAGCACCTCTGCTGAGTAGAAATACAGCTCGAGAGCTGGGAGTGCTTCACATCACAGCGCATGTCAATTCAGTGCACTCATATGATGGCATGAGGCAGGAATTTCATTCAGTATTCCAAGGGATTGGAAAATTGAAAGGCCGGCAAGTGAAGTTAGCCATTGATGGAAAGGTCAAGCCGATAGCTCAACTGGTGCGGGGAACGCCATTTGGACTTTGTGGAAAAGTAGAAGCTGAAATCAAGGAGTTGATTGATCAGGACATTATTGAAGCAATTGAATGTTCGACACCATGGGTGAGTCCAGTTGTGATTGTGCCGAAACCCAATGATGACATTAGACTGTGTGTTGACATGAGGAGAGCCAATGAGGCAATAATCAGAGAAAGGCACCCAATTCCTACAGTTGGAATTAGAAGTACAAAGTTGCCATCAGGACCATGGGTTGACGTAGCTGTTGACTTTCTTGGACCACTTCCAACAGGTGAATCAATGATGGTAGTGGTAGACTACTATAGCAGGTACTAAGAGTATGCAGTGATGAAGTCAACTATAGCAGAAAAAAAACTGTCCAGGCATTAGCAGAGATCTTCGCCAGACACGGGTTGCCTGTTACATTGTATTCTGACAATGGGCCGCAGGTTGTTCCTAAGACATTTGCTGAATACATGAGAATCACAGGCATCCATCATCACAAGGCGACTCCAAAATGGCCACAAGCTAACGGAGAAGTAGAGAGACAAAACCAATCCATAGAGAAGAGGATACGAATCACCCACACCAAAGGGTAAAACTGGAAGGAGGCACCGTTAGCATATGTGGCTGTCTCGATCGATCACTCACTCTGTTCCCGATGTTGGGGGTGTCCAGAACCAGGGGCCACAGTTTAAGAATAAGGAGTAAGCCATTTAGAACGGAGATGAGGAAACACGTTTTCTCACAGAGAGTGGTGAGTCTGTGGAATTCTCTGCCACAGAGGGCGGTGGAGGCAGGTTCTCTGGATGGGCTCAGATCTAGGCAAGGGCCCATCCACTTGCGATTAACACACTTGGAGGAGTTTATTCTTCTTCTTAGACCTCTTCTTCTTGTGCACCACCCAACCCCCCTCCCCCCCTTTGCCCTTCCCCTGTGCCTCACCGTCAACCACCACCACAGGTTCAGGACATAGGGGGCGGGGGCCATCACTGCCCCGGGTCGTCATGGCGGAGCTGGCAGCCCCAGCTGGGTCAGCAGTGCCGCCCCGGGTCACCGAGGTCTAACAGGCCACCCCGGACGGGCCAGCAATGCAATCCTGGGCCGCTACGTTAGAATTTCTAGCAGCGACCTGGCGATTGGGACAATCCCTGCGGAGATGCCCAAACTCTCTGCACGCATGAAACGGTGCCTCTCCCTAACTCCAATACACATGGTGCGGGCACCCTTATGCTCCACAACGAAGCTCCCCTCAGTGCCCATCCCCACTTCCACCTTCATGAGAACCCGGCTCTTGAAACTCAAGACCACTTTTTCATACGGGTCATTCCCGGGGTGCATAAGCCAAGTAAGCTTGGACCGCACCTCCCCAATCTTTCCCAAGTGTGGAAGAATGTTTGCATCCCAGAGAAATGTGGGACATTTCCGCAGGAGAACCAGTTTCACAGTGGACCACTGGTATAAAGACCCCCTCCACTGTGAGCCCCCTCTCCAACGCTAGGGCCACATCCTCCCGGGACTTTAATATCATCCCAACCTTCCCTCTTGCAAGCTCGGAAGAGGCAATAACATCCCTCTTGATAAGGTCATCCATGCCCTTCGCTATTGCACCCCTGCTCCACAGGAACCCGCTTTGGACTGAGATCCCATAAATATCGCCATCCAAGTCAACACGAGACTCATCCGCGATTGGCCCCAAAGCCATAGCTGAAGCCACAGCTGCATAACTCCGAGCCCGAGACCCCGCCATCTTGACAGTGGCACAAACCAGCACCAGGGCCACCAGCAATTCAGCTCAAGTCACAGTCTGGGTAAGCGGCAGAAGCAGTTCCCTCCGAGCCGAGAAAAGAAAGTCCTCACGCTCAACTCCACAGCCGAGAGCAGCTTTTGGGAGGCTCTTTAAAGCCTTCCAAGTTTCCAGGAACTGTGTGGAGCCGTTCCTGTGTCTTCTTCGGAGGAGGTTGACAGGCCTGGCCCTACCTGGCCCGCGGGTTGAGGTGATTCTATCGGCGTATGCCGATGACGTACTTCTTATGTTCACTGATCCTGGTGACCTGCGGAGGATGCGTGACTGCCAGGAGATTTTCTCGGCTGCATCTTCTGCCAGGATTAACTGGAGTAAGTGCTCTGGACTTTTAGTGGGTCAGTGGCGGGTAGACTCCCTGCCGGAGGAGATGGCATTGTATGCGTGGAGCACCACGCACCTCCTCTATCTGGGGGTGTACCTGAGTCCCACTGAGGATGGTTGGCCGGCAAACTGGCAGGAGTTGGAGACGAAAGTGGTTGCCCGGTTGGGGCGCTGGTCAGGCCTGCTTGGAGTTCTCTCCTTTCGGGGGAGGGTGCTGGTTATAAACCAGCTGGTGGCCTCCATGTTATGGTACCGGCTGGCTACTCTTGTCCCGCCCTTTATATTTGTAACTGCTTTACAGAAGAAGCTGGTAGATTTCTTTTGGGGAAATAGGAAGCACTGGATTTCCGCGGCGGTCCTGAGTCTTCCGTTAGAGGAGGGTGGCCAGTCCTTGGTATGCGTGCGTACCCAGGTGGCGGTTCTCCGACTCGGGACTCTGCGGAGATACATGTATGTAGAGAACCCTCCCAGATGGCACGCTCTGGCCACGTATTTTTTCCGTCAGGGTCGGTGCCTAAGGGGGGGTCTCGCGGCTCCCGGTGGCGGGCATCAGTCGACCCGCTCTAAGGGGCTTGCCTGTCTTCTACAGGGATGTGCTAAGAGGGAGGAATTTAGCTGTTTTCAGCCAGAGTGTTGCTCCACGAGGGGAGGGGGATGTTGTGGCTGCGGGTGTGGCTGGTCCTCATCCTGTCATGGTGGGTGTCGAGGAGAGGCGCGAGCCTAGAGTGGTTCAGATCCGCTCCGTCAGATCTGCTCATCGGGCCTAGGCTCCGGGATATTTCTCGGCCTCCGGCTCCACATAATCTGAGCTGCCTTTCTGAGATGACCAGCATGCCATTTCGTGATGTGAAGAGACGCGCACTGTATAGGATGCTCCTGCACATTCTGAACCTCCTTGCCTTCGCCTTCCGTCCCGACACATCATGGCGGACGGTGTTGCCACCCGAAGGCGGGGAAGGTCCCCAGTGGGGGTCCTTCTATAAGGGAGTTGTACCCCATTTTACTTCGGAGTCACGTGAGTGACTACGTGAAGACCCCGCCAGCACGCATGCACGCCATATCGTCGTTCGCATGCAGAAGCGACAGTCGGGAGGAGCGGGGCTCCTCCAGCGTAAGTTAAAAAGCTTACGCCAGGTAAGTCTCACCGAAGGAGTGAGCATCGACGAAGGATCATTTACTAACATGGAATCACGGAAATCAAAGAGAACAGCGGCGAGAGCAGCTGCTATGGAGAGCAGCCAGCAGCGTGCCGCTTCTCCCGAGTTACAGGTTTTACCTGCAGCTCCCGACTTCTCGCCCATGAGGGCCGTTGGTACACCACGGTCGGGCGGCAAATCCACCCGGAAGTCGGACGGGGCCGCCGACTCAGCTGGGTCCGGACCCGAGGACACCCCGTTCGCAGATAGCGACGGAGGTCGTCTAGCCCGCATGGAGCGGATGATGGAGCAGTTGCTCCAACGTGACCTGCTAATGCAGGGGCAGAGTCACAGTGGGCCTCTTCGCATGCCCACGGCAGGTTCCTACCATGGACTGCCTAATGTCTCGCCCTCTTCGCAGGGGAGCGTTGAGGGTCAGAACTGGGCTGACCCAGAAGAAGGGGAGCTGGCTGAACAACCATCAGTGTCAGGGGTGTGTGAAGAATACCTGGATATGGTAAATAAACATGCAGTGCCTATACAGAAAGGCCTACCAATCAGGCACGTGCCGTGAGTAATTACTCAGGGTAGGCAGTCAGCCGGCTTTCAAAAGAATCTTAAAACCGCGCATGCGCAGATTGTTCTCTTCGTAAAAAAATAAAAATAAGTAACAATTCAAATTTCCCAAGGGTTCTAAATCTCCTTTATTTTTTAATTACTGAATGGGTGGGGGACGGAGGATGAAGGCAGGTGGAGAGATGGTGGGAAAAACGGGAGCACATCGGGACGTTGAATCAGTTGTCATCTTATGGAATGACAATACTAATTCAAGGGTCCAATTGGAGGGGGAGTTCCTTTCACAGCGTGTGGGGAGCCTGCGGCAGGGGTTAAATATGCGAGAAGGGAGAAGTTTTGAGAAGGAGGGGGACAGAGATCATATCAAACTCACTCACCGCTGCCGCAGCGCTCCGGGCAAGGACAGCAGAACTGGCCGCCACTTCCGGGGATAGAAGCAGCTCGGGTGCGAGCGGCCACCGGGACCCAACACCAGAACCGACTGCTCTTCAGCACCTTCTGATCACCTCTGGCAGTGCTCTTCGTCTGAACATCTCTCACCCTCCGTGTTAAAGAAGGAACTGCAGATGCTGGAGAATCGAGGGTTACACAAAGAGCTGGAGAAACTCAGCGGGTGCAGCAGCATCTAAGGGGCGAAGGAGATAGGCGACGTTTCGGGTCGAGACCCTTCTTCAGACTGAGACTGAGTCTGAAGAAGGGTCTCGACCCGAAACGTCGCCTATCTCCTTCGCTCCTTAGATGCTGCTGCACCCGCTGAGTTTCGCCAGCTTTTTGTGTAACCCATAGACACACACAATGCTGGAGTAACTCCGAGGGACTGGCAGCATCTCTGGAGAGATGGGATGGGTGAGATTTCGTGTCGAGACCCTACTTCAGACTTCTCCAGAGATCCCGCTGAGTTTACTCCAGTAGCGGTGTTTATCCCGGTGACGGGGAGCCGGGTTTGACTGACCCGCCGCCTCTACTTGCCGGTCAGTCGGGTGATCATCGCCCTCCGCCCGGAATGCAGCGGAGTTTTGCACCCAGTGAGTTGTCCAGCGCTCACGGTGGACGAGGGAGGACAGCAACAGGCCAGGTAAATGAATAGGAGCACATAAATGAGTCTAGCATTTCTTGTTTTTATGTTTTAATTTACAAGCCGCTTCACGCGAGGCAAGTTTTATTTTCAGTCCGAAGAAGGGTCTCGACCCGAAACGTCACCCATTCAACGATAGACACACACAAGCTGGAGTAACTCAGTGGGACAGGCCGCATCTCTAGAGGGAAGGGATGGGTGATGTTTAGATCCAAATGCTGGAGAATTTCAGCAGGTCGAGACCCTCCTGTCACCCATCCCTTCGCTCTATAGATGCTGCTGCACCCACTGAGTTTCTCCAGAATTTTGTGTACGCTCGATTTTGCTGCATCTGCAGTTCCTTCTTTAACACTGCTGGAGTAATTCAGCGGGTCGAGATCCTTCTTCAGAAGACGAGCCCCCCCCCCCACCCCCCCCCGCACCCCCAACCACCTTCCACTTCAACTTACGCCTGGGCACCAAAGCAGCTCAAGAGGCGAACCCTGAGCTCCGTCTCCCAACAATCTGAACAGCGGCTGCGGCCGGCCGGCACCCGGCATGGACTTCTCACCCCTCACACACTTTTACTCTCACCTAGTCCCATCTCACCTGCACTCAGACCGGAGCGTGGCAAGTGGGTTACTGACCCCGATCCCCTCCTTCACAACGCTAGACTGCCCAAACACTGTGAACGGAGCTCTCCCCCCACCCTGGGAACTACAGTATTTAAAAACATAAAGCACAAAGAAATGCACTTACCACATTATTGGTACATTAAGTCCATTCTCCATTTGTTTGCTAAGATACTATTAAAATAATGGCAATCCATATTTGAACATCCCGCCAAGAAACTCGCGATGCGCATGCGCAGAAAGATGATGCACATGCGCAGTGCTGCAAAGGCAGAATTTCTGCTGCCTTCAGCTCCCATTGAATCTGACAGCTTCAGGCAGCGCTGACGGCACGGGGGCTGCACAGAGCTTCCCGTGTTACAAGCGCTGCGGGTGAAAGGCACGGAGAATTATGCCTACCTAAGAGATCGATCTCTTAGACAGGCATAATTCTCCCATGCCTTTACTATTTATATTTAAAAATTGCCATTTCATAATTTTAGTCAGGGTAGGCAGTGCCTACCTTGCCTACCCTGACGGCACGTGCCTGCTACCAATCCACCCTAAGCTGGCAGCCAGCATTAATTACATGGCTACTAACCAGCTACAGGAGCAGGCTATTAATTCTACAGCCGATAAATATATGGCTCCTGAGAATTGCAAGTCACTGAATGTCCCCGCGGTGAACAACCCTATTTGGGGGAACATGAGCCCCATGAGCAGAGGGCAAGAAATTAAACTACAGAGGATCCTGAAGCTCTTAACCGCCGGGATCACAGCAGTGGCCAGAACTGCAGTGGGGATAGAGTTGCCGGAAGAACTGCAAGATGCCCTGGCTCTACTGTGTATTACACAGTATGAGATAAACAACTTCAGGAAGAGCATCATTAAGCCGGCACTCAACCCCAAGTTTGCGGGTTTGTGCAAGCCTGGGAACGCTCAGCCTCCAAACCTGCTGTTCGGGGATAACCTTCCCAAGCAGGTAAAAGACCTTGACGAGGAGGCCAAGGCCTTGGGCCTGATCAAGGTACCCGGCTCTACGAAAACTTATTATCCTCAGCGACAGCACCCCTACACACCCACCGGACAGAGATATCATTACAGATCTGCCGGTGGTGAAAGCTCGAAGGCCGGCCAACCTGCACAGCGGTCTTTTTTAGGCCATGGCCCAGCCCGGCATTCTTGGAAGATGCGCCACTCCTACAACACGTCGAACCAACAGAAGAAACAAGGACAGAGACCACAACACCGGCATTAACCATGGAGGTAGGTGGGTCTGGCTTCCCCAGGAACACATCTTGCCTAAACTCACTTTATGTAGGGGGCCGGTTGCACATGTTCTATGAAATTTGGCGCACTTTTACCTCTGATCCTTTCATACTCAGAAGTATTCAGGGCTACAAAATTGAATTTATTCACGAACTCCCTACCCCGGTCCAGCATTCACCTAGCCGAAAATTCATCCTCTCTCAAAAAGAGAAGGCAGCAGGGCATGCTGAACTATACAGGTTAATTGAAAAAGGGGTAATTGAGAAAACCATCAGAGAACCTCAGGAGTTCGTGTCTAATATATTCACCAAAAATAAAAAAGATGGCGGTTGCCGCATTATCATAGATCTGACCGAACTGAATACTTCTGTTCAGTATGTTCACTTCAAAATGGACACCTTTGACACTGCTATACAGTTAATAGCCAATGGGTACTTCATGGCATGCATTGACCTCAAAGATGCATACTATTCAGTACCAATACACAAGGATCATAGGAAATACTTAAAATTTATCTGGATGGGACAGTTATGGCAATACAAAGCCTTGCCTAATGGGTTATCATCAGCACCCAGATTGTTTACCAAGATATTAAAACCAGCCTTGGCCTACTTAAGAAAACAGAATCATACTGTAATGGCCTATCTTGATGATATCCTCATTGTTGGGGAGAGTTTGGAAACGGCTACATTGGCAGTTTCAGCCACGAAACATCTTTTTCAGAAACTGGGGTTCATTATACATCCAGATAAATCAAAATTAGAACCCTCTACCACCATGAACTACTTGGGGTTTTTTATCAACTCAGTGCAAATGTCTATCACGTTGCCACCAAACAAGGTGGTGGACTTGATAGAGGCTTGCAGGAGCCTTACTGGCATCAAGGACCCATCCATTCGACAGGTGGCCAGGGTGATTGGGAAGATAGTGGCTGCTTTTCCCGCAGCACAATTTGGGCCTTTACATTATCAAAACCTACAAAGAGCTAAAATTATAGCTCTCAAGAGTCATGCAGGCCATTTCGACAGGCCTATGAAAATACCAGAGAAGGCAAAAGCCGAATTAAATTGGTGGATGGTTAATGCCCAATATTGTTCCAAACCCATCACTATCATCAATCCCTCGATCATCTTACAAACGGATGCCAGTGCCAAAGGTTGGTGAGCAACTAATACTACCACTAGTTGTGGAGGTAGATGGAGTGCACAAGAGTTAACCCTATTCAAAACTTTGGGGATTAACTATTCAGAAATGCTGGCAGCATTTCACGGCCTAAGGGCATACTGCACAGACATGCACAAAGTACATGTTAGGATACAAATTGACAATACCACGGTGGTGGCTTATATTAACCACATGGGCGGAATAAAGTCGATATCGTGTGATGAATTGGCCAACAATATCTGGTACTGGTGTCTGCAAAGGGAAATTTGGATTTCAGCCACTTACCTCCCAGGTAAGCTAAATACGGTGGCAGACACCAGGTCACGCAAATTTAACGACAACATAGAATGGATGTTGGATCGAAAAGTGTTCACAGATATTGTAGAACGTTATGGGACACCGGATAGCGACCTATTTGCGTCCAGATTAAATCACCAACCACCAACATATGTTGCTTGGGAACCAGACCCAGGGGCAGTAGCGATGGACGCTTTCACGCTACATTGGGGGGATTTGTTCTGTTATGCATTCCCCCCCTTCTGCCTCATCAGCCGGGTCTTGCAGAAAATCAAACAAGACTCCGCCTCGGGTATTTTGGTTGTGCCCGACTGGCCTACCCAACCATGGTTCCCAGCGGTACAGAAGATGGCCACAGAACCTGGCATTCGGGTCAATAAACGACCTAGTCTGCTCATACATCCTGTCACAGGACAACACCACCCATGTCATGACCGCATGGACCTGTTAATTTGCAGATTCTAAAACGGCCTCTTCTGAGATACGGACTCACCAGCAGAACCATAGACACCATCTCAGCAGCATTCAGGGAGTCCACCAGGAAGCAGTACCTGACCTACATCAGGAAGTGGGAAGGATTCTGCGCTACTACCAACACTACATATGAATCCGCTACTATTACAGAAGTGCTGGAATTCTTGGCTGCCCTTCACTTTGATGAGGGACTGAGCTACAGTGCCATAAACAGTGCCAGGAGTGCCCTATCGTCCTACTTGGGCCAGGGGAGTGACCAATTGGGCATTGGATCACATCCATTGGTATCTAAACTAATGAGAGGAATATTTAATTCCAATCCCCCCAGGCCCAGATACAACCATACGTGGGATATCAGCATAGTTTTAACTATGCTGCGAGGATGGACACCTAACTCGGGGCTCACTTTGGCAAAGCTCACCTACAAAATGATAATGATCATGGCACTAATCATGGCACAACGGGTCCAGTCCCTGCACAAACTTAATCTGGATGCCATGACTATCACCAATGACAAAATCACTTTTTATGTGCAGGGACTGTTAAAACAAGATCAACCCGGAGCGTCTGGACATACCTTGGAGTTTCTGGCATATCCAGCAGATACTCGACTTTGCATCGTCACGTTAATTTCACGATATATTTCAGTCACCAAAAGTCTCAGGGGCACGGAGACAGCATTGCTTATAAGTCACAAAAAGCCCCATCACAAAGTAACGGTGCAAACCATTTCTAGATGGTTAAGGGTGGTACTGGATGCGGCGGGGGTGGACACTAATATATTCAAATCCCACTCCACCAGGGCGGCATCCACCTCGGCGGCTAGGATGATGGAAGTACCCTTGGACCACATCCTGGCCACAGCGGGTCGGAGCGTCTACAATAAACCCGTGGCCTCTCCTGACTCTTATGCAGGAAGGATTTTGAGTTCTGCCAAATAATATTACCCCTATGGGATATATATATTTGTTTTGGTATGAATAAATACCTATTTTTGTTTTTCAGCCAGTGTCATGTCTGAATTACGTTCATCCTCTTATCCCAGCATAGCGGTGTGTGAGCATGGAGCTTCCAGGGCATGAAATCACAGAGCTTTGAAATTTTCACGTAGTCACTCACGTGACTCCGAAGTAAAATAGTAAGATTAAACGAGAACTTATCAGTTTGAAGTTTGATCTTTATTTTATGAGGAGTTACGATGAGGGATTACGTGCCCTCCGCTCCCAACCCTCTATTATAAAGATAAACTGGTATGAAAGTTCTCTATTATCTTACTATGTTAGTCTACGTGACTATCTGTGATTTCACACCACTGCTTTGAAGAATGTCGCGCATGCATGCTGGCGGGGTCTTCATGTAATCCCTCATCGTAACTCCTCATAAAGTTCCAATAAAGTTAAGTGTCCAATAAAGTTTTTGGAAAAGGAAAAAAAAAAAAAAAAGAGGGGAGAGAGAGAGAGAGGTCGTGTTTTCTTCTCAGCTCTGCAGTTGAGAAGGATTGAAGCAGCCTTTCAAGGATTTTGCCATTGGAGAGGGCACAGACGCAGGGGGTCTTCATAGTTTAACTTATCGTTGGGCTGTTGAAACTTTCCTCTGGTCTGGGAAGCCTCTACCAGTGTGAAAATTCCTGAGTTTTCTCTACATTGTCGAGGGTGCGGTTGTCGTTGGCAGACTGCCAAGAGTGCCTGGAGATCGAGGGTACGAAGATCTCGGTGTCTTTGTCGTTTTTAGCACCGTTTCTCTGCCCTAAAGTCATTTTGCACAGTGCGGCTGCCTGGCTTAATGTGAAGAAGGTACTTTTGCTTCCAGCTAGACTGGGATAGAGCTTCCAAAAAGCTGCTCTCGGCTGTGGACGAACCTGGGGACTTTCCTGTTTCAGCTGGAGGTTTCTGTTTTCTGCTGCCTGTCTTTGACTGTGACTGTCTCTGGGACTTAACTTGGAGCTGTGCTGCTGGGGTGCCTGGAGCTGGTTTGTGCCTCTGTCAGGATGGCGATGGAAGGGGCGCGGCCGAAGGTCCGGACCTACGCAGCGATGGCATCAGTGGCGGGTACGAGGCCATCTGAGCTTGAGCCTCATGTTGACTTGGATGGGGACAGTTTTGGTATCTCGGTTCAAACTGGGCCTATGATGTCTAGGGGGGCAATTATGAAGGCCATGAATGAACTTATTGGGAGGGGGGCTATTGTCTCTTCCGAGCTCGAAAGAGGAAAGGTTGAGATGATACTTAAGACCCGGGAGTGTGTGGCCCGAGCGTTGGAGATGGGGATCTCAGTGGGGGGGGGGTCCACATACAGGTGGATCCGTGGGTATCTAGGGTGAGACCGGTTCTCCTGCGGAGCTGCCCCACATATATTTCGGATGCGTTACTTATTCCACACCTGTCCAAGTTCGGGGAGGTGCGGTCTAAATGCTTTAGGCTCTTGCACCCCGGGGGGGACCCGGAGGAAAAAGGGGTGTTCAGTTTCAAGAGGAGGGTGTTCATGAAGGTGGGTGAGGGGGATGGTGCTGAGGGGAGTTTTGAGGTGGTGTATAAGGGTATCCCCAGAACCGTGCGTTGGAGTTGGGGAAAGGCACGGTGTCATGCATGCAGCAAATTTGGACATCTCCGTAGGGAGTGTCTTATTCGCGGGGTCACTGCTAGAAGTTCTAGCGCAGTGGCCCAGGAATGCACTGCTGGCCCATCTGGGGTGGCTTGTCAAACCTCAGTGGCGCGGGGTGGTACTACTGACCTGGCTAGGGCTGCCAGTTCTGCCTTGGTGATCCGGGGCGGCAGTGATAGGCCATCCGGGTCCGCAGGTTCCGCATTGGGGACCCTGGGCAGCGAAAGCCCACACCCCCCACGTCCTGCGCCTGTGGTGGCGGATGAAGGTGGGGCACAGGAGGAGGGAAGTGAAGAGGGGGGGATTTGGGAGAAGCAGGGGAGGAAGAACAAGAGGAAGGAGAGGAGGAAGTCCGCCCGAGCGAGTCAAATGCAATCGGGTGTGCACCTGCTGAGTTCTGAGACCACCCAAGGGGTGCCTGGCAGCTCCAGTGAGGTGCAGATTGCACCTGACGTGGCCCAGCAAGGAGCTGAGGTGGTTCAGACGGGGGCAGGGAAGCTAAAACGTGCGGGTGGTAAAGTGGTTGGGGGTAATGTGGAGGCGGATGACCCTTCCCTTATGGAGGTTACCGTACCTCCGCATGCTAGCGGGACAAAAAGGAGGCATTTGCCTGGTGAAGACGAGCAAGGGCGTGGGTCCAAAGCTAGGGGGATGTCTTTCTCCAGACTTTCCACCACTGATGTGGCTGAAAGTGGTCTTGAACTGGTGTCTTCTGGGTCGGTGGTTGGGCCTCCTTTTCATGGATCTTCAGCGGGTGTCACAAGACCAGGTGCTGGGGTTGATTCCGGTGGAGTTGTGTCCTCTGGGCGGGAGTTTGTCCCTTCGTCTCAGGGGCCCTCCGAGGGAGTTATCTCATCGGGTGTTGAGGTTAGCTCCCTTGGGTGTGTGCCCTCTGGGTCGGAGGAGGTCCCCTCGTTTCAGAGGCCTACTGAGGGTGCTAGCACGCCAGTTGATGTGGTTGGCTCCCCTGGTAGTGTGTCCCCTGAGACGGGGAATGAGCAGAGTCAGCCTGAGGGGGGAGGTTCGGGGGTATTGTCGTTCAAGTCTGTGCTCCATATCAGTGCCAGTGGAGGTGCTGGGGAACGTGATGCCTCACCGGATGAGTTGTCTGGGGAGAGTTTAAAAGCAAGTGGAGATTCTCTGGGTGTTGCCTGTGGAGAGGGTACTCTAGATGATGTGGAGGCCAGGGCTGTTTTGGGTCGTGATCCTCTTTCAGATTCCGAGGGTGCCAGTGCACCACAGGCCCTGGGGATGCCTCTTGTTTTTGCTTCCCCAGGCCCAGACGTGGAGGGTGATGGTAGCGTGCAGGAACCCACCCATTCAGTGGGCTGCGTGTTTCAGTCAGGGGTTTCGGGACCCTTCCCCGGCATTGATCCTGGAGGTGGTGTCGTGGCAGAGGAGGGGGAGAGTGACGGGGCCAGTTTGTGTACTGAGGTTAGCGAACTGTCAGAGAGTTCTGGTCTTTCTGAGCTTGTTGATTCAGGTGCGAGCGGGTTGGCTGCGCGCCCAGGCTCCAAGGCCGTGTCTCAGGCAAGTGTTATCCATGAGGTGCGAGAGTTCCTAAAAACAAACCGTACCAGCAGAACCAAAAAGGATGCTGCTAAAAGACGGTGGGAGGACTGGCCAGCTTTGATTAAGAGTCTCGACGTTATCCTTGGCAACAAGTATAGTGGTCTTCCTGACTCTGAGAAGAGCCAGTTTGGGGATTTTTTTTGAGTTCCTCAGAGGAGGGGTTTTTGAGTCTAGCAGAGTGTGAGGATCTCAATCTAGTGTGCCTACACATTCACAGTAGCTACATTAAATTTAAACGGGAGTAGAGCGAGTTTTCGCAGATTTCAGCTCTTATCAGTCCTAAGAGGGGAAATTTTCTGCAAGAGACACATACCGTTGTTAGTGATGAACCCACCTGGCGACTGGAGTGGGAAGGGGGGGTCTATATGAGCCATCTCAGCTCAAATTCGAGTGGGGTGGTCTTTCTGTTGGCTCCAAATTTTCTGCCAAGCGTTTTAAAAGTGAAGTGGTGCCAGGACGTTTGCTTCATCTGGCCGTGAGCCTGGATGGCATGCCGTTGCATTTCATTAACGTGTATGCCCCTAGCTCCGGCACGATGCAGGCCGGCCTACTTCAGGAGGTGAATGTTCTGTTGAGCACTATTGATAGGGGAGAGTGTGTCTTCCTTGGTGGGGACTTTAATTGCACACTTGAGGTGCGGGACCGTTCTGGTACTCAGTGTGCGCCTGCTGTAGCAAAGAAGCTGAGAGGCTTGATTGACTCCTTTGAGTTGGTTGATGCTTGGAGGGACCTTCACCCGGATTCCACTGCTTTTTCGCGGAGGTCTGAGGGTGGTGGTTCCCGCATTGATTGGTTTTATATTTCCCGAGCGTTTGTTTCCCGTGTCTCAGCAGCCTCAATACGGCTGGTGCCGTGCTCGGACCACTGTCTGGTGCGTGTGGATTTTAATCCAGCGTGCGCTCGGGCTGGGTCCGCGTACTGGCACTTCAGCAACAGGCTGCTGGAGGATCGGTGTTTCCGGGAGTCATTCACTCGGTTTTGGGTGAAGTGGAGAGAGAGGCAGAGGTGCTTCTCTTCCCTTAGGCAGTGGTGGGATGTGGGTAAAGCTCACATCCGTCTCTTTTGCAAGGAATACACGTGGGGGTCGACTGGGAGGCGGGACTCAGCGGTCGAGAAGCTTGAGAGGGAGATACTGGATGCTGAGTCTCGCCTGGGTCAGTTTGGTGAAGACTCCAGCGAATGGGGAGAGTTTCAGAGGAAGAAGGAGGTTTTGAGGAGTCTGCTGCTTGAGCGGTCCCGAGGCGTTTACGTGAGGTCTCGGGTCCAGATGCTGCACGATCTGGACCGAGCGTCGCCTTTCTTTTTCTCTCTGGAGAAGGGGCGGGGAGCTCGTAAACAGCTCGTGGAGTTGCTTGCAGATGACGGCTCCTCTGTCACTGATCCAGAGAGGATTAATGCCTTGGTTAGGTCCTTTTATGGGTCCCTGTTCTCTGCGGATGGATTCAGCGTGGAGGCTCAGCAAGGTCTGTGGGAGGGTCTACCGACTGTAGATAGGAAAATGGCTGATCTTCTTGATGGCCCCTTATCTTTGGAGGAGTTGACTCATGCCTTGCATCAGCTCAGGAGGGGTAAGTCCCCCGGGCTGGATGGGTTGACAGTGGAGTTTGTTAGAGCTTTCTGGGATATCCTAGGGGATGACTACATGTTGGTTCTGGGAGAGAGCCTGGCGACCGGGGAGATGCCTCTCTCGTGGCATAGGACGGTTGTTGTCTTGCTGCCTAAGAAGGGCGAACTCCGTTTGTTGAAGAACTGGCGTCCAGTCTCTCTCCTATGCACAGAATATAAATTTTTTGCACGGGCAATGGCTAATCGCCTGGGCTCCGTGCTGCATCAATTGATTCATCCTGACCAATCTTATACAGTCCCTGGCCGGTCTATCCAGGATAACATCCACCTGGTTAGGGACCTGATTCATCTAGCCCAGGGTACTGGTGAGTCAGCTGCTTTTCTGTCTCTTGATAGGGTAGAGCATGAATACCTCTTTGGGACGTTGCAAGTGTTTGGGTTTGGACCGCTTGTAGTACAACAGTACATTCATTGTTTACAATAGTCTCAACCCCACGCGGTGACCAGCGTTGACGGAAGGCCTCCAGAGTCCCTGTGGACACCGCGTGTTCCCTCTCCAGGGACACACGTGCACGGATGTAGGCCCGAAAGAGGGGCAGGCAGCCGACTCTCGCCTGACCATCGACCGCCCGCTGCCTGGACCCGCGAATGGCCATCTTAGCCAGGCCCAGGAGCAAACTGACAGGTAAGTTCCCCCCCCCCCACACTCGGCTCTCCCCACTCCCTGCCTTGTGTCAGAACACCAGGATTGTGGGGCTAAAATGCAGCCAAAACTTGAGGAACAACCCCTTCAGATATTGGTACAGGGGCAGTAACCTCACACACTCCATATACACATGGAACACGGCCTCCTCCTCTCCGCAGAAAATACATGCGGCGGACGAGCCCGTGAACCGGCTCAAAAGTTTGTTACATACCGCCGCTCCATGCAACACTCTCCAGCCCAGGTCCCCAATATAAAGGGGTACAACTCCCTTATAGAAGGACCCCCACTGGGGACCACCCCCGCCTTCGGGTGGCAACACCGTCCGCCATGGTGTGTCGGGACGGGAGACGAAGGCAAGGAGGTTCAGAATGTGCAGGAGCATCCTATACAGTGCGCGTCTCTTCGCATCACGAAATGGCATGCTGGTCATCTCAGAAAGGCAGCTCAGATTATGTGGAGCCGGAGGCCGAGAAATATCCTGGAGCCTAGGCCCGATAAGCAGATCTGACGGAGCGGGGGTAAGCTTTATCTGAACCACTCTAGGCTCGCGCCTCTCCTCGACACCCACCATGACAGGATGAGGACTACTGAGGAAGGATGGTGGATGTCGCACAAGGAGCATTGTAAATACCTAAAGTTGATCTGGATGAAACAGCTATGGCAATTTAAAGCCTTACCAAATGGGCTAACATTAGCTCCAAGGTTGTTAGACAATTGATCTCTAGAAGGTACTTTCTGGCAAGCATTGATTCAAAAGATGCCGACTACTCAGTACCCATGCACTGAAATCTTAAAACCTGCCTTGGCGTTATTGAGGAAACAAAAGCATATAGTCATGGCGTACGTAGACGACATTTTACTAGTAGAGAAAACCTTGGAGACAGCTATTTCGGCAGTAGCAGCCACTAAACGTTTGTTTGAAACTTTCGGGTTTGTTATACATCCAGATAAATCCAATTTGACACCGTCCACAACCATGGACTATCTTGGATTTACGATTGACACTATTCGCATGATTGTAACTCTGCCGAAAGGGAAAGCATTAGAGTTGGCACAATCATGCAACGAACTAATGGTTAATCATCAGCCAACCATACGGCAGGTAGCTAGTGTCATTGGGAAAATGGTAGCAGCCTTTCCAGCTGTACAATTTGGGCCTTTGCACTATCAAAAGTTACAAAGAGCAAAAGTGCACACGCTAAAGAAAAACTCAGGTCACTTTGACCGAGTTATGAATTTAACTGCTGAATCCATTCCAGAGTTAAAATGGTGGACAAGGAACATTAGGCTTAGCTCCAGTCCCATAATAATCACCAACCCAGTATTAACCATTCAAACGGATGCCAGTGCTTTGGGCTGGGGAACAACTAACATGCAATCCAGCACAGGGGGCAGATGGGCTAATTTTGAATCATCTTGCCTACAGACACGGGGTATTAACTACTTAGAAATGTTGGGTGCGTTTTATGGTTTAAAAGCATATTCATCTTATACGCATCACGCACATGTCCGGTTGTA
Organism: Raja brachyura; assembly: GCA_963514005.1. The sequence continues at coordinate 53,899,943 of OY740797.1, read as the reverse complement.
ATTAGATAATACCACGGTGGTGGCTTATATCAACCACATGGGTGGTGTAAAGTCGATATCGTGTGACAATTTGGTCAACCTAATCTGGCAATGGTGTGTCGAAAGACATATTTGATTATCAGCAACTTACCTACCAGGTAAGCAAAATACAGTGGCAAACACCAGGTCACGCAAATTTAACGATAACATCGAATGAATGTTAAATCCCAAAGTATTTGCTGAAATTACAAAGCAATATGGCACACCAGATATCGATCTATTTGCATCTAGGCTGAATCACCAGGTACCAACGTATGTCGCTTGGAAACCAGACCCTGAGGCAGCAGCAGATGATGCATTCACACTGCATTGGGGGAAAATGGTCTTCTATGCTTTTCCTCCCTTCTGCTTCATCAGTCGGGTATTACGCAAGATTCAATTGGATTCCGCTTCAGGAATATTGATAATACCCGACTGGCCTACACAGCTATGGTTCCCAGTGGCCCTTGACATGACTGTCGAAACACTGTTGGAATTCCCCAGCAGTCCAGAATTATTAATCCACCCAGTGTCAGGCATTAGTCACCCGTGCCATGACAGAGTCAATCCCCTGGCTTGCAGATCCTAAAAAGACCTCTACTGGGCTTGGGACTGTCTGAGGACGCCATGAACATGATGACCGCATCCTACCGGGAGTCCACCAGGAGACAATACCTGACCAACATAAGGAAATGGGAACGGTATTGCTCCAAAACAGGAACTACCTACACAACAGCAACAGCTACCAGTGTTGTGGAGTTCCTGGTTGGATTACAACGGGATGGACTCAGCTACAGCGCCATCAATACAGCCAGGAGTGCGTTGTCAGCTTATTTGGTTCCAGCAGCAGGACAACAGGATTTGGGGTCCCATCCACTGGTGGTCAAACTCATGAGGGGTATTTTTAACACTAATCCCCCCAGACCAAGGTACACTCAGATGTGGGCTGTCAGCATTGTGCTGACGTACCTTAGGGGATGGCCACCACCCAGGTCACTTACGCTGGAACAACTTACCTTGAAATCAGTCATGCTCATGGCACTAGTGTCAGCACAAAGGGTACAGTCCCTCCACCTTCTGAGGCTGGGCAGCATGACAGAGTCATTGGGCTGTTTTACATTCCATATTCAGGGTCTGGTCAAACAAACTAGACCAGGAACCACGCCTCCAGTTATGGAGTTCCAGGCATATTCATCTGACCCACGGTTGTGTGCCAAGACCCATCTCACCATTACATAGACACAACATACAACTTAAGAGGGAGAGAAAAAGCCTTATGGATAAGCCAAACCAAACAAACTAAAAACCATTTCAAGGTGGCTCAAGCAGGTGCTTAAATCCGCGGGAATCAACACTAATGTTTACAAATCTCACTCCACCAGGGCTGCATCCATGTCGACGGCTAGGCGAATGGATGTGCCTATGGACCATATTCTGGCCAGAGCAGGATGGTCCTCGGAAAGAACTTTCCAAAAATGTTATAATAACTAGCTGGCGGAACCTGCTCCATTTGCAGACAGAATTTTAGAGTCTGCAGATAATATTTAATTTAAGCCCGAGGGAGCTCTCTGTTTTTTGTTGTTATTAATAAACCTTTTTTGTTCACAAACAGGTTATTGTAGATTGTGATAACATACTTCCTCCCTGAAAGGTCTTCAGACAGTGAGTGAAGCATGAGCTGGTACACGGTTCGGAATCACAGAGCTTTGAAGTCTTCACGTAGTCACTCACGTGACTCCGAAATAAAATTGTACGAGTAAATGAGAACTTACCAGTTCGACGTTTGATCTGTATTTCATGAGGAGTTACGATGAGGGATTACGTGCCCTCCGCTCCCACCCTCTGTTATACAGATCAACTGGTAATTAAGTTCTTATTTTTTCTTTACTATATTTATTTCAATTGTTGTGTTTTTTCTGTGAATCCACACCGCTGCTTTGAAGAATGTCGCGCATGCGTGCTGGACGGGGTCTTCACGTAGTCCCTCATCGTAACTCCTCATAAAATACAGATCAAAACTTCGAACTGGTAAGTTCTCATTTAATCTTACCACTTGAGCTGTGAAACATCCAATGGTCTGCAATGGTTTAGTTGCGGTGTATGGATAGAACTTCCTACTACACCTCCTTGACAAATGCACTTGATTTTCTGCAGTTTCAAGCATTCCCAAAGTGATCTGTCAATTACGTTGCTGTCGCTACCAGGATCTACAATCACTGGCACTGTAACACCTCCAATGGTCACTGCAACTTTCTTGTGATGGCTCTCATTCAATGCAAACTGATAATTCCTTTTAACAGCATGCTCACCAGCTTCAACACCGGCTTCATCACTTCCGAAATCATTTTCTATGTGACGGACATGACCCTTCTTTTTCTGCCAAGGTCTGTCTTTCTATTCACTGGACCCCTTGCTTGCTGCAATCACTTGTCTTGTCCCTGGCCTTACTTTTACATTTCTTTGCAAAATGATCTTTATCTCCACATTTCCTACATTTCTACCTTTTGCTGGACAACATGCATCTTTCCCTATGTGACCCTTGTTGCCATACCTGTAACACTCAATCTCACGTTCAGGCTTACTTTGTGGTCTACTGTAGGACAGATGATTAACTTGCCCAGTCTTGGAATCTTTCAATTTCATGCTGTAAAATTGTTTGTCAACAGCTTCCAGTGCCACTGCAATCGACAAAGCATCATTAAAGTGGAGAGAAAGAGGGGGGAGAGAAAGGGTGTGAGAGCGAGAGAGAGAGGAGAGATTTTTATAATCATAATCATAATAGTACTTGGTGTGTGGGATCCATGCCAGATACATAGACATAGAAACATAGAAAATAGGTGCAGGAGTAGGCCATTCGGCCCTTCGAGCCTGCACCGCCATTCAATGTGATCATGGCTGATCATCCAACTCAGTATCCCGTACCTGCCTTCTCTCCATACCCCCTGATCCCTTTAGCCACAAGTGCCACATCTAACGCCCTCTTAAATATAGCCAATGAACTGGCCTCAACTACCTTCTGTGGCAGAGAATTCCAGAGACTCACCACTCTCTGTGTAAAGAATGTTTTCCTCATTTCGGTCCTAAAGGAATTCCCCCTTATCCTTAGACTGTGACCCCTTGTTCTGGACTCCCCCAACATCGGGAACAATCTTCCAGCATCTAGCTTGTCCAACCCCTTAAGAATTTTGTAGGTTTCTATAAGATCCCCCCTCAATCTTCTAAATTCCATCGAGTACAAACCGAGTCTATCCAATCTTTCCTCATATGAAAGTCCTGACATCCCAGGAATCAGTCTGGTGAATCTTCTCTGTACCCCCTCTATGGCAAGGATGTCTTTCCTCAGATTTGGAGACCAAAACTGTACGCAGTACTCCAGGTGTGGCCTCACCAAAACCCTGTACAACTGCAGTAGAACCTCCCTGCTCCTATACTCAAATCCTTTCGCTATGAATGCTAACATACCATTTGCTTTCTTCACTGCCTGCTGCACCTGCATGCCTACTTTCAATGACTGGTGTACCATGACACCCAGGTCTCGTTGCATCTCCCCCTTACCTAATCTGCCACCATTCAGATAATAGTCTACCCTCATGTTTTTGCCACCAAAGTGGATAACCTCACATTTATCCACATTGTACTGCATCTGCCATGCATCTGCCCATTCACTCAGCCTATCCAAATCACCCTGCAGCCTCCAAGCATCCTCCTCACACCTAACTATACCCCCCAGCTTGGTATCATCTGCAAATTTGGAGATGTTGCATTGAATTCCCTCGTCCAAATCATTAATATATATTGTAAATAGCTGGGGTCCCAGCACTGAGCCTTGCGGCACCCCACTAGTCACTGCCTGCCATTCTGAAAAGGACCCGTTTACTCCTACCCTTTGCCTCCTGTCTGCTAGCCAGTTCTCTATCCACATCAATACTGAACCCCCAATACCGTGTGCTTTAAGTTTGTATGCTAATCTCTTATGCGGGACCTTGTCGAAAGCCTTCTGAAAGTCTAGATATAACACATCCACAGGTTCTCCCTTATCCACTCTACTAGTTACATCCTCGAAAAATTCTATCAGATTTGTCAGACATGATTTACCTTTCGTAAATCCATGCTGACTTTGTCCAATGATTTCACCACTTTCCAAATGCGCTGCTATCCCATCTTTAATAACTGACTCTAGCAGTTTCCCCACTACCGATGTTAGACTAACTGGTCTGTAATTCCCCGCTTTCTCTCTCCCTCCTTTTTTAAAAAGTGGGGTTACATTAGCTACCCTCCAATCCTCAGGAACTACTCCAGAATCTAAGGAATTTTGAAAAATTATCACTAATGCATCCACTATTTCTGTGGCTACCTCCTTGAGTACTCTGGGATGCAGACTATCTGGCCCTGGGGATTTATCGGCCTTCAATCCATTCAATTTACCCAACACCACCTCCCGGCTAACCTGGATTTCACTCAGTTCCTCCATCTTATTTGACCCCCGTTCCACTGCTATTTCCGGCAGATTATTTATGTCTTCCTTAGTGAAGACAGAACCAAAGTAGTTATTCAATTGGTCTGCCATGTCCTTGTTCCCCATGATCAATTCACCTGTTTCTGACTGCAAGGGACCAACATTTGTTTTAACTAGTCTCTTTCTCTTTACATATCTATAAAAACTTTTGCAGTCAGTTTTTATGTTCCCTGCCAGTTTCCTTTCATAATCTATTTTCCCTTTCCTAATTAAGCCCTTTGTCCTCCTCTGCTGGATTCTGAATTTCTCCCAGTCCTCCGGTAGGCTGCTTTTTCTGGCAAATTTGTATGCCTCATCTTTTGTTTTTATACTATCCCTGATTTCCCTTGTTATCCATGGATGCACCACCTTCCCCGATTTATTCTTTTGCCAAACTGGTATGAACAACTTTTGTACTTCATCCATGCAGTCTTTAAATACCTTCCATTGCACATCCACTGTCAACCCTTTAAGAATCACCTGCCAGTCTATCTTGGCCAATTCACATCTCATACCTTCAAAGTTACCTTTGTTCAAGTTCAGAACCCTTGTTTCTGACTTAATTTTGTCACTCTCCATCCTAATGAAGAACTCAACCATATTATGGTCACTCTTGCCCAAGGGGCCACGCACAACAAGACTGCTAACTAACCCTTCCTCATTACTCAATACCCAGTCTAGAATAGCCTGCTCTCTCGTTGGTTCCTCCACATGTTGGTTGAGAAAACTATCCCGCATACATTCCAGGAAATCCTCTTCCTCAGCACCCCTGCCAATTTGATTCACCCAATCTACATGCAGATTGAAGTCACCCATTATAACCGTGTTACCCTTGTTGCACGCATTTCTAATTTCCTGTTTGATGCCATCCCCAACTCCAATACTACTGTTAGGTGGCCTGTACACAGTTCCCACTAGCGTTTTCTGCCCCTTAGAGTTTCGCAGCTCTACCCATATCGATTCCACATCCTCCACGCTAATGTCCTTCCTTTCTATTGCATTAATCTCCTCTCTCACCAGCAACGCTACCCCACCTCCTTTTCCTTTTCGTCTATCCCTCCTGAATATTGAATATCCCTGGATGTTCAGCTCCCAGCCTTGGTCATCCTGGAGCCAAGTCTCCGTGATTCCAACTATAGCATAGTCATTAATCGCTATCTGCACCTTCAACTCATCCACCTTATTACGAATGCTCCTCGCATTGAGACACAAAGCCTTCAGGCTTGTTTTTACAACACTCTTACTCCTTATACAATGATGTTGACAAGTGGCCCCTTTCACATCGATCCCTATTACACTTGGCCATACTCTCCTATCCCTTTGTGAGCTTTCTTCCCCGTTAATTCTGGGGTCATTAACCATCGCTTTACTCTCTTTCCCTCTAACTCCGTCCTCGACTATCCCATTTGATACCCCACCCCCCTTATTCAGTTTAAAACCATCCGTGTAGCAGTGGCAAACCTGCCGGCCAGAATGCTGGTCCCCCACCTGTTAAGATGCAATCCGTCCCTTTTGTACAGTTCCCCCTTACTATAAAAAAAATCCCAGTGATCTAAGAATCTAAATCCCTGCCCCCTGCACCAGTTCCTCAGCCACACATTCAGGTCCCATATCTCCCTGTTCCTGCTCTCGCCAGCACGAGGAACTGGAAGCAAACCGGAGATAACAACCCTGGAAGTCCTGCTTTTCAGCATTTTTCCGAGCTCTCTGAAGTCCCGCTGCAAAAAATTCATCTCCTTCTTTCCAACATCATTTGTGCCAACATGCACGACCACTTCCGGCTGGTCACCTTCGCCCTTGAGGATTGTCTGCACTCTGTCAGTAACATCCTGGATCCTGGCACCAGGAAGGCAGCACACCATCCTGGAATCCCGTCTGTTGCCGCAAAAACCCCTGTCCGTACCTCTCACAATGGAGTCTCCAACTACAATGGCGTTGCCCGACTTTGGCCTCTGTGGGTTTGGCTCATCAGCCCTTTTTGTTTGGCAAGCCAGTCCGCCGCTCAGTGGGATACCGTCTTCTGTCCCGGCAGCTTCCACGTGGGTGAACCTGTTCACAAGAGGTACAACACCCGGGGACCTTTGCATCCCATGTTTTCCTCCCTTTCTCACCGTCACCCACCTTCTCTCTTCGATAGGTGGACGGGCAGGTCTTGTGGTGGAAGCAGTAACTGCAGGAGGACCTCAGTTGAGTTCAGTTTGGATTAGTTCAGTTTTAATCTTTAGTTGAATCTATAGCCTTTAGTTTTGTATAGTTTTCTGTTTTAGGTGACGTTTCACAGAGTGCTGGAGTAACTCAGCGAGTCAGGCAGCATCTGCGGAGAACATGGATAGGTGACGTTTCACCAGTGCTGGAGTAACTCAGCGGGTCAGGCAGCATCTGTGGAGAACATGGATAGGTGACGTTTCACTGAGTGCTGGAGTAACTCAGCGGGTCAGGCAGCATCTGTGGAGAACATGGATAGGAGACGTTTCACAGAGTGCTGGAGTAACTCAGCGGGTCAGGCAGCATCTGTGGAGAACATGGATAGGTGACGTTTCACCGAGTGCTGGAGTAACTCAGTGGGTCAGGCAGCATCAGTGGAGAACATGGATAGGTGATGTTTCACCGAGTGCTGGAGTAACTCAGTGGGTCAGGCAGCATCTGTGGAGAACATGGATAGGTGATGTTTCACCGAGTGCTGGAGTAAAGGCCTCACTTGGCTGTCATTTGCACCTCATTTAGGCATCTTTTTTTCCTCTCTCTCTTTTGCCTTTTCTCTTTTTCTCTCTTCTCTGGGACCGCAGCTATTTACAATTTACATCAATGATGTAGATGAAGGGATTCAAAGTAACATTAGCAAATTTGCAGATGACACCAAGCTGGGTGGCAGTGTGAACTGTGAGGAGGATGCTATTAAAATGCAGGGAGACTTGGACAGGTTGGGTGAGTGGGCAGATGCATGGCAGGTGAAGTTTAATGTGGATAAATGTGACGTTATTCACTTTGGCAGCAAAAACAGGAAGGCAGATTATTATATAAATGGTGTCAAGTTGGGAGAATGGGAAGTACAACCGGATCTAGGGGTCCCTGCTCACTAGTCAATGAAAGTAAGCATGCAGGTACATCAGGCATCTCTAAATTAAACTAGTGTGTGAACGGGTGAACATTGGGTGGTACGGACTCGGTGGGCTGAAGGGCCCGTTTCCACAATGTATCTGGAAACCAAAAAAAAATTGATGCCATGTCAAACTGATCTCCTGTTCTCCTGCACTTGATCCATATCCCTCCATTCCCTGCACGTCCATGTGCCTAACTGACACCCTCCCAAACGCCGTTATCGTATCCACCTCCACCCCACTACAGCACGTTCTTTAATGATGCTGGCTGTGTTTTTGAGGCAGCGACTCCTGTAAATCCCTTCGATGGGGTGGTCAGTAAGTGATGACTGGGCAGTGTGTGGTGGGGATGGCGGGACTGTCATATGTTGAGAGAATGGAGCAGCTGGGCTTGTGTACACTGGAGTTTAGAAGGATGAGAGAGGTACTTATTGAAACATATAAGATTATTAAGGGATTGGACACGCTAGAGGTAGGAAACATGTTCCCGATCCAGAACCAGGGGTCACAGTTTAAGAATAAGAGGGAGGCCATTTAGAACGGAAGTGAGAAAATGTTTCACCCAGAGTTGTGAATGTGTGGAACTCTCTGCCTCAGATGGCAATGGAGTGCTTTCAAGAGTTAGATAGAGCTCTTAAAGATAGCGGAGTCAAGGGATATGGGGAGAAGGCAGGAACACTGTATTGATTGTGGATTATCAGCCATGATCATATTGAATAGCGGTGCTGGTTCAAAGGGCCGAATGGCCTGCTCCTGTAATTATTTTCTATTGTCTACTGTGATGGACCAGGTAGTGTGTGGTGGGGAGGTCAGAGCCGGCGATTTCATACAACATTAAAGCAATCACTCCAATAACACCATATAACCACACTGCTCAGCATTTTTCAAATATTACCAGCTCTGCCTTGTATTAAAAAGCACCTTTTCTAAAGTTGGCTACAATTTTCTGAATTATGCTGAACAATGAGGCAACTATAATAAGGCATGCAAATAACTGCCATATAAAGCAGAAATACACTGTCGCAAACTAGTGCGCCTAGCTGGCTGAAAGTGTACAAAATTGAAGAGAAATGCTTGAGAGAAATGAAGAGAAAAATTGAAGAGAAAAGCCGGTGATGGACCTTCGATGGTGGGGGGGGTCAGTACGTGATGGACCTTCGATGGTGGGGGGGGTCAGTACGTGATGGACCTTCGATGGTGGGGGGGTCAGTACGTGATGGACCTTCGATGGTGGGGGGGTCAGTACGTGATGGACCTTCGATGGTGGGGGGGTCAGTACGTGATGGACCTTCGATGGTGGGGGGGTCAGTACGTGATGGACCTTCGATGGTGGGGGGGGTCAGTACGTGATGGACCTTCGATGGTGGGGGGGTCAGTACGTGATGGACCTTCGATGGTGGGGGGGTCAGTACGTGATGGACCGTTGATGGTGGGGGGGTCAGTATGTGTTGGACTGGGCAGTGTGTGGTGGGGAGGTCAGAGCCGGTGATCAGATGGGCAGGGTCCACCACTCTCTGCAATCACCTTTGTTCCTGGGTATTCGAGTTACTGAACCAGGCCGTGATGCAAGCAGTCAATATGATCTCTACTATATAAGAAGGAATTGCAGATGCCGATTTATACCACAGATAGATACAAAATGCCTGAATAACTCAGTGGGTCTCTGGAGAATAAGGAATAGGTGACGTTTTGGATCGGAATCCTTCAACCTCAAGTCTTTGAGTGCAGGTCAGACAAAGCACATACTTCCAAGCTCATCAGAGGAAGGAAGGTTAGCAGTGAGTGATTGGTTGAACAATTAGTTTGGAAGATTGGTAAATTGGACAAATAGGCAATTTAGCATCTGATATAAGCAAGACTTACTCAAGGGGTGTGACCCTGTAGAGGGAAGAGCCCTGTGAGAAAAGTGGAAGTCTTTTGCTGCAAGTCTTCAGTGAGGAGGCTGAGGGAGGACGCCACACCAAACACTGAAGAGGGAGAGAAAAAAGAAGGAAATGTCAAGCAAGCTGATGCAGTGTGATGCTTGCAGGATGTGGGAGGTCAAGGACACTGCTGGTGCCTCAAGGGCGAAGGTGAACAGCCGGATGTGGGAGTGTATGTCGGCACAAACAATGTCAGAAAGAAGGGGATGAATATTCTGAAGCGTGACTTTAGAGAGCTCGGAAAAGTGCTGAAAAGCAGGACCTCCAGGGTTGTTATCTCCGGTTTGCTTCCAGTTCCTTGTGCTGGCGAGAACAGGAACAGGGAGATACAGGACCTGAATGTGTGGCTGAGGAACTGGTGCAGGGGGATTTCGATTCTTAGACCACTGGGATCTGTTTTGGAGGAAGGGGGAACTGTACTAAAGGGATGGATTGCACCTTAACAGGTGGCGGACCGGGGGGGGGGGGGGTTAAATGGAATAGTCAATAACAGAGTGAGAGGGACAGTTAATTACCCCAGAATTAACGGGAAAGAAAGCTCACAAAGGGATCAGAGAGTATGGCCTAGTGGCCATAGGGATTGATGTGAAAGGGGAGATGCGCTACGAATTAAAAGTATTGTATATGAATGCGCGAAGTATAAGAAATAAAGTAGATGAGCTTGAGGCTCAGTTAGAGGTTGGTAGAGATGACATTGTGGGGATTACTGAGACGTGGCTGCAGGAGGATCGGGCCTGGGAACTTAATATTCAGGGTTATACATCCTATAGAAAGGACAGGCAGGTGGGCAGAGGGGAGGGAGTGGGGAGTGGGGTAGCTCTGCTGGTGAGGCATGGAATTCAGTCCCTTGCGAAGGAAGACATAGGGACTGACGAGGTAGAGTCACTGTGGATTGAATTGAAGAATTGTAAAGGCAAGAAGATGCTAATTGGTGTTACCTACAGACCCCCAGATAGTAGCCCGGATGTAGGGTGTAAGTTGCAGCAGGAGTTAAAACTGGCATGTAACAAAGGTAATGCCACTGTGGTGATGGGGGATTTCAATATGCAGGTAGACTGGGAAAATCAGGTTGGTTCAGGACCCCAAGAAAGAGAATTTGTAGAGTGACTCCAAGGTGGATTCTTCGAGCAGCTTGTAATGGAGCCGACCAGAGAAAAGGCAATTCTGGATTCAGTGTTGTCCAATGAACTAGATTTGGTAGGAGAACTATAGGTAAAGGAACCGCTTGGAGGTAGTGATAATATTAGTTTTAATTTGCAATTTGACAAGGAGAAGGTTAAATCGGAAGTGTCACTGATGCAGTAAATTTGACAGGTAAAATAAGAAATGAAGTCCATGGAATTTTATTATATGTGACATCTTTAGCCTGTGTGTTAATGTCAGCTGTGTGGTACAAATATTAGCTGGCATAGATATTTGCAACAAGGTCATCCACACTAGAGATGCCACACTGGATGTTGAAGCAGCAAATGTAGAAACTCTCCTCACAGATCTGACAAAACTTGGAAACAACTGGAAGTCCATGTGGAATGAAGCTAAATCGGTTGCGTCAAACCTAAACATAGAAACCGAGAAATTAGGTGCAGGAGTAGGCCATTCGGCCCTTCGAGCCTGCACAGCCATTCAATATGATCATGGCTGATCATCCAACTCAGTATCCCGTACTTGCCTTCTCTCCATACCCTCTGATCCCCTCAGCCACAAGGGCCACATCTAAATCCCTCTTAAATATAGCCAATGAACTGGCCTCAGCTACCCTCTGTGGCAGAGAGTTCCAGAGACCCACCACTCTGTGTGAAAAAGTCCTTCTCATCTCGGTCCTAAAGGATTTCCCCCTTATCCTTAAGCTGTGACCCCTTGTCCTGGACCTCCCCAACATCGGGAACAATCTTCCTGCATCTAGCCTGTCCAACCCCTTAAGAATTTTGTAAGTTTCTATAAGATCCCCTCTCAATCTCCTAAATTCTAGGGTATAAACCGAGTCTATGCAGTCTTTGTTCATAAGACAGTCCTGACATCCCAGGAATCAGTCTGATAAGATAGAAATAAAACTCTCCCTCAGATGTGGTGGAGTTAGGCACAAGAGGGCAAGGCCGCATGATGACAGCACACCTGATGCTAACTTGGAGGAAATGAATAACACGAATGATATGTCAGAAGAGGTGTGTTCAGAAAGTGTGTCTTTTACGTTTTGGTAGACAATGTTATAGCAGGATTAACTGTCCGCTTCAATGCTGTTAGGCAGTTGGCAGAAAAACTTGATTTATTGTGGAAGTATCTACCATGTCTAAGTGATGTGGAGAGAAAAGATTTACCTTTATCAGAGCAATATGCTGCCTTCCTTAACAGTGATGATTTTGCAAAATAAATGCACCATTTACCCTCAGTACATAAAGCAAATGTTGTAAATGCACAGTTAAAGCCATTAGATCTGCTGAACTTGTACAGAGTACAGATTTGGTGATCTCTTTCCAAATGTTTGTGTTAGCTTAAGAATACTATTCACAATTCCAGCAGCAGTAGCTTCTGCAGAGAGGTCATTTGGCAAACTCAAGCTGACTAAGAATTATTTAAGATCTACAATGTCTCTGGAATGTCTTGTGGATTTGGCCAGGCTAAGTATTGAATGATACATTGCCCGAACAATACATTTTCATGCTGTGATTCATTTTTTCCACAAAAAGGTCAGAAAAGCTCTTTATTTAAAGTAAATACTAAGCCTATCTACCTTTTACTTTTTACTAATAATTGTCTTCTGATGATCTGATCTGCATTGAAATATAAAAGGATGTTTCAATGTGAATTCTTTCTCCTTATCTGTATTGCAGAACAAACAAAGATGTTCAAAACAAATGTGTTTTCTTCTCTGATCCTTTTATTTATATTTATATTTATTTATATTTATCATGGAGGGAGTATGGGAGCATAAGGTCTCAAATTCAGAAAATCAACAGAGCGCTCCATTCCACCCCTCTCTCATCTTCCATACCCTTTTGGCTCGTGACATAAAACTGTAGTGAATCAAAACAGGATGACTAATGGAGAAGGAAAGAGGGCCCAAAAGAAACTTCGTACCCTCTGATAAAATTCCTCTCAGAGACCCTGGTAGCCAGCTTGGGAGAGTAAGGGATGTGAGGTAACCAGCTTGGGGGAGTAAGGGATGTGAGGTAACCAGCTGGGGTAGTAAGGGATGTGAGGTAACCAGCTTGGGGGAGTAAGGGATGGGAGGGAGCCAGCTTAGGGGAGGGAGTAAGGGATGGGAGGGAGCCAGCTTGGGGGAGGGAGTAAGGGATGGGAGGGAGCCAGCTTGGGGGAATAAGGGATGGGAGGAAGCCAGCTTGGGGGAGTAAGGGATGGGAGGGAGCCAGCTTGGGGGATGGGAGGGAACCAGCTTGGGGGAGTAAGGGATGGGAGGGAGCCAGCTTGGGGGAGTAAGAGGTGGGAGGGAACCAGCCTGGGGGAGGAATGGGAGGGAGCCAACTTGGGAAGTAAGGGATGGAGATAGCCAGCTTGGAGGAGAAAGGGGAATGGTTGGTAGGCAGCTTGGGGTAGAAAGGGATGCGAGGTAGCCAGATTCGGCGAGTAACAGGAATGGGAGATTGCCAGCTTGCGGTCATGCTGCCCTTTCCCCAGTGGGTGGAAGGGGTGTACAGGCAGGGAACTGACTACAGCAGGATGCAGGTTACACATTCCCCCACCCACCCCAACCCTCTGGCCAACCCCCTTGCTCCCTCCAATCCCCACCAAGAGTTGTCGGTTCCATTGCTGAGCTGAGCCCCTCTGTCGTGGATTTCCCGAGATGGAGTCGGGTGCTGCATCATTCCCGGTGTTGCCGCTGTGATGGGTGGTGTGTGGACGGCCAGCCCATCACTGGTCACTGTCTCCAGGGCTGGGTACTGCTGCTGGCCCCCACCACTGGTCACTGCCGCCACTGGTGGCTGTAGGTGAGGACGGCCGGCCGGGTCACGACCTCACACCAGTATCTACTGTCAGTGGAACATCAAGGGAACGTTCTTCATCCTGCTGGCCGGGACAACACGGGTATCAGAGGCCTGACTCTGGGAGGGCGGAGTGAGCCATGGCAGGGGGTCGGGGATAGGGAGTAGGAATAGGGATAGGGAGTAGGGAGGGAGGGGAGATGGGAGAGGGAGATCAGGGATCAGGGTGGGCTGTGAGGAGGGAGGAGAGCGGGTCGAGGAGGCAAATGGATGGGGCCAGGAGCAGCAGCCATGGGTGTAGTCAGTGGTGTTGGGAGCAGGGGCCGGGGGGGGATGTTCTGTGCCATGGGGGCAACAGCGAGCTGTGGGGGATACATGTTGCCTGCCAAGGGGCCGAGGCTGCCCCACCCATACTCACCGCTGCTGCAGGGCCAGCGGCTCCTCCCTCCCCACGCTGCCGCCCGTCGCACTCCTCCGCACTCTGTGCTTCTTGTGTTTCTTCTTCTACAGAGAGAAACAAAGGTTCACTGGCTGCTGTGCACCTCATCACCGCCACTCTCCCCCCCACCCCCGTGCCACATCTCCCCCCCACCCCCGTGCCACATCTCCCCCCCCCACCCTCGAGTGCCACACCTCCCCCCCCCCCCACCCCCGTGCCACACCTCCCCCCCCACCCCCGTGCCACACCTCCCCCCCCACCCCGTGCCACACCTCCCCCCCCACCCCGTGCCACACCTCCCCCCACCCCCGAGTGCCACACCTCCCCCCCCCCACCCCCGTGCCACACCTCCCCCCCCCCCCACCCCCGTGCCACACCTCCCCCCCACCCCCGTGCCACACCTCCCCCCCACCCCGTGCCACACCTCCCCCCACCCCCGAGTGCCACACCTCCCCCCCCCACCCGAGTGCCACAACGCCCTCCCTCACCCCCCAGCACCACCGCCCCTTCCCTCCCCCACCCCCCAGCACCACACCGCCCTCCCTCACCCCCCATCTCCCCCACCCCCAGCGCCGCCCCATGCCCCCGCCCCTCCCCGTGCTGTGTGAGGGCTGAGGGGGTGTCTCCACCAGTGGCCCTGCCCAGCACTGACCGACTCCTTCTTCTGCTTCTTCCCTTTCCGTCGGTCTTTGTGCTTCTTTTGCTCTCGCTCCTCCCGCTGCGAGCTACTGCTGTCCTTCTCTCTCCTTCGCTCCTCTCGGTTTGCAGCGCCACCACTGTGCCTCTCCCTCTCCTTACTCGGCGTCTCTACGGTGATGGAGCCAGCCCCTGGGAATCCTGTGGTACAACAGGCCAAAGTCAGGAGAGTGTCATCCCGTGGAAACAGGCCCTTTGGGTCCACCTGCCCACACCGACCAACTTGCCTCACCAACTTGCTACACTAGTCTCACCTGCCTGTGTTTGGCCCATATCCCTCTAGATTTATCATATTCATGTACCTGTCTGTCCTCTGGCAGCCCGTTCTATACACCAACCACCCTTTCTGTGAAAATGTTACCCCTCAGATTCCTATTAAATCTTACTTCATTCACCTTAAACCTCTGTCCTCTGGTTCTCGAGGATTCAGCTAGGAGTTAGCTTTGGTCACCCTGCAAGTAACTGGAACTTGTGCTCAAACAGTGATACTGGTTCTTGCTCATAAAGTTTCCTTGATAGGTTTCCTGCAGTCTGCCCCATCCCATGGTTGTCTCCTCCGAGACGATGCCTCCTCTCCACATCCACCCCTCACAATGCGATATATCTCAATCCCCTCCCACTCTGGTAAACTCCAGTGATTACAAGACTTACCGTGTCCAATGTTCCCCATCAGCCTAGCTTCCCATTCCAGAATCTCATAGACGTGCTGCATATTCTCCTGCATATTTCTAGTGCCGGACTCGCGGGTTTGTGGGGAGATGTTTCTCATTGTCCACCAGACCAGGAATCCGAGGAGTTATGAAGTTGTATCATAACCTCCCAGCACAGTATGGTTGCTGCTCCTGTTAATTAGGGCATTCCATCCCGCATGCCATTCTCCCCAAATTACATACCCATGTGACTGTTTTGGGGAACTATGGACTCGTGCACAGGTCCCCCCCGCTCTTCAGTGCTCCCATTCATGATACAGGTCCCAACCTACACTACATTAACATATAACAATTACAGCACGGAAACAGGCCTTCTCGGCTCATCCAGTCCGCGCCGACCATTTATTTTCCACTAGTCCGATCTACCTGCACTCAGACCATAACCCTCCATTCCCTTCCCGTCCATATACCTATCCACTTTACTTTAAAATGTTAAAATCGATCCTTCTCCACCACTTCTGCTGGAAGATCATTCCACACAGCCACCACTCTCTGAGTAAAGAAGTTCCCCCTCATGTTACCCGTAAACTTCTGTCCCTTAATTCTCATGTCATGCCCTCTTGTTTGAATCTTCCCTACCCTCAATGGGAAAAGCTTATCCATGTGAACTCTGTCTATCCCTTTCATCATTTTAAAGACCTCAATCAAGTCCCCTCTTAACCTTCTGCGCTCCAAAGAATAAAGACCTAACTTGTTCAACCTTTCTCTGTAACTTAGTTGCTGAAACCCAGGCAACATTCTAGTAAATCACAATATGCATCCCCTTGCACTTGTCAGCATTCAATTCCATCTCAGCCCAATTGACCAGTTGAAAAAAATCACCCTATAATCACATCACTGTGGTCATTTAAGACTGAGTTGAGAAAAAAACATTTTTACCCAATTGTGAATTTCTGGAATTCCCTGCCACAGAGGGCAGTGGAGGCCAAGTCACTGGATGGATTTAAGAGAGAGTTGGATAGAGCTCTAGGGGCTAGTGGAGTCAAGGGATATGGGGAGAAGGCAGGCACGGGTTATTGATAGCAGACGATCAGCCATGATCACAATGAATGGTGGTGCTGGCTCGAAGGGCCGAATGGCCTCCTCTGTTTCTATCACCAACACCACTGCTTTCACCAAGATGCAGCACAAAACACCACACGACATCCTCCTTCCCTGAGGCTATCAAACTGTACAACTACTCCCCCTTCTGTCATGGGGTAACCAACTCCCCTTCCCCTCCCCTCCCTCCCCCATCTGTGCACATCCCCAATCCTTTCCCCTCATCACTTTAATTTCATGTTTCATGTATTTTGTTTTATGACTGTTGGCAGATCAATTTCACTCCTGGGATAAAGTTCTATTGTATCGTAATGTTTGTGTCATCTGCAAGCTTACTCGTCATAATTCCTATATTCCCATCCACATGAGTAATGGCTCCCCCCGCCACTCCCCAGCTCGAGGCGTTTGCAGAGATCCCGGTCTCACCGTGAACCAGGGCCGGCGGCAGGCGTGGCCCAAACTCCTCGCCACCCACAGGTGTCTGTGGACTCCGCGGCCGTGGCTGTGTCCCGCCGGCACCACCTCCTCCTCCCAGCTGCTGCACCAAACCTGGCAACAGGAGACAGACCAAGCTCAGCACAGGGAACTATGCACAGGACCAGGTCAGAGTGGAAAAAGCCACAAGATCTGATTCACACAGGCATCCAACACCAGCAATGTGATTGTTTGCAATTTGGGGAACTAGTTATTAGGTTGAGAAAGGATACATATTTTATAGTGAAGCTCCCTCTACACAGTCCCATCACACACTCCCCCCAGGGCCAGACACAGAGTGAAACTCCCTCTGTACCATCCACAGATGTATGATGGCCTTCAGAAGCTGCAACTTCGACAGGTAAGATCGACACAGACAGTCCTTGTTTATCTGGAGCATACTACTTCTGTTTCTTTCCTTAATTAGACCGTTCATCAACTGTGGGAATGCGCTGTTTACAGCAGCAATCGCAGTAAGGTTTTGATTTATTAAGTACCAATAACTTTAGTCGAGTCACTCCTGAAAGATAAACAAAGAGCTGGAGTAACTCAATGAGTCAGGCAGCCTCGTTTTGGGTTGAGACCCTTCTTCAGCTAGTCAGGGGAAACGGGAACGAGAGATATAGACAGTGGTATAGAGAGATATAGAACACATTCATGAATGATATGCATCAAAGAAATGATGATAAAAGAAACATGCCATCGTTAGCTATTTGCTCGGTGAGAATGGGAACCTGGTGCAACTTGGGTGGGGGAAGGGATGGCAATAATGGTAGTGTAGGGGTCACATGAAGTTAGTGAAATCAATATTCATACCACTGGGCTGTGAGCTGCCCAAGCGAAATATGAGATGCTGCTCCTCCAAATTGCAATTCGCCTCACTCTGACAACGGAGGAGACCTAGGACAGAAAGGTCAGTGGGGGTAGACATACAAATCTGGAGTAACTCAGGTCAGCATAGGAATGAGAAGGGGAATTAAAGTGTCTGCCAACCGGGAGATTGGGTAGGTCCAGGCGGACTGAGTGAAGGTGTTCAGCGAAACAATCGCCCAGTCTACGTTTGGTCTCGCTGAAGTATTAGAGTCCACATCTAGAACAACAGATACAGTGGATGAGGTGCAACTGAACCTCTGCCAAACCTGAAAGGGCTGTCTGGGTCCCTGGACAGAGTCGAGGGAGGAGGTATAGGGGCAGGTGTTGCATCTTCTTCAATTGCAGGGGAAGGTACCTGGGTTGGGTGGGAAGAGATGAGTTAACCAGGGAATTGCGGGGGGAATGGTCTCTGTGGAAGGGGAAAGAGGTGGAGATGGGAAGATGTATCTTGTGGTGGGAGGTGGCAAAAATGTTGGGAGGATTATGTGTTGCATGCGATGGCTGATGGGGTGAAAGGTGAGGACTTGGGGAAATCTGTCTCTGTTGCGACTGGGGGGAGGGGGAGCAAGGGTGGAGCTGCAGGGTACCGAGGAGACACGAGCGGCAGAAGAGAACCCCCATTCCCTAAAGAATGAGGACATCTCGGATGCCCTGGTATGGAACATCTCATCTTCGGCGCAGATGTGGCGTAGATGGAGGAATTGGGAGTAGGGGAAACTCTTTGGTGAGAAGAGCAGGGTGTGAAGAAGTGGAATCGAGATAGATGTGGGTTATTCATTGATATAATCAGGCTTTTGAGGTCATTGTTACCTTTAAGGTGAGTGGGAAGCGTGTTTTCATAGTTAAATATGAACAGGCAGTGGGGCTGCATTTCAGCTCAACACTTTATGTCTGTTTGCAAACTGGTAATTGGCACTATTGATCTTTCCAGCACGGTGATTATGTAAACTGGGATGTGATGATTGACAGCACTGATAGTAAGATTTGGATTTGCAAACTATTGATCATGTTTGGCAAGCCACTCACCCAGTACGGAGTGAAGGTTGCTGGGGAAGGATTTACTCTGTCGTTTGCCAAGCCAAGAGTAAAGAGTTGTGAATTTGTGGAATTCCCTGCCACAGAGGGCAGTGGAGGCCAAGTCACTGGATGGATTTCAGAGAGAGTTAGATAGAGCTCTAGGGGCTAGTGGAGTCAAGGGATATGGGGAGAAGGCAGGCACGGGTTATTGATAGGGGACGATCAGCCATGATCACAATGAATGGCGGTGCTGGTTCGAAGGGCCGAATGGCCTCCTCCTGCACCTAGTTTCTATGCAAGATGGCCATTCGCAGGTCGAGGCAGCGGGCAGTCGAGGGTCCTACCCGAGTCGGCTGTCTGCCCCTCTTCGGCTCCAAGTCCGTGTCTGCGTGTCCGCGGAGAGGGAACACGCGGTGCCCACGGGGACTCTGGAAGTCTTCTGTGAACAGGGGGGCCAGTGCGTTGTGTTAACGGATAATATTGTTGTAATTTGATGATTGATTGAATAATGTTTGCAAGTTGCTATTTGGCAGGATTGATCCTTCCAGTACTTGTGCTGTGATTCTGAAGTCAAGTGAAATAACGTTTCCTTGTGTGTGTAAAAAAAAAGTCAAACACAGAGTGAAGCTCCCTGTGCACCGTCCAATCACACAATCCCGGGGTAGGGGCAGGAATTGTCCCAGAACCCGGGCAGCCAGTTCTACCTCGGTGGCCTGGAAAGGCAATGCTCCCTCACCCCCACCCACCCCCATGTTGTGTACCTGTGGCGGCGGATGCTGGTAAAGTACTTGGGGCAGACGAGGGGGGGGGGGCGGGGAGCATCAGGAGAGGAAAGCTAAGGAAAAGAAGCACTTCCAAGCGGGACCCCTGGCAGTAGATCATCTCGTGCTCGCCTCTGAGCCGAGCCCAGGGAAGCCTAAGGACCCTCGGGTCCGACAGGTTGAGCAGGTAGACGGTAGTGCGGAGGCAGAGGCTTCCGCAATGGAGCTCACTACCACCGCATGCCAGTGGCTGGAAGAGGAGCCATGAGTCCTCCGATACGGGCTACGGGGGGGGGGGGGCTCACCCCCTGTTGAGGTGGAGTACCCGGGGCACACTTCCTCTGATGCCTCTGTAGTACAGGAATCACCTGAGGGTGCCAAAGCACTACCCATGGGAGCTGTTCCCCCAGAGAACGCGTCCCCTGGCTTAGAGGATGACATGGGGCAGCCTGAAGGGGGAGACTTGAGTGTGGGGGTGGGTCTCCAGACTATATTTCCCCCCCCCCCCGTTGTGGCTACAAGCCCAGATGAGGGGTGTGCTGCCCCACCGCTTAAGGAAGTAGGGAAGACTCCAGGAACATCAGCCCCTGAAGACCACAGTGAGGTGATTCCCCTGGGGACTCTCTGGGTGACGGTGCTGGGGCGGGTACTCTGGGTGCGGAGGAGGGCAGGGTCGTTTCGGATTGTGTCTTCCATTTGGACTCTAGACAGGTCCGCTCACTGCCAGCCCTGGAGATTTCCTCCGACTTCACTGTCCCAATCCGGTTACAGAGGTCATTCATCAGGCAGCTTGTCGCAGTCAGAGGTACCGGTACCTGCTCCCGTCACTGATCCTGGGGGTGGGATGGACGGAGGAGGGACCGTGTGATGTGGCCGGCATGCCCACGACATGGGGAGGGGTGAGCGAGGCAGCTGAGAGTAGGAACTGTCCGGACTCAGACTCGGACATTGAGTGCGAGGGGGGGGGGGGGTGATGCGGATTCAGTCGACAGTGAGTTAACGGACTGCCCTACCCGCAGCCCCGTGTCTCCACTTGAAGTCTGGGAAAGCCGGAAGTTCTTGAAGGACTCGAGGGAATAGAAATAAGGTGGAGTTGGCTGCTGCCCGCTGGTCAGACCTGACGGGACCCATGCTGTCCATTTATGCCATCCTTTAAAAGAAGGGGAAAGAGGTGGGTCTAACGTAAAATGAGCAGCGCCAGTTGAACCCACCTGGCTCCTGGAGTGGGAGGGGAGGGGGGGGGTCTACATGAGCCATCTTAACTCCAATTCGAGTGGAGTGGCTTTCCTGTTGGCCCCATCTTTCCAGCCGGAGATTCTCACGGTGCAAAAGGTTGCTGTAACTGGTGTGCACCTGGATGGTGTGCCGTTGCACTTTATCAACGTCTACGACCCCAAATTGGCGCAATGCAGACCACCTGACGGCAGGAGCGGTCCTCAGTGGAGGGCTCTCTAAAATGGAGTCCTTCCCCCTTAACATCGGGGACGTGGGGTGGAGACTGTTGCACATGGCTGTGGCCTGTAACAGGTACTTGAGCCGGTTCACGGACTCGCCAGCCGCCCGTCACTTCTGCGGCGAGGAAGAGACCGCGTTCCACGTGTACATGCAATGTGAGGTTGCTGTCCCTGTTTGACTATCTGAAAGGGCTGCTCCTCAAATATTGGCTACATTTTAGCCCCTCGCACCTGATATTTGGGCACCCTGTACAGAGGGGGGTGGGTCGGGAGGGAGGAGGGGGTCTCCCTGTCGGTCTGCTCCTGGGCCTGGCCAAGATGGCCATTGGGGGGTCCAGACAGCGGGTAGTCGACAGCCACACCGGGGTTGGCTGCCTGCCCCTTTTCCGGGCCTATATCTGTGCCCACGTGTCCCTGGGGAGGGAACACGCGGTGTCCACGGGGACTCTGGAGGTTTTTCGATGAACGCTGGTCGCCGCAGGACGCGGAGTGTATTGTTGTAGCTGTGCAGGTGATGAGAACATTCGAGACGAGCAGTGTGAATGTGGAGGTGTGTGAGACATGGCCATACCTGGCAGAGTGCGGGTGGGAGCAGTCTCGTGACTGGGCTGTGCTGCCTCTTCAGCCTTCGGAGGGGCCTCCGTCTGATTGGCGTCCTCATCCTCAGAGGAGGAAGACGATGACCTTTCCTCGGAGGAACTGGCAAAGACGGCTTTAAAAAGGTCCATGGGTGGCCGGCTGTCTTCCCCCTCAGCATCAGCCTGCACGGACAGTGGAGGGTAACTTTACACTCAGAGTCATAGAGTGATACAGTGTGGAAACAGGCCCTTTGGCCCAACTTGTCCACACCGGCCAACACTAGTCCCACCTGCCCACGCTTGGTCCATATCCCTCTAAACCCATTCTACCCATGTACCTGTCTGTTTCTGAAATGATGGGATAGACCCAGCCTCAACTACCCCTTTGACAGCTTGTTCCATACACCCACCACCCTTTGTGTGAAAGTTACCCCTCGTATTCCTATTAAATCTTTTCCCCTTCACCTTGAACCGATGTCCTCTGGTCCTCGATTCCCCCACTCTGGGCAAGAGACGGTGCATAACCCGATCTATTCCCCTCATGATTTTATATGATTTTACACTTCTATAAGATCTCCCCTCATACTCCTACACTCCTACCAAGGAATAGAGACCCAGCCAACACAACCTCTCCCTATAGCTCACACTCTCTAGTCCTGGCAACATCCTCATAAATCTTCTATGAACCCTTTCAAGCTTGACAATATCTTTCCTATAACATGGTACCCAGAACTGAACACAATACTCCAATTGCGGTCTCACCAACGTCTTATACAACTGCAACATGACCTCTTAACTTCTGTACTCAATGATGAAAGCCAAAGTGCCAAAATACTTTTTGATCACCTTATCTACCTGCAATTCAACCTTCAAGGAACCATGCACCTGTACCCCTAGATCCTTCTGCTCTACACAGTGAATGGCAGGCCTCTGGGAAGCTTTGTAGATCCTGCTCCTGTTAGACGTCCCAAAATGCATCACATTTCTCTGTATTAAATTCCATCAACCATTTCTCAGCCCACCTGGCCAATTGATCCAGATCCTGCTGCAATATTTCACAACCATCTTCACTATCTGCAACACCACCCACTTTTGAATCATCAGCAAACTTGCTAATCTTGCCCTTTATGTTCTCATCCAAATCATTAATGTAGATGACAAACAGTAACGGGCCCAGCACCGAACCCTGAGGCACACCGCTAGTCACAGGCCTCCAGTCTGAGAAGCAACCTTCCACCATTACCCTCTGCTTTCTTCCATGGAGCCAATTTGCTACCCATTCAGCAGAGCCTTGTCAAAAGCTTTACTGAAATCCATGTATAAATCCATCTACAGCTCTGCCCGCATCGACCTCTTTAGTCACGTCTTCAAAAAACTAAATCAGATTTGTGAGACACGACCTCCCACGTACAGAACCATGCTGAATATCCCTAATCAATGCCTGTATAACTATCAGTAACTTTCCAACTGCAGACGTTAAGCTCACCAGCCTATAGTTCCCAGCATTTTCTCTGCAGCCCTTCTTGATTAGAGGCACAACATTTGCCACCCTCCAGTCTGCCGGCACCTCTCCTGTATTTATAGACGACTCGTAAATTTCAACCAGGGATCCTGAAATTTCCTCTCAAGTTTCCCACAATGTCCTTGGACATATCTGATCAGACCCTGGAGTTTTGTCTACCTTCACCACCTCTTCGACAGTAACACTGACTGCTCTCAAGACACGGTTCTTGCCCTAAGTTCCTCCGTCCTACTGTCTTTCTCCTCGGTAAATACAGAGGAGAAATAATCATCGAGAGACTTTAGAGATACAGCGCAGAAACGAGCTCTTCACCCACCCAGTCCACACCCCTGGTCCCACCCGCGATCCCCATACACGAGAACTATCCTACACGATAAGGACCATTTACAATTTACAGAAGCCAATTAACCTACAAACCTGCTTGTCTATGAAATGTAGGAGGAAACCGGAGAAACCCCACATGGTCACAGGGAGAACGTACAAACTCAGTACAGACAGCGACCATAGTCAGGATCGAAGCCGGGTCTCTGGCGCTGTAAGGCAACAACATTATTGCTGCCCTCACAACCGCAAACAAGCCCACACCGCAGGCTTGGCAAAGACCAGAGGACGGGGCCGGAGGGGTGGAGGGGGGGTGGGAAGAGGCCACACAGGGAGATCAGGGACAAGAGTGACGGCATGGCAGGGGTCATCGCTGTGGACAGGTGGGGCAGAGATGAGGTAAACAGGGTCCCGACCCAAGACTACATCTGTCCACCCCCTCCACGGATGATGCCTGACACGCTGAGCTCCTCCTGACTGCGTGCGATTTCTTACGTTGCACAGCTGGTGGGCTGCAGCAGAAGCTCTGTCACAGCCCACAGGACAGCAGCAGAATCAGGCCACTCGGCCCAGCGCGTCTGTTCCACCATCCATGGCTGATGTATCTTACTCTCTCAGCCCTATTCTGCCCTCGCCCCGTAACCCTTGACTCCCATCCCAGTAACAGCATGTATCCGCCCGGGTTGGCTCTGCTGCACCTTGTCGTGGGGCAGACATGCTGGCGGCTCCTCTCCCCCGTGTGGGGTGGTGCTGTCCCCTGGGGCTGAGGCCGGGATTGCAGGGCCTGCTCCATCCTCCTCCATGTTCTCTGCTGGAACGTCCCACCTGGAACGCCGCTTCCCCTCCACTCCTGCTGATCACAGCACAGGCAGAGTGAGCGGGTAAAACTGGCCCAGCTCCTGAACTCCATCCACCTCACACCCCGCTACGCCCCTCCCCACCCCTCCCCACCCCCCGCTCCCCCACCCCCCGCTCCCCACTCCTCCCACCTCACCCCCCCACTCCCCACCCCTACCCACTCCTCACCCCCCACCACCTCACCCCCCACCACCTCACCCCCACCCACCTCACACCCCCACCCCACCTAATCCCCAATCCCCACCTCACCCCCATGCCTCACCCCACCCCCACCCCCGCATATAATCCCTGACCGCCACCCTCGCCCCCCACCCTCACTCGCCCCAAACCCCCACCCACACCACCACCCCGCGGATCACTGCTCCACCATCCCCACCTTAACACACACCCCCTCCACCCTGCCTGCCTCACCCTGACCAACCCCATCCCCACCCTGACCCTTCTGCCCCACACACGCTGTCCTGTTATCTTCTCAGCTTTGATTTTCCATGCCACTCACTGTCCACAGCCCTTTAGGCTGCTTGCTGTATCGTGGCTAAAGAGCTTTCCTGAATGCTGCGGCCCGTGTGCCCCACCCCTCCACCCCTCCACCCCGTTGCTGCCTGTAAGGGTGCAATGCCCACACTCACTGGAGGATTTGGCCGCGCGCTGCGCTCCGCTTGGCTGCACCGTGCCGCGGGCTGCAGCAACTGTGGGGACAGTTAGGAAGTTGAACACCGAATACTTGTCTCGCTTCACCTTTAGCAGTCCAACATTTGTGGACCTGCAGAAATAAAACATGACAAATACGAGATGTTGCAAAGCATGGATACAGGTTTACGGAGAAAGATACAAAGTGCTGGAGAAACTCAGCGGGTCAGGCAGCATCTCTGGGGTCGAAAGAAAAGGTCCTGACCCAAAGCGTCACCATTCCATGTTCTCCAGCGGTGCTGCCTGACCCGCTGAGTTACTTGAGCATTTGGGTGTCGCAAAACAGTTCCCTCAGGTAATCAAACAAATCCCAAGTACGCAGGTTGAAGTAATAACTGGCCACAGGTTATAGGTAAGCAGGAGAATATGCAGAGAGTTGAAGGGATTGTGTAAATAACAGCAATGCATTTAATCCCACGTGTCCATCAGCGTACGTACTCGGGGTGGAGGTCTAGGGGCTAGTGCGGGTGTCACAGGTGATGGGGAGAAGGCAGGAGAATGGGGTAGAGAGGGAAAGATAGATCTGCCTTTATTGAATGGCGTAGATGATGGTCTCAAGAGCCTAATTCTGCTCTAACATGAATCTGTGATTAACCCCACATGGCCATGTCCACTGCATGTACCCAAGGGGGAGTAATCCCACACGCATATGCATCACGGTACATACCCAGGGTAGGGGTCGGGGACGTTGAATCTCTTGCACAGCAGCTTCTCCGGATGCCACTCAAACTTGTCTCGGGTCAGCGTCCCAAACATATTCATAGTCACCGCAGCGTCTTTATCCTGGACGTCACTCTGTGCCAAGAGAGCAGCGTCAGTGGGGCAGCGGGGGAGGGGGCAATGGAGGAGGGGGTAGTGGGGGGGGCGACGGGGAGGGGGCAGCGAGAAGGGGGGCAGCAGGCGAGGGGGCAATGGAGGAGGGGGTAGTGGGGGGGGCACTGCGGGACAGCGGGGGAGGGGGCAGCGAGAAGTGGGGCAGCAGGCGAGGGGGCAACAGGGAAGGGGCGATGGACGGTGAGCGAGGGGAGGGGGCAATAGAGGAGGGGGTTGGCGGAGTGGGGTAGGGAATGTTCATGTGGGTGGGAGTACGAATGGTCAGTGGGGGGGGGGGGAGAAGAGGGTCAGGGTGAACATAAATGATACTTTGGTCAGTGTGGGTGTGTTGGGTGGAAGGGCCTGTTGACTGGGCTGTGACTGATGGGACTGAGACTGAAGGTATTGAAGGCTGATAAATCCCCAGGGCCTGATGGTCTGCATCCCAGGGTACTTAAGGAAGTGGCTGTAGAAATTGTGGATGCATTGGTGATAATTTTCCAAAGTTCTATATATTCAAGATCAGTTCCTCAGTTACTGTGGATTGGAGGGTAGCTAATGTTATCCCACTTTTTCAGAAAGGCAGGAGAGACAAAACAGGGAATTATAGACTAGGTGGTGGGGAAGATGCTGGAGTCAATTATAAAAGATGAAATAGCCGCACATTTGGATAGCAGTAACAGGATCGGTCCGAGTCAGCATGGATTTATGAAGCGGAAATCACACTCGACTAATCTAGGAAAATGGAGAGCCAGTAGATGTAGTGTACCTGTACTTTCAGAAAGCATTTGATAAGGTCCCACATAGGAGATTAGTGGGCAAAATTAGAGCACATGATATTGGGGGTAGAGTGCTGACATGTATAGAAAATGGTTGGCAGACAGGAAGCAAAGAGTAGGGATTAACGGGTCCCTTTCAGAATGGCAGGCAGTGACTAGTGAGGTACCGCAAGGCTCAGTGCAGGGACCGCAGCTATTTACAATATGCATCAATGATTTAGATGAAGGGATTCAAAGTAACATTAGCAAATTTGCAGATGCTATGATGATGCAGGGTGACTTGGACAGGTTGGGTGAGTGGGCAGATGCAGTTTAATGTGGATAAATGTGAGGTTATCCACTTTGGTGGCAAAAACAGGAAGGTTACTATCTAAATGGCATCAAGTTGGGAAAAGGGGAAGTACAACGAGATCTGGGGCTCCTTGTTCATCAGTCACTGAAAGGAAGAATGCAGGTGCAGCAGGCAATGAAGAAAGTGAATGGCATGTTGGCCTTCATAACAAGAGGAGTTGAGTATAGGAGCAAAGAGGTCCTTATGCAGTTGTACAGGGCCCTAGTTAGACCACGCCTGGAGTACTGTGTGCAGTTTTGGTCTCCAAATTTGAGGAAGGACATTCTTGCTATTGAGGGAGTGCAGCGTAGGTTCACGAGGTTAATTGCCGGGATGGCGGGACTGTCATATGTTGATAGGATGGAGCGGCTGGGCTTGTATACTCTGGAATTTAGAAGGATGAGAGGGGATCTTATTGAAACATAATAGATTATTAAGGGATTGGACATGCTAGAGGCAGAAAACATGTTCCCGATGTTGGGGAGTTCAGAACCAGGGGCCACAGTTTAAGAATAAGGGGTAGCCCATATAGAACGGTGATGAGGAAAAACGTTTTCACCCAGAGAATAGTGAATCTGTGGAATTCTCTGCCTCAGAAGGCAGTGGAGGCCAATTCTCTGGATGCTTTCAAGAGAGTTAGGTAGAGCTCTTAAAGATAGCGGAGTCAGGGGATATGGTGAGAAGGCAGGAATGGGGTACTGAATGTGGATATCAGCCATGATCTCAGTGAATGGCGGTGCTGGCTCGAAGGGCTGAATGGCCTACTTCTGCACCTATTGTCCATTGTCTATGGGTGAGAGGACCGGGCTGGGCTGCCCTGTACGTGAGTGTTACCCACACCGGCCCTGAATGGTTTGTGAGCAGGGAGGGGTGAGGCCAGTCGGGTGCAACAGGACTGTGTCCATCACGCCTGCAGGCTGGCGTTAGTGTTGTCCCGGCTGCCCCCTCGATACCCTCATGCAGTTGGCACAATGCAGCACTGGTGCCCCACACACGGGGCAAAGCTGGTGGCTGTTCTACCTCCTGTTGCTGGGGAACCTCCACGTGGTCCGTGTGGTCGGACAGCTTGGCGTGGGTGAAGCGGGAGGCCAGTGAGGCGCTGTGGGGTCGGTACAGCACCGCCGCCAGGCCGAACTCCTCGCGCTCACGGCCCTGCTCCCACTCCGTCATGCTGGGGTCCAGGCAGCCGGCCAGCGCCTCTGGAGAGAGAACAGTTCAGGGTAAGGGCCGAGACAGCGGCTCAAACCCCCCGTTTCCCCCCACCCCCATACCCCACGGGTCAGGTCCAGTACAAACACCCCTGCAGCCCCACAGGTCACCCTCCCCCAGCATGGAGTCAGTGTACACAGCAGCCCCAACCATAGCGATGGGGGAGGGGCCTGCACTGCCAGGGACAGCCAGTGTGTCAGGGGGGAGAGGGGACAGAATGCGGGGGGAGAGGGGTGGGAGATGGTGGCGGGGATTTGGCGGGGGGGGGGGGGGGAGGGAGGGAGTTGGGAGGTGGGTGCGGGCAGGATGGGGGGAAGGGGTTGGGGGCGGAGAGAGGGAAGGGGGTGGGGATGGGGCGGGGCTGGATTAGAGGGACGGGGGAAGAGGGGCTGGGTTAGAGGGGTGGGGGTGGGAGTGGGTAGCGGGTCCAGTGTGCACATGCATGCCATCTCACCGCTCTGCCCAGCCCTCAGGCTCTGCACGAACTGCTCGTAGCGCTGCTGCTTCGGTGGGTCCTTCAGGAAGGGTTTGAACCCACTGGGCTCCTGCCCCAGGCCACTGCTAGATGGCAGGGCAAGAGGGAGGGTCTGCAGCTGGCAGGGGGGTGGGCTGGTCAGGCGACCCGCTGCCCGCTGTGCTTCCTGGAGCCTCTCCTTGTCTTCCACAGTGAGGAGATCAAACACCGAGCGGGGACCTGTGGATAGAGATCAGGCTCACATCAGTGGGACCTCTGGGCCCCAGATCCCCACAACACACCGGCCCCGCTGTAGTCAGCAACAAACCAATCATGAACTTACATATACAGAAATGAATCTAAATAGACCTTCCTCCTCTCTCCTCCCGAATCCACCGTGACCTCATCCCTCCCCTCCCGCTCCACACCAACCTGCAGGCGCTGCTTTATGCAATAGATCTACTAATGGGGCAGCACAGTAGAGTTGCTGCCTCACAGCACCAGAGACCCAGGTCCAATCCTGACTGCGGGTGCTGTCTGTGAGGAGTTTGTACGTTCTCCCCGTGAATTGTGTGGGTTTTCTCCGGTTTCCCCCCACACTACAAAGACATGCAGGTTTGTAAGTTAATCAGCTTGGTATAACTTTGAATTGTCCCTGGTGCGTGTAGGATAGTGTTAGTGTGCGGGGATCACTGGTCAGCGCAAACTCATAGCGCCAAAGGACTTGTTTCCGCGCACTACTTCTAAACTAAAAAGGACACAGAGGGCTGGAGTAACTCTGCGGGAGGAGGGTCCAGACCTAAAACGTCACCTCTCCATGATCTCCAGAGGCCGCTTGCCCGACCAGTTACTTCAGCATTTTATGTCCTTTACTCCCGCACTCAGCAGGGCTGTTCCCGTGTTGCCCCCATGCCAACACTCCCGAGACACCCCCCCCCCAGTTCAATGTCCCTGCAGCCCCCGGCACGGTGCCACGGTACCTGCCAGCGCGCTCTCCCCAAGCAGCTCTCTGCGCTGCGTTGCGTTCAGCTGGTGCCGGCCGTGGGTTTCTGCGGGGCTGCTGATCTGTCCTGCCGACTGGCCGAGAGCCTGCGCCAGGGCCACGCTGGCAGTGCCCATGGTGACCGCCGGGCCAAAGTGGTGGACAGGCCTGTAATCCCGGGGCAGCTCGGGGGCAGGATACACCTGGGGGAACAACATGGGTGAGAACGTGACCCCCACCGTCCGTACTTCAAGTCCCTCAATGCACGGACAGCGGGCCAGCACCCACTGGCCAATAACCAACTGTCTGTCTCCCACTGGGCCAGTGATCCACTGTCTGTCTCCCACTGGGCCAGTGATCCACTGTGTCTCCCACTGGGCCAGTGATCCACTGTCTGTCTCCCACTGGGCCAGTGATCCACTGTCTGTCTCCCACTGGGCCAGTGATCCACTGTCTGTCTCCCACTGGGCCAGTGATCCAGTCAACACTGGTCCAGGGGAGGGGCGAGCAGGTGGAGCGGGATGTCCGCGGGAGGGGCTGCCTATGGGGGAGGGGTGACGCAGGGGGAAGGGGGGTCCGCGGGGGAGGGTGATGCTGGGGGAGGGGGGGTCCGTGGGGGAGGGGCTGCCCATGGGGGAGGGGTGACGCTGGGGGAGGGGGCTGCCCATGGGGGAGGGGTGACGCTCGGGGAGATGGGGGTTCGTGGAGGAGGGGTGATGCTGGGTTCAGGGGGTCCCTGGAGGAGGGGTGAGCAGTGAGTGGGTGTATCCCTGCACTGTGAGGAACCGCTTACTGCCCACGCCGGGCGACAGGAGGGAAGGAGTAGATACCGTGATGGACTTGGTGGTGGCCGCTCCCAGGGTGAAGCCTTCCAACTCTTTGCCCACGTATCCCTGCTGGAGACAGACACCTGCAACGACATAGCCTGCTGTGATGAACGCTGGAACCCTGGAGCTGATCCAGCAGTGGAGCAACATTGCCTCACCCCCTCCCCACCAGAACCAGCCCCTATCCGTGCCCCTCACTGGAGCCTCCCTCTCCGTGCAACTCGCACACCCTCCGCAACACCTCCTCCCCTTGTCCACCCCTCCCTGACACACCCTCCCCTTGTCCCCCATGCCCAACCCCACCCCCTCCCCACTCCCCACCCCCTCCCCTCCCTCCTCACCACGTCCGACCCTCACCTCTGCCCCTGCCACGTGGCGTGGGGGTTGGGGCAGTCCAGCCATACAGCCCATCCCCCGGCTCCTCCTCGTTCAGCACAGAGTCGTAGCGCGACAGCGAGTCTCTGCTATAGATGTCGTCATCCTCGTCCTCCAGCGCACCCACACCAAACGCCTGGCACAGCACAGGATACAGGTCAGTGCCCAACCCTGAACCCCCCCCCACCCACTCCACCCCAGCACCCCCTCCCCAAAACACTTCTCCACCCCAGCACCCCCACCCCCTCACCAACCCCTCCCCAAAACACATCTCCACAATAGCACCCCCTCACCAACCCCTCCCCAAAACGGTTCTCCACCACAGCACCCCCACCCCTCACCAACCCCTCCCCAAAACACTTCTCCACCCCAGCACCCCCACCCCCTCACCAACCCCTCCCCAAAACGGTTCTCCACCCCAGCACCCCCACCCCCTCACCAACTCCTCCCCAAAACACTTCTCCACCCCAGCACCCCCACCCCCTCACCAACTCCTCCCCAAAACACTTCTCCACCCCAGCACCCTCACCCCCTCACCAACCCCTCCCCAAAACGGTTCTCCACCACAGCACCCCCACCCCTCACCAACCCCTCCCCAAAACACTTCTCCACCCCAGCACCCCCACCCCCTCACCAACCCCTCCCCAAAACACTTCTCCACCCCAGCACCCTCACCCCCTCACCAACCCCTCCCCAAAACGGTTCTCCATAACAGCACCCCCACCCCTCACCAACCCCTCCCCAAAACGCTTCTCCACCCCAGCACCCTCACCAACCCCTCCCCAAAACACATCTCCACAATAGCACCCCCTCACCGACCCCTCCCCAAAACACTTCTCCACCCCAGCACCCCCACCCCCTCACCAACCCCTCCCCAAAACACAGCTCCACAATAGCACCCCCTCACCAACCCCTCCCCAAAACGCTTCTTCACCCCAGCACCCTCACCAACCCCTCCCCAAAACGCTTCTCCACCCCTGTGCCCCCTCCCCCTCCCCCTCCCCCAGTGGCGGCCCGTCCTCCAGAGACATCTGTGCTGCCAGTGATCCCGCCAGAGGCCGAATGAGTGGCCGTCCCCTCAACCCACCTGTCCGGTGATGCCAGGCCTGGTGCGTCCAGTGGCCTGGGCCTGCTCCAGCAGACGGTGAGCAGGGTTGGGGTGTGTGTGGACCAGGGTGTGTGGGTCCAGGCTGGCAGACCCGCACAGTGCCCGGCGAGGATCGATGCCACTGTAGCCCAGTCCGTGACGGTCGTCCTTCGGGGTGAAGTCCATGGGCACCACGTCCCTGGGGGCAAAGGTCAAGCCTTCTGGCAGGTCGGCCTCTCCCTCACACTCCTACATGAGACACACAACATGGGTAGTCCATGACCCTCCCACACGCAACACACAACACGGGTAGTCCATGACCCTCCCACACGCGACACCACACGGGTAGTCCATGACCCTCCCACACACGACACACCACACGGGTAGTCCATGACCCTCCCACACGCGACACACAACATGGGTAGTCCATGACCCTCCCACACGCAACACACAAACATGGGTAGTTCATGACCCTCCCACACGCAACACACAACACGGGTAGTCCATGACCCGCGCACACGCGACACAACACATGCTCCACTCACACCGTGAACACGTAAGCATCAATCCGGGACTGGCAGCACATTGGACAGGAAGATGCCCTTCGGCCCATCATGCCCATACCAACCATAAGGGCAGTCGAACCCCCCCATCTGCCTGCATCCATATCTCCTTGAAAGTTCCTTACACACCACCATAAATCTGACTCCACCAACAGAGGCAGCCCATTCCACAACTGCACAAAATATTCCTCATGTTGCTTCCTTTAGTTTATAAAGTCGCAACCAATGTCATTATTTCATTCTTCACGTTTCAATTAAGTTTTATTTTTAATTGTCTACTGTATATCGTGTTGTTACTTGCGAGCAAAGCACCAAGGCAAATTCCTTGTATGCTAATAAAATTCATTCAATTCCAATCTACATCCTCATTCACCTATTTTACCATCTTCTATCTATAAACTAAAAGTCTCATCTTGTATGTGTGTGTCTGTCTGTATGTTTTGTATCTTTCACAAAACGCTACTTGGTCTAGTACCATATCTATCTATCTATATTTAACTAAAAATCTTATCTTCTAGTTCTGCGGTCTTTATATTTGCACAAAAACGGTTTGCGATAGCGCTATGATTTTTCGCCAATTCACTCCCCGTTCTCCTGTGCTGCGAGTGAACCAAGTTTTATTCCGATCAGTTGAATGTCGTAGAAGTTAGCAAGATTTAAAAATCTTAAAAACCGTGCGTAGATTGATCTCTTCCTCTGCCAGTCAGCGCCGCATAGATTAGTTTCTTCCCCCGACACTCCCTGGGACGGTCCGCCCCTTCCTGCGTCATCGCGTCTTTATTGGAGCTGAGGATGGCCGGCGGAAGTTTCCAACCGGACTTTGAGGGACCCGAAGCAGCTGAGCCCAGCTCCAAGTAGCAGCCCAGCATCAAAGACCCAACTCAGCCGAGCGTGGGAGACCCCGCTCAGCCCGGAGTCGGAGACAGAGCCCAGCCCGGAGTCGGAGACCCCGCCCAGCCCGGAGTCGGAGACCCCGCCCAGCCCAGAGTCGGAGACTGAGCCCAGCCCAGAGTCGGAGACTGAGCCCAGCCCAGAGTCGGAGACTGAGCCCAGCCCAGAGTCGGAGACTGAGCCCAGCCCGGAGTCGGAGATGGCGACAAACGGAAAGCGGAGACTCTGATCCCAGCGGAGAACGACCAGCGACCGCTGTGAGTCCCTATCGCACCGCCAATTCCAGCCACTACCCCTCTGGTCCCCCTCGCTGGCTCCTCCCACCTCCCCTGTGACACCCCCCCCCCCCCCCTCTCCCCCACGGCTCTTTTCTCTGAGCTCACTCCCCCGGCGCCCACACACCCCTCTCCCCCACAACCCTCTCCCCACAAGCCCCGCTGCCCACACAACCCCCCGCCCATACAACACACTCACCCCCCCCCACCCATCCATCCATCCACACACACACACACCATCCCCGCCCCCACAACCCCCCCCCCCCACCTGTTGTCTGGTTGTCTTTACATCTTCGCAAAAACACTAAGCGGTAACGATTACATTTTTACATATTCTGATTGACATTTTTCCCCTCGAGGCCGAGAGCACCTTCACTGAACATTTTATGCTTTATTTTCGACATTACTGATTAAAAGTAAGAAGATTAAAAACATCAAGAGTTTGGATTTAAAACTACCAGCTTTCACTGAAGATGTCACAATGGCTCGGCTAGCAGTAATCAGCTTCACTGAAGATTTCTTCCTATATTTCACATTATTTGCGATTAAAACTTTAAAGATGGCACCTTTCACAAGATGTTTACATATTCTGATTCACATCTAGGCAGAGATCACCTTCACTGAAGTTTTTATGCTTTATTTCTCAACTTATTAATGTTTAAAAAGAATCAAAATACTTTAAATTTAAAATGACCAGCTTCAACTGATGATGTCATAATGGGCTCGGCTAGCAGTGATCAACTTCACTAAAGATTTCATCCTATATTTCACATTATTTGGTGAGCGTTGGTGAGCACTTCGGGACCAGTGATCACAATACCATTAGTTTCAATATAATTATGGAGAGAGTCAGAACTGGACCAAGGGTTGATATTTTTGTTTGGAGAAAGGCTAACTTCGAGGGAATGCGTAATGATTTAAAAGGAGTGAATTGGGACATTTTGTTTTATGGGAAGGATGTAGAAGAGAAATGGAGGACATTTAAAGGGGAAATTGTAAGAGGAGAGAATCTTTATGTCCCTGTTCGGTTGAAAGGAAATAGTAAAAATCGGAAAGAGCCATGGTTTTCAAGGGAAATTGGACACTTGGTTCGAAAAACGAGAGATATCTACAATATTTATAGGAGGCATGGAGTAAATGAGGTGCTAGATGAGTATAAAGAATGTAAAAAGAATCTTAAGAAAGAAATACGAAAAGCTAAAAGATATGAGGTTGCTTTGCCAAGAAAGGTGAAAGTAAATCCAAAGGGTTTCTACAGCTATATTAATAGCAAAAGGATAACGAGGGATAAAATTGGACCATTAGAGAGCCAGAATGGACAGCTATCTGCAGAACCAAAAGAGATGGGGGAGATATTGAACAATTTATTTTTTCGGTATTCACCAAGGAGAACGATATTGAACTCTGTGAGGTAAGGGAAAAAAGTAGAGTAGCTATGGAAACTATGAGATTCAAAGAGGAGGAAGTACTGACACTTTTGAAAAATATAAAAGTGGATAAGTCTCCAGGTCCTGACAGGATATTCCCTAGGACATTAAGGGAAGTTAGTGTAGAAATAGCAGGGGCTATGACAGAAATATTTCAAATGTCATTAGAAACGGGAATAGCGCCGGAGGATTGGCGTACTGCGCATGTTGACCCATTGTTTAAAAAGGGTTCAAAGAATAAACCTAGCAATTATAGACCTGTTAGTTTGACGTCAGTGGAGGGCAAATTAATGGAAAGGATACTTAGAGATAATATATATAAGCATCTGGATAAACAGGGTCTGATCAAGAACAGTCAACATGGATTTGTGCCTGGAAGGTCATGTTTGACAAACCTTCTTGAATTTTTTGAAGAGGTTACTAGGGAAATTGATGAGGGTAAAGCAGTGGATGTTGTCTATATGGATTTCAGTAAGGCCTTTGACAAGGTTCCCCATGGAAGGTTGGTTAAGAAGGTTCAATCTTTGGGTGTTAATGGCGGAGTAGCAAGATGGATTCAACAGTGGCTGAATGGGAAATGCCAGAGAGTAATGGTGGATGGCTGTTTGACATCCTATTTCATTTCGGAGTCACGTGAGTGACTTCGTGAAGAACCCGCCAGGCACGCATGCGCGACATATCGTCGACGCGCGTGCAAGCGACGGGCAGGGAGGAGCGCTGCTCCTCTAGTGCTGGGACCTGCAGGTAAGGGGAAAAACTAACCTGCCGTCTGTTTTTTCTTTACAGAGACTCTGTTTTCAGAGTGCTCCAGGCCGCTTCGACACTGACTGCGGACCGCGGAATACGGGCAGTCAGCGGCGGCTCTAACTCATGGAGTCGGGAAGAGCCCGTTGACCCAGGTGGGTCCGGGTTCACACTCGCCGGCGGAGGACGGCAGAGGCAGCCGACTCTACGCCGCAGCCCGCAGGTCGCGGGCTGGCGGCATTTATAAGTGAGTGGGGCTTGCAGGCTCGCTGTGTGCAGTGAGCAACGGCAGAGCAACCGCCCGTTTTTACACCGCAGCCCGCAAGGATACTGCGGGCTGTCGGCATTATATTGAAGTAGAGGCTTGCAGACTCGCCGTGTGCAGTAAGCAACGGCAGAGCACAGCCCAATTTTACACCGCAGCCCGTAAGGATACTGCGGGCTGTCGGCATGTATATTGAAGTAGGGGCTTGCAGACTCGCCGTGTGCAGTAAGCAACGGCAGAGCACAGCCCAATTTTACACCGCAGCCCGTAAGGATACTGCGGGCTGTCGGCATTTATATTGAAGTAGGGGCTTGCAGACTCGCCGTGTGCAGTAAGCAACGGCAGAGCACAGCCCAATTTTACACCGCAGCCCGCAAGGATACTGCGGGCTGTCGGCATTTATATTGAAGTAGGGGCTTGCAGGCTCGCCATTCGCGGTTAGCAATGGCAGAGCAGCAGCCCGACTTACACCGCAGCCCACAGGATACTGCGGGCTGTCGGCATTAACTCAGAGTAAGGGGTTAGCCCCAACTCAACTCTACACAGCCTGCATTATCCCAGTGCTGTAATTAAGAGGGAATGGAGTTGCAGCCATTATCATGTTGTTCTAAGCCCAACTTATTTTTACAATGGGGCAGCTCGTTGACCCTGTGGGGTCCGGGCTCAACACTCACCATTGCACAGTAATGGCAGAACGATAGCACTCATCTGCACCGCAGCCCGCAAGGTCTGTGGGCTGTCGGTTTACATACCCGGGGGCTAGCCCGTAGAGCGCGGCTCACCACCAGCCCTTCATAAGGGCCACTCAGGTAAGTACAGGCAACCTTGAGCTGGTTGTCCCTGCTGTGTTGAATTGTGTTTTCTCCAACAGGGACATGGATAAGAGAAGTACAGGCCGCAGGACTTCCGAAAGGAGTCGTCGGCCATTATTCCCGGAGCTCTCTACTACGACAGCACCCGCTAGACGGGCCGGGAAAAAGGCGCAAAAGTCGGGGAGCCCTGTGACTACAGGACCCGACCCACCGACACAGCTGTGTACAAGCGGGGTACCCGCAGAGCAGGAAGTCGGTACGGCGCCGGAGCAGGTAGACCCTGACTCCATTTTTCACTATCTCCAACAGGAAGAGAATCGTTGGCTGATATGAGCAAACGGGTTTCACGTGCTGCTGCACGGCCCTTCTCCCCGAGCCCTCGTGAAAGAGCCAGGGATAGAGCTCATCAACAAAGCCCTTTTAGGGCAGGAATTTCACCAGAGACCGCTAGATTGCGGACTGGTGGTTTACCGAGACCTGAGTCCACTGGCAGACCAGGGAGGGCCAGTGTAGACTCACCACCTAGTTGGACCAGGTTAAGTCATACAGGTGGAGTCTCCCCACGGTCACCGCATCCCCCAATAGCGGCAGGACGGGACCGTACGCCGCCTGAGTCCAGGAGTAGGACAGGTGGCAAGCCCGCGCGGATGTCGGGTCACCACGCCGCAGGCGTCAGGTGCCGACTTCACACCGCATATGCCCTTTGAGGCAGTGGGGCCTAGCTCATCCAAGGAGGCGAATGAGCAGATCCGCGCGGGAGTCGTACAGCTTCGCTGAGGCGGCTGGCAGCGACTTTTCGTCACGGCACCGAGATTACCTCGATGAGGTACGGGCCGATGATATGAGCCTCAGGAGTTCCTTCGGGCATGAGGGCTCTGACCTCCCATTTACGCACCATGAAGGGCGCATTGAACAGATGGAGAGGATGATGGAACGGATCCTGCAGCAAAATCAACGGCAGGAAATGTCCAGTTCCGGGGACTTTTGGATATATCCCCATCGTCAATGGGTAGCATGAGGCAACCAGGAGAAGAGGATATCTTGGTACACGAACCAGTGGCCCCTGAGGCTCCTCAGGAAGAACTTTTGGACGTGGCAGCCAAGTTTGCGTTACCCGAATCATCGGGACAACCTCTCAAAACTAAACTGGCCGCTACCATTGATTTCCTCACCAACCACCAGCTACAGGATCAGGTCCTTGCGGAGGCCATGAATGGGTACAAGGCACCGAGTAATTGTAACTCACTCAATGTACCTATTGTAAACATGCCTATTTGGAGCAATATAAGCCCGGGCATAAGAGCACAGGAAGTAAAAATTACAGAAAATCCTTAAACTGCTCACATCTGGGATTACTGCTTTTGCGAGGTCGGTGGACGGGATGGACTTGAACACCGAACAGGAGGATGCTCTTGAATCATTACGTAACACGCAATACGAAATAAATGCGTTTTGAAAAAGTACCATCAAGCTCACGCTAAATCCCAAATTTGCGGGGCTACGCAGAGCATCTCCAACACCACCACCCAGACAACTATTCAGGGAAGACCTTCTGAAGCAGGTCAAGGATTCAGACGACCATGCCAAGACAGTGGGTCTTATGAGGTCGCACACCTTGACCAGACAAACAGCCAGGAAACTCCATATTCCAGGCCATGGGGTCAAACCGGAAGGCCAGCAAGGACCTACATACTGGCGCCTCCAGATGTGAGTCAACGCCCACCATTCCTGGAGCTGCCCGCAACGTCGGCAGCACCCGCTCTGCGGGTCGGGATAAAAACGCGGAAATCAGGGGAGCCCTGCGCAGTCAGGACCCGATTCTCCACCACGACTGACCATGGTGCCGTAAGTGGTAGGAGCACCGCGCAGGAGCAGGGTAGGTAAGACCCTGACTCCCTACCTCTGTCACTTAACCATAGCGACAGTGGAGCAAAGGTGCGTAACGTGTTATATTCTTGGCACGTTCTCTCTCCCCAAATATGCAGGTCACCAGAGAGAGGACCAGGGGAAGTATCGCACAGCAGTCGGTAAACCCGCCATAGAGCCGGGGTCGACTTCCACCAGAGCAGGCCACCAGATCGTGGACCGGTGAAGGATTAAGGCCTGGGTCTGTAGGACCACATGTGCGGCCGGCACAGACTCAGCACCGAGGGAGCCTGCCTGGTTGCAGGTCGGTGTAGTCTCATCTCGGTCACCGCACCCCCCTTTAGCGGCAGGACGTGACCGAACGATGCTTTGTCCCAAAGGAGGACACAGACTCAGCACCTAGGGAGCCTGCCTGGTTACAGGTCGGTGTAGTCTCATCTCGGTCACCGCACCCCCTTGTAGTGGAGGACGTGACCGAACGTCGCCTTTGGAGGACAGGCGGCAAGCCCGCGCGGACGCCGGGGTACCACGCTTCGGCGGCCGGGACCGACTCATCACCGCTATCGTGTCTTATCAGACCAGCGGGCCGCCTCCGTCCGGAAGACGGCGGAGCAGCGGCAGGTCCGCGCGGGAGTCGCTTAGCCACGCAGGAGCGGCAGGCAGCGACATCCTGTCTTGGCACCCTTGTCATCACCTCGACGAGGTGTGGGGCAATGACAGAAGCCTCAGAGATTCTCCAGAACCTGAGGAAGTCAACTTATTGTCCGCAGATGCAGCAGTGGTCGCATGGCTCGGATGAAGCGCATGATGGAGCGTATCCTAGAGCACAGTCTCTGCAGCTGGACCAGATGTCCTTCTGTTCTGGAGGAACCTGTAGTACCTGAGGAAACCCAGGAGAAACTGCAGAATGTGGTCTCCAAGTGTGGCGATGGACGAGTTCTCGCTACATTGGGGGAAATGGATTTCTATGCTTTCCCCATTCTGCCTCATCAGACAGGTGTTGCAGAAAACGTACCCAGGTCTGGAACATACAGGACCATGGACGTCATATAGATCGTGCAGAGAAAGTCCACTGGGAAGCACTACCTCACCTACACAGGATATGAGAGGTTTTTTGTAGTCGGACCTAGACCACCTACATATCAGCTACGATCTCCAATGTGCTGGCATCCTCACGGGTCTTCATTATGATGAGCCCTCAGTTACAGTGCTGCATACAGTGCCAGTAGTGCACTGTCATCCTAGCTCAACATTGGAGTGGGATCTCACCAGCTGGTATCCAAACTACGAGGGATATGTTCTATCCATCCCTTCCCGACCACGATATAATATCTGAGAGATTAGGGTGGTGTTGACCCTACTCAGGAGATGGTCGCTTATGACGGAGGTACCACTGGACTTACTCACCTTTAAAAGTGGTGATGGCAATAGCACTGAATACAGCACAACGGGTCCAGACTCTACAGGAATTAAACCTGGATAGAATGATCGACCCATAACAAAGTAACTTCTTTATGAAAGAGTTACTTAAACTATACAGACTTGCGACTACAGGTCTGGAAATGGCCATCAGGAATATGGAGGCGGATCTGTTGTCAGCCATGGAAACCCACGTCACAGGGTGACGGTGCAGACTATCTCCAGATGGCTTAAGGTGGTATTCGATGCAGCAGGTAATACACTAAACATTTTGAAATGTCATTCTACCAAGGCTGCATCCACATCAGGAACGAGGACCATGGAGGTGTTCATGGAGCATGTCCTCACGATAGCGGGCTGGGCCAATGAAACTACATTTCAGTAGGTTTCATAACTAACCTGTGGCCGTTTCCCGCAACGTTACGCACGTTAAGTGCTGTCCCTAAACGTTTGTCCCCGAGTTCAGGGGTTTATTGTTGTATTAACAATAATGTTATTATTTTTCAGCTTGTTCAAGTCTGAAATATGTTAACATACTTCCTCCATCAGTATTACGGCAGTGTGTGAGCATGGACGTGGTCCAGGGCGTGTAATCACAGAGCTTTGAAGTCTTCACGAAGTCACTCACGTGACTCCGAAATGAAATAGTAAGATTAAACGAGAACTTACCAGTTTGAAGTTTGATCTTTATTTTATGAGGAGTTGCGATGAGGGATTTTGTGCCCTCCGCTCCCAACCCTCTACCATAAGATCAACTGGTATATAGAGTCTCTTCAATCTTACTATAACAAGTCATTTCTCTGTTGTTGGTTCTGTGATTCCACACCGCTGCTTTGAAGAATGTCGCGCATGCGTGCCTGGCGGGTTCTTCACGAAATCCCTCATCGCAACTCCTCATAAAATAAAGATCAAACTTCAAACTGGTAAGTTCTCGTTTAATCTTACTAATTTTGGTGATAACCTTGGAAATGGCTAAATTGGCTGTCTCAGCCACCAAGCTCATATTTCAAAAATTGGGGTTTATCATCTATCCAGGCAAA
This sequence comes from Raja brachyura, assembly GCA_963514005.1. The sequence goes on along the minus strand of OY740797.1, from coordinate 53,858,879 downwards.
TCCAAGTTAATGCCTTCTGTGACTATGGATTATTTGGTGTTCACGATTGACTCTGTTCATATGTCTGTCACCTTGCCAAAGGACAAAGCAACAGACTTGATAGAGGCATGTAACAGCCTTGGTTGCGTCAGTAAACCATCTATTCGGCAAGTAGCCAGGGTAATTGGGAAGCTCGTGGCTGCCTTTTCCAGCCACACAATTTGGACCCTTACATTACCAAAATCTACAAAGGGCCAAAATTGCAGCACTCAAACACCATGCTGGCCATTTTGACAGACCAATGCAGTTGCCAGCCAAAGAAAAATTGGAATTGTGATGGTGGATTAGCAATGTTCGACATTGCTCTAATCCCATCACAGTCACAAATCCTTTGGTTGTGTTACAAACTGACGCCAGTGCTCACGGCTGGGGAGCAACCAATACTGCCTCCAGTTGCGGTGGTAGATGGAATGCACACGAGTTAACCTTACTTCAGGCACTGGGTATCAATCATCTAGAGATGTTGGGAGCGTTTCACGGACTTCGGGCTTACTGTTTCAGACATGCATCATCTGCATGTTCACCTACAAATTGATAATACCACCGTAGTGACATACATTAATCATATGGGTGGAATTAAGTTGATACCTTGTGATGAATTGATCAATACAATCTGGCGCTAGTGCATAGAAAGAAACATTTGGATATCAGCTACTTACCTTCCGGGTAAGCTCAATACAGTGGCGGACACAAAGTCACGCAAATTCAAGGACAATACCGAATAGATGTTGGACCACCAGTTATTTACTCACATTGTATCTCGGTATGGAACGACAGACATCGATCTTTTTGCATCAAGACTTAATCACCAGTTACCACCAGTTGCATGGGACTGGGGCAGTAGCAATGGATGCATCTCGCTACAATGGGGGGATTGTTTCTATGCATTTCCCCCCCCCCCCCCCCCCCTTCTGCCTCATCAGTCGGGTCTTGCGAAAAATTCAACAAGACTCTGCATCAGGTATTTTGGGAGTACCCGATTGGCCTATGGTACCCTGTGGTACTCGACATTGTCTCAGAGCCATGTATTCCGATCACCAAATGCCCAAGTTTGCTGGTACATCCTGTGACAGGGGAGAGTCATCTGTGCCATGACCGAATGAACCCATTGGGTGCAAGATTTGAAAAGACCTCTCCTGGAATTTGGGCTGTCGGACCGAACCATGAATATCATCGCGGCATCATGCAGAGTCCACCAGGAAACAGTACCTCACCTATATCAAAAAATAGGAGGTTTTTTGAACCAGGACAGACACAACTTACAACACAGCCACCATCACGGATGTGCTGGAGTTCCTGGCAAGTCTACACTTCGATGAAGGCTTGAGCTATAGTGCCATCAACTGCGCCAGAAGTGCCCTATCCGCATACCTGGGACAGGAGTTAGAACACCATGGAGTAGGATCTCACCCTCTGGTGTCAAAACTCATGAGGGGATTTTAACTCAAATTCCCCCAGGCCTTAATATTCCCAGACCTGGGATATTGGCATTGTCCTGATCTATTCAGAGATTGGGCACCAGCCACGTCCCTCACTAACCAAACTCGCACATAAAATAGTGATGCTGAGGACACTCGTAATGGCACAGCGGGTCCAGTCTCTGCACAAACTACACTGGACGCCATGGTAACATCCCAAAATAAGGCAACCTTCACATTTATGAGTTACAAAAGAGGCCTGTTCCTGGCTTATCCGGTAGATATACGCCTATGCATAGTGACCCACCTTCTACATTAACTGGAGGTCACCAAAAGTCTCAGGGGAACGGCAATGGCACTATTGATAAGTTTAAACGTCCTCATCACAGAGTACCGTGCAGACCATATCAAGATGGCTCAGGGTGGTGTTAGGTGCAGCAGGGGTAGACACTGATATTTTAAATCTCATTCTACCAGGGCTGCAGCTACATCGTACAGCGAGGATGATAGAAGTTCCTATGGGCCACACCCTTGCAATGGCGGGTTGATCAAATGAAACAACTTCCAGTGGTTATAACAAACCTGTGGCCACACCTGAGATATCTGCAGACACTATTTTAAGTTCTGTATTATAATTTTTCCCGAATTTAGGGGTTATTATTATTATTGTTAAATAATACATTATTTTTTTCAGCACTGTTCAAGTCTGAAATACATTAACATACTTCCTCCATTGGTTATTATGGCAGTGTGCGACAATGGACTAGTTTCCAGGGCATGAAATCAAAGAGCTTTGAAGTCTTCACAGTCACTCACGTGACTCCGAAGTAAAATAGTAAGATTAAACGAGAACTTACCAGTTCGAAGTTTGATCTTTATTTTATGTGGAGTTACGATGAGGGTTTGCGTGCACTCCGCTCCCAACCCTCTATTATAAGATCAACTGGTATGTTAGTTCTCTTATCTTACTATCTTCAGTCAGCTCTACTATCTGTGATTTCACACCACTGCTTTGAAGAATGTCGCGCATGCGTGCTGGCGGGGTCTTCACGTAATCCCTCATCGTAACTATTAATGGGTCCTTTTCAGAATGTCAGTCAGTGACTAGTGGGTGCAGCAAGGCCCAGTGCTGGGACCCCAGTTATTTACAATATATATATTAACGATTTAGAGGAAATTAAATGTAACATCTCTTGAGTGGGACCTTGTCAAAAGCTTTCTGAAAGTACAAATACACCACTGGCTCTCTCTTATGCATTCTACTTGTTACATCCTCCAAAAATTCCAGAAAATGAGTCAAGCATGGTATTTCATAAATCCATGCTGACTTTGACCGATCCTGCTGCTGCTTACCAAGGGTATCCAGGTCCCTTTGTACTCCAGCCCCTTTTGTCTTTGTCATTGTATTTTTCCAACTGCATTAAATGACTGTATTTGAGCCCTGTGCCCTTCTTGTGCTCTCTTAACCACAGATCTTTCAAAATACGTTTGTAAAAATGATCAACATGTCCTGCCCCTCCGCTGTGTGACTCGCCATCCTGCCCCTCTGACCTGGTTCCACCTCCACCCCACTTCCCAGACTCCATCTGCCCATCACCCCCAGCTCACTTGGTTCCACCCCTCACCTACTTCACGCTTTTTCTCTTCCCTCTACACTAGGCCCCGGTGCGGATCGTGCCGCAAGGGTGGTCCGTGCCACAGACGCAGCCTGTCCCACCCCGTGTTTTCTGAAGCTGTGTTTTGCACAGGCACCAGGCTACACAGGGAGAACCAGAATGGAGAATGGCAGCTTACCTGTGGCTGCTGCAGCTCTTCATCTGGCAGGGAACAGCCGTACACTCTCACTGCTGGCTCTGTGTGGCAAACGATAACCGAGTTAGTGAGAGCAGGTCTGTAGTTGTCGGGCGGTGGGTGGGGTGTGGGGTGTTGGGTGTTGGGTGGGTGGTGGGTGTCGGGCGGTGGGTGGGGTGTGGGGCGGTGGCTGGGTGGGTGGGTGGGTGTCGGGCGGTGGCTGGGTGCCGGGGTCCTCACCAATGTACTGCCGCTGGGCTTTCCTCTTCACACGGGGCCCCAGCCCTTGGCCTTCCTTCCAGCCCATCAGCCGGAGCAGGCGTACACCCACCGTTACCCTGCAGGAACGAGCACACATATTCAACTGTGCCACTGTAGCGGGGGGGGGGAGGAGGAGGAGGGGGGAGGAGGGGGAGGGTGAGAGAAGGGGGGGGATGGGGGAGTGAGGGTGGATCAGGGTGGGGTAGGTTGAGGGGTGGTGAGGTGAAGGGCGGGTGAGGGTGAGGGGAGGGGGGGTGGGGGTGAATGAGGGTGAGGGGAGGGGAGGGGGTGGGGGTGTGGTTGGTGAGGGGAGGTGTGAGCACCCAGCCATCACCAGTACAAACTAAAAAGCAATAAGACAGTTGTACAGGGTCTTGTTGAGAGCACACCTGGAGTATTGCGTACAGTTCTGGTCTCCAAATCTGAGGAAGGACATTATTGCCATAGAGGGTGCAGAGAAGGTTCACCAGACTGATTCCTGGGATGTCAGGACTGTCTTATGAAGAAAGACTGGATAGACTCGGTTTATACTCTCTAGAATTTAGGAGATTGAGAGGGGATCTTATAGAAACTTACAAAATTCTTAAGGGGTTGGACAGGCTAGATGCAGGAAGATTGTTCCCAATGTTGGGGAAGTCCAGGACAAGGGGTCACAGCTTAAGGATAAGGGGGAAATCCTTTAGGACCGAGATGAGAAGGAATTTTTTCACACAGAGAGTGGTGGGTCTCTGGAACTCTCTGCCACAGAGGGTAGTTGAGGCCAGTTCATTGGCTATACTTAAGAGGGAGTTAGATGTGGCCCTTGTGGCTAAGGGGATCAGAGGGTATGGAGAGAAGGCAGGTACAGGATACTGAGTTGGATGCTCAGCCATGATCATATTGAATGGCGGTGCAGGCTCAAAGGGCCGAATGGCCTACTCCTGCACCTAATTTCTATGACTCCACTTACTGGACAGTGCTGAATTGTTTTGGGGCTACAGGAGGGGATTTGTGCTGCTCAGGCTCCCCTGCACTGCAGTCGCTGGCAGCACGAGGGGCATGGAGCTTCACCAGGAAACTGCCTGCATTAGAGGTCATTGGTTATGGGGAGAGGCTCCCGGCAGGCTCAGCCACAGCCTCCTGCCGGGCTCCCGGCTGGCTCTACCACAGTCAGCATGCTGGCTTCACACCCCACCCACCGACCGGGCACCCTGTGCTTGCCCGGACAAGAGCACCTCCAACTCCCCCCCCCCCCCCCCCCCGGAGCCAATCTCACGTTGCCAGGGTGATGAGGTCCTCAAGGGCGCTGGCCCCAGGGATGGGCCCCGCAACGCTAGCCAGCGCTCGCGCCCTCTCCTGCACCGCATCCGTTGCCTTGGACGCAAAGCTGCTCCTCGTCACGATCCCTCGCGGCGCTATCCCGTGCTCCTCCAGATCCTGTAAGAGCCAGACACACCCGAGTCATCCCACCCAGATGCTGCTCTCACCTGCCCACTCCCCTCCTCCCCTCCCCACCTCTCAACACCCCCATCTCACACAACCCCCTCCCCACCGGCCCCCCACACCCCTCAACTACCACCTCCTACAACGCCTTCCCCCTGCACCCCTTCTCAACCCTCTCGCATCCGACCAGTTCATCACACCCCTCTCACACCCCCATATCTCACAACTGCATCCCCTTAACCCCTTCCAGAACTTCCCTCCACCTTGCATCCCCCTTCCAGTACCCGCTTCTCACCCCACCTCCCCTTCCCTCTCGCCTTCCGCTCCATCTCTGCCGCACCTGCACTCTTTTCCTCCACCACACTTCCCCTCCAGATCCTATGTCCCCTCCCCCAATTACCATCCCACCCCAGTTCCTTCTACCTCCCCCTCCCCCCCCCAGCACTCCCCTCCCTCTCCACCCGCCTCCTCCCCACCCCCAACCCACGTTCCCTCTCCGAGCCCCCAACCCACGTACCTCCTCGTCCATGAAGTGCTCGGGGGCAAACATCTGCGTCTCCGCCTTCTGTTGCCGCGACGATACAAACGTTGATGGCGCCCATCCTGGGTACAGACACATGGTCAGCCCACTGCCCACTACGGGTGGGCAGGAGGGGGCAAGGAGGGGTGGGGGAGTGGGCAGCAGGAGGGGGGGGGGAGTGGGCAGGAGGGAGAGGGAAGTGGGCAGGAGGGGTGGGGGAGCGGGCAGGAGGGGTGGGGGAGTGGGCAGGAGGGGTGGGGGAGTGGGCAGGAGGGGTGGGGGAGTGGGCAGGAGGGGTGGGGGAGTGGGCAGGAGGGGTGGGGGAGTGGGCAGGAGGGGTGGGGGAGTGGGCAGGAGGGGTGGGGGAGTGGGCAGGAGGGGTGGGGGAATGGGCAGGAGGGGGGGGGAGTGGGCAGGAGGGGGGGGGGAGTGGGCAGGACGGGTGGGGGAGTGGGCAGGAGGGGTGGGGGAGTGGGCAGGAGGGGTGGGGGAGTGGGCAGGAGGGGTGGGGGAGTGGGCAGGAGGGGGAGGGGAGTGGGCAGGAGGGGGAGGGGAGTGGGCAGGAGGGGGAGGGGAGTGGGCAGGAGGGGGAGGGGAGTGGGCAGGAGGGGGAGGGGAGTGGGCAGGAGGGGGAGGGGAGTGGGCAGGAGGGGGAGGGGAGTGGGCAGGACGGGGGGGGGAGTGGGCAGGAGGGGTGGGGGAGTGGGCAGGAGGGGTGGGGGAGTGGGCAGGAGGGGGAGGGGAGTGGACAGGAGGGGTGGGGGAGTGGGCAGGAGGGGGAGGGGAGTGGGCAGGAGGGGGAGGGGAGTGGGCAGGAGGGGGAGGGGAGTGGGCAAGAGGAGGAGGGGAGTGGGCAGGAGGAGGAGGGGAGTGGGCAGGAGGGGAGTGGGCAGGAGGGGAGTGGGCAGGAGGAGGAGGGGAGTTGGCAGGAGGGGGAGGGGAGTTGGCAGGAGGGGGAGGGGAGTGGGCAAGAGGAGGAGGGGAGTGGGCAGGAGGGGAGGGCCTCCCCATCACCTCCACAAAATCAGAACCAGTCAGACGGAGCCCACCCTCACCAGCATTTCACAAAGGCAGCTCAGCCACATCATCTCATGGATGGAGGGTGTAGGTAATTACTACCCGATTCCCACAGCTGGTAAATGAATGAGGAACAGCTAGGGCAGCCCCAGGGACGAGCTAGCAACTGCTCCTAACCGCAGAACACCTGTCCACATTGGGTCAATTCAGCCCCTGTCGCTGGGGAATGTGACTGTGATTTCCTCACCTTCCTTTGATCCCACGGAGTTGAAGTACCCTGCGGAGAAGCCTCCGGTGAATGCACCATGGAAGCGCTGATAACGTCCCCTCTCATCCTTCACTGTCTGCTCCTGCAGCGGAACTGGTTTCTTCACAGTCGTCTGCCCTAAAAAACACAGCACGGCATTAGGGGCAGCGCAGAGAAGCTTCTCCAAGCTCACTCCTGGGTGAGAGGGCGGTCCCAACCAGAGAGGAAACACTGCGTGGGTCTGTATTCCTTGGAGTTTAGATTGGAAACCTTCCTAAAATGTACAAGATCCTAAGGGAGGGGTAGACATTGGGGCATTTTCACTACCAGGAGCGACAGGGACAAGGGGACATGGCTACAACATTGGGGGGGGAGGGGAGAATCTAAAACTGAGCCGCCTGGAAATGTCTCAGAGGGTGGAGAATTCTGGAGTTCTGCTCTCGAGGGTGACGGAGGCGGGATCACTGATGATGGAGAGAAATATTTGAAATATCCAGGAATTGAGGGATATGGGGAACTGACACAGGACAAGTGTCCATCCAGTGTGGATGGGCCATGACATTGAATGGTGGAACAGGCCAGAGGGGCCGAGTGGTCTCTTTTTGCTGTTATCTAATTGTGCCCTTGTTATCAGACGAAATCCCCACCCACTGTGAACTGCTCTCACCTCCTCCCACTCTCTGTCAGTGTCACCAAGGCTGAGCCCAGGCCACAATTCCCCAAGTCCAGGAAGAACATGCTGCGCTCAGCTGGTCGAGCGGCATGTGGGAGAGGACTAGGATCAAGGCACTGATGGTGAGATCATCAGGAAATGATGACCCTTTTCATCCCCACCGACGCTGACCGACGCACTGAGTCTTCCAATGTTTTGTTTTCAACCCAGATACTCATGCTCTGCACATTGATGATTTTAAACCAGCTTCATGGAGCATTTCCCCTCTAAATCCTCCTGTCCATGGTACCAGCCCTCTGGATCCAGGAAACAGGATCCTTCCAACCCCAACCCTCCGTCAAACCACTCTCCCGGGCCCCGCACACACTCCCCTACCCCATCACCATAACACACTCATCCTCTCCCCACCCCGTCCCGTCACCTTTCATTCCCCCCCCCCCCTCTCCCCCCCGGCCCCTGAGCCCCGTCCGCAGGCAGACAGACAGACAGGCAGGCCGGGCTGTGGGACCGGGGTCCCCTGCGGCGGCGGCGGCGGCGGCGGCGGTGAGCTGGACACCGACTGCGCCAGGCCCCAGTGTCCAGTCCCCGGCCCCGGGGCCCCACCCTCCCTACCCTCCTCCAGCGGCTCCAGCGCCGACCCGAAGTAGGCGAAGTCCTCCTCCTCCTCGTCCTCCGCCATCTTGCCCCGAGCGGTAGCACTTCCGGGTCACCTGCACTTCCGGGTCATCACCTGGGGAACCTGCGGCTGTTCAGCCCATCGGGCCGGTGCTAGCCCATCACCAGGCTGCCCGTCCCCTTCATATCGGTGTATTATTGTCACCTGCACCGCGGTAAAGTGAGAATCTTTGATGCCATTTTGTCAACCACTGTATCCGAGGGCCATCAGGGCAGAACATGTCGGGCTAGAGCTGGGCTACAGATCCTTTGCTGAGGTGGGATTAGCCTGGGATGTGCGGGTCGGTTCAACAACCTGCTGGTGTGGGTGTTCAGGCTTCTGCAGTGACAAGAGGGCACTGCCTGGATGATTCTGCAGCCTCTTGTGTTCCTGCCCGCTGGAGTCACCGTACCAGGTCCACCAAGATTGGATGGCGGAAGACTCGATGGGCCGAATGGTCTTATTCCATTCCTATGACATTTGAACTTATGATACCTCCTACGGTACATGGGTGGAGGATTTTTGGAGTGTTTGGTAACATCCAGAATCTTTTTAAAACTTCATAGAAACACCATAACACCAGAGTGCCAGATCAGCCACCTCCTCCTGGTAGGCCTTTTCATCGTTGTCTGAGATCAGGCCCACCACCACAGTGTCATCAGCAAACTTGATAATCGAGTTGGAGCTGAACCTAGCCACACAGTCATGTGTGTACAGGGAGTACAATAGGGGGCTGAGGACGCAGCCCTGGGGGGATGCTGTGCTCAGGGTGAGAGACTTCGATGTATTCCCTCCCATCTTGACTACCTGGGGCCTGGCGGTGAGAAAGTCCAGGGCCCAGGCACACAGGCAGGTGCTGAGCCCTAAATGCAGTAGCTTCGCGGCCAGTCTGGTGGGGACTATCGTGTTGAAGGCTGAACTGAAGTCTATGAACAGCATCCTCACGTAGCCCCCCTTCTGGCTGTCAAGATGGGAGAGAGCGGTGTGCAAAACCTGGGAGACAGCATCGTCTGTGGATCTGTTCGGACGGTATGCAAATTGTAACGGGTCCATGTTGTGAGGGAGGAAAGCGCAGATGTGTTTCTTCACCAGCCTCTCAAAGCATTTCATGACTACCGAGGTGAGGGCCACCGGACGGTAGTCATTCAGACAGGCTGCGAAGGCATTCTTTGGTACAGGTACAATGGTGGATTTTTTGAAGCGGGCAGGGACTATGGAATTGTCCAGGGAGAGGTTGAATATTGTAGTGAGCACCGGAGCTAGCTGCGTAGCACAGGACTTAAGTACTCGCCCCGAGATGCCATCGGGGCCTGCAGCTTTCCTCGTGTTCACCCGTGTCAGAGCCCTCCTCACATCGTGCACGGACAGCGAGAATGTGTGCTCATTCCTCCCATCAGCTTGAATCCCCATTCCTGAAGCTGCCTCATCTGCCCCACTCCCCAACGGGGCTGCCTGACCAGCTGAGTATTGGTATTATCAAGTGTACTGACATACAGCAAAAATCCTTTGGCTATTCCATCCAATTAAATCAGATCATTCTATACATAAACACAATAATTCCAGGCACAGGTACAAAGCTAGTGCAAAGGGAAAAATACCAGAGTGCAGCACACCATAGAGTGTTCCACCTACCGACAAAAAAGTGCACGATCTACATTAAGATAAGTTGGGAGACCAGGACAATAGACAATCGGTGCAGGAGTGGGCTATTCAGCCCTTCGAGCCAGCACCGCCATTCAATTTGATCATTCAATGTGATCATACACAATCAGTACCCCGTTCCTGCCTTCTGCCCATATCCCCTGACTCCGCTATCCTTAAGAACCCTATCTAGCTCTCTCTTGAAAGTATCCAGCTCCACCCTATTTTATGGGAAGACCATTCAGTAGCTTGACAACACTGGGGAAGAAGCTGTTCCACAACCTGTATTTCCCAGCGTCCGATCGCGTCACTGGCAGGGGGTCACGTCCCCTGGATAGAGTCACAGTCACACAGCACGGAAACAGGCCCTTCAGCGCAACGCACCCAGGCCGACCAAGGTATCCCATCCGTACTAGTCCTTCCTGTTCACGTTTGGCCAATATTCCTTTAAACCTTTCTTATTCATGTACCTGTTCAAGTATCTTTTAAATGTTGTTATATACCTGCCTCAACTCCCTCCTCTGGTAGTTTGTTCCACACACCCGCCACCCTCTGTCTGAAAAATGTGTCCCTCAGGTTCCTATTAAATCTTTAACCTCGTACTTTAGACCTATATCTTCTGGTTTTCAAGTCCTCTACCCTGGGTAATAGAATCAGGCATTCACCCAATTAGAAAATAGGTGCAGGAGGAGGCTATTCGGCTCTTCGAACCAGCCATTCATTGTGATCATGGCTGATCGTCCGCTATCAATAACCCGTGCCTGCCTTCTCCCCATATCTCTTGACTCCACTAGCCCCTAGAGCTCTATCCAACTCTCTCTTAAATCCATCCAGTGATTTGGCCTCCACTGCCCTCTGTGGCAGGGAATTCCATAAATTCACAACTCTCTGGGTGAAAAAGTTTTTTCTCACCTCAGTCTTAAATGACCTCCCCTTTATTCTAAGACTGTGGCCCCTGGTTCTGGACTCACCCAACATTGGGAACATTTTTCCTGCATCTAGCTTGTCCAGTCCTTTTATAATTTTATATCTTTCTATAAGATCCCCACTCATCCTTCTAAACTCCAGTGAATACAAGCCTAGTCTTTTCAATCTTTCCTCATATGACAGTCCCGCCATCCCAGGGATCAATCTCGTGAACCTACGCTGCACTGCCTCAATCACAAGGATGTCCTTCCTCAAATTCGGAGACTAAAACTGTATATAATACTCCATATGTGGTCTCACCAGAGCCAACTGCAGAAGAACCTCTTTACTCCTATACTGAAATCCTCTTGTTATGAAGGCCAACATTCCATTAGCTTTCTTCACTGCCTGCTGTACCTGCACGCCAACTTTCAGTGACCGGTGTACAAGGACACCCAGGTCTCGCTATACTTCCCCCTTACCTAACCCCATTGAGATAATAATCTGCCCAATTGTTTTTGCCGCCAAAGTGGATAACCTCACATTTATCTATATTATACTGCATCTGCCACGCATCTGCCCACTCACTCAACCTGTCCAGGTCCCCCTGCAAAATCCTCTTCACAATTCACACTGCCACCCAGCCTTGTGTCATCCGCAAACTTGCTAGTGTTGCTCCTAATTCCCTCTTCCAAATCTATAATTTATATGGTAAACAGTTGCGACCCCAACACCGAGCTTTGCGGCACTCCAGTCGCCACTGCCTGCCATTCTGAAAAGGACCCGTTCACTTTGCTTCCGGTCTGCCAACCAATTTACTATCCATGTCAACACCCTACCCCCAAAACCATGTGCTCTAATTTTAGTCACCAGTCTCCTGTGCGGGACCTTATCAAAGAATTTCTGAAAGTCTAGATACACTACATCCACTGGCACCTCTTTACTTGTCACAGAAGATTCCAGAAGATTAGTCAAGCATGATTTCCCTTTCATAAATCCATGTTGACTTGGACTAATCCTTTTACTGCTATCCAAATGCCCCATAATTACCACTTTAATAATTGACTCCAGCATCTTTCCCACCACGAAAGTCAGGCTAACTGGTCTGTAATTCCCCGTTTTCTCTCTCGCTCCTTTCTTGAAAAGTGGGATAACATTAGCTATCCTCCAATCCACAGGAACTGATCCTGAATCTATTGAACATTGGAACATTATCACCAATGCGTCCACTATTTCTAGAGCCACCTCCCTGAGAACCCTGGGATACAGACCATCAGGCCCAGGAGATTTATCATCCTTCAGTCCCATTAGCCTACCCAATACTATTTCTCCCCTAATGAAAATTTCTTTCAGTTCCTATACCCCCTTCGATCCTCTGTCCTCCAGTACATCTGGGAGATTGTTTGTGTCCTCCTTAGTGAAGACAGATCCGAAGTACCTATTCAACTCTTCTGCCATTTCCTTGTTACCCTTAATAATTTCACCCGTGTCTGCCTTCAAGGGACCCACATTTGACTTTGCTATTCTTTTTCAAGAAACTTTATATTCCTTGCCAGCTTTCCCTCGTACTACATCTTTTCAGCCCGTACTGCCCATTTTGTTTCCTTCTGTTGTCCTATGAAAGTTTCTCAATCCTCTGGCTTCCAGCTACTCTTTGCTGTGTTATAACCATATAACCATATAACAATTACAGCACGGAAACAGGCCATCTCGGCCCTTCAAGTCCGTGCCGAACAACTTTTTTCTCTTAGTCCCACCTGCCTGCACTCATACCATAACCCTCCATACCCTTCTCATCCATATGCCTATCCAATTTATTTTTAAATGATACCAACGAACCTGCCGCCACCACTTCCACTGGAAGCTCATTCCACACCGCTACCACTCTCTGAGTAAAGAAGTTCCCCCTCATGTTACCCCTAAACCTCTGTCCCTTAATTCTAAAGTCATGTCCTCTTGTTTGAATCTTCCCTATTCTCAAAGGGAAAAGCTTGTCCACATTAACTCTGTCTATCCCTCTCATCATTTTAAAGACCTCTATCAAGTCCCCCCTTAACCTTCTGCGCTCCAGAGAATAAAGACCTAACTTATTCAACCTATCTCTGTAACTTAGCTGTTGAAACCCAGGCAACATTCTAGTAAATCTCCTCTGTACCCTCTCTATTTTGTTGACATCCTTCCTATAATTGTGCGACCAAAATTGTACACCATACTCCAGATTTGGTCTCACCAACACCTTGTACAATTTTAACATTACATCCCAGCTTCTATACTCAATGCTCTGATTTATAAAGGCTAGCATACCAAAAGCTTTCTTTACCACCCTATCTATATGAGATTCCACCTTCAAGGAACTATGCACGGTTATTCCCAGATCCCTCTGTTCAACTGTATTCTTCAATTCCCTACCGTTTACCATGTACGTCCTATTTTGATTTGTCCTGCCAAGGTGTAGCACCTCACATTTATCAGCATTAAACTCCATCTGCCATCTTTCAGCCCATTTTTCCAACTGGCCTAAATCACTCTGTAGACTTTGGAAATCCTCTTCATTATCCACAACACCCCCTATCTTGGTATCATCTGCATACTTACTAATCCAATTTACCACCCCTTCATCCAGATCATTGATGTACATGACAAACAAAATAGGACCCAACACAGATCCCTGAGGCACCCCACCAGTCACCTGCCTCCAACCCGACAAACAGCCATCCACCATTACCCTCTGGCTTCTCCCATTCAGCCACTGTTGAATCCATCTTGCTATTCCTGCATTTATACCCAACAGTTGAACCTTCTTAACTAACCTTCCATGAGGAACCTTGTCAAAGGCCTTACTGAAGTCCATATAGACAACATCCACTGCTTTACCCTCGTCAATTTCCCTAGTAACCTCTTCAAAAAATTCAAGAAGATTAGTCAAACATGACCTTCCAGGCATAAATCCATGTTGACTGTTCCTAATTAGACCCTCTTTATCCAGATACTTATATATATTATCTCTAAGTATCTTTTCCATTAATTTGCCCACCACTGAAGTCAAACTAACTGCTAGGTTTAGCAACTATAATTGCTAGGTTTACTTTTAGAACCCTTTTTAAACAATGGAACAACATGCGCAGTACGCCAATCCTCGGGGACTATTCCCGTTTCTAATGACATTTGAAATATTTCTGTCATAGCCCCGGCTATTTCTACACTAACTTCCCTCAATGTCCTAGGGAATATCCTGTCAGGACCTGGAGACTTATCCACTTTTATATTTTTCAAAAGTGCCAGTACTTCTTTTACTTTGAAACTCATAGTATCCATAGCTACTCTACTAGTTTCCCTTCCCTCACATAATTCAATATCCTTCTCCTTGGTGAATACCGAAGAAAAGAAATTGTTCAATATCTCCCCCATCTCTTTTGGCTCTGCAGATAGCTGTCCACTCGGTCTCTCCAATGGACCAATTTTATCCCTTGTTATCCTATTAATATAGCTGTAGAAACCCTTTGGATTTACTTTCACCTTACTTGCCAAAGCAACCTCATATCTTCTTTTAGCTTTTCTAATTTCTTTCTTGAGATTCTTTTTACATTCCTTATACTCCTCAAGCACCTCATTTACTTCACGCTGCCTATAATTATTGTAGATCTCCCTCTTTTTCCGAACAAGATGTCCAATTTCCCTTGAAAACCAGGGCTCTTTCCAATTTTTACTGGTTCCTTTCAACCGAACAGGAACATAAAGATTTTGTACTCTTAAAATTTCCCCTTTAAATGTCCTCCATTTCTCCTCTCCATCTTTCCCATAAAACAAAAGTCCCAGTTCACTCCTTTTAAATCATCTCGCATCTCGTTAAAGTTAGCCTTTCTCCAATCAAAAATTTCAACCCTAGGCCCAGTTCTGTCCTTCTCCATAATTATATTGAAACTAATGGTATTGTGATCACTGGACCCGAGGTGCTCCCCAACGCATACCTCCGCCACCTGTCCGGTCTCATTTCCTAACAGGAGGTCCAGCACTGCCCCTCCTCTAGTAGGCACCTCTATGTATTGCTGCAAAAAACTATCCTGCACACATTTTACAAACTCCAAACCATCCAGCCCATTTACAGAATGTGTTTCCCAGTCTATGTGTGGAAAGTTGAAATCTCCCACAATCACTACCTTGTGCTTACTACTAATATCTGCTATCTCTTTACATATTTGCTCTTCCAATTCTCGTTCCCCATTTGGCGGTCTATAATATACCCCTACAAGTGTTGCTACACCTTTCCCACTTCTAAGTTCCACCCAAATAGCCTCCCTAGATGAGCCCTCCAATCTATCCTGCCAAAGCACTGCTGTAATATCTTCCCTGACTAGCAATGCAACACCTCCACCTCTTGCCCCTCCAATTCTATCACACCTGAAGCAACGAAATCCTGGAATATTTAGTTTCCAATCACAGCCCTCCTGCAACCATGTTTCACTGATCGCCACAACATCATACTTCCAGGTGTCTATCCAGACTCTAAGCTCATCCACCTTTCTTACAATGCTCCTAGCATTAAAATATGCACATTTAAGAAACCCCCCCATCTCTTATTCTCTGTTTATTTCCTTTTTTTTCTTTCTCCTCTTGTGTCCGAGTGCTTCCCTTTTCTGCTTCCTGCCTCCCATTCTGTCTACTAGCTTTTGCTATTTGCATCCCTCGCCCCAACCATTCTAGTTTAAAGTCTCCCCAGTGGCCTTTGCAAATTTCCCCGCCAGGATATTGGTCCCCCTCGGGTTCAAGTGCAACCCATCCTTTCTGTACAGGTCCCACCTACCCCAAAAGAAGTCCCAATGATCCAGAAACTTGAATCCCTGCCCTCTGCACCAGTCTTTCAGCCAAGCATTTATCCTCCACCTTGCTCCATTTCTACTCTCACTGTCACGTGGCACAGGCAGTAATCCTGAGATTGTTACCTTTTTGGTCCTTTTCCTCAACTCTCCTCCCAAGTCCTTAAATCCTCCCTTCAGGACCTCTTCCCTTTTTTTACCTATGTCATTGGTACCTATATGTTATACATCTTTTCTTTTAGTTTTATTCTATCCCTAACTTCTCTTGTCAGCCACGTTTGTCTCCTACTCCCCTTAGAATCTTTCTTCCGGATTATGCCCAGAAATTCCTGCCATTGCTGTTTCACCGTGATTCCTGCTAGGATCCCTTTCCAGTCTACTTTGGCCAGCTCCCCTCTCATGCCTTCATAGTCCCCTTTGTTCAACTGCATCACTGCCACTTCCGATTTAACGTTCTCCTTCTCAAATTGCAGATTAAAACTAATCATATTATGATCACTACCTCCAAGCGGTTCCTTTACCTCGAGATTAGATCTGGTTCATTGGACATCACTTAATCCAGAATTGCCTTTTCTCTGGTCGGCTCCATTACAAGCTGCTCTAAGAATCCATCTCGGAAGCATTCTACAAACTCTCTTTCTTGTGGTCCTGAACCAACCTGATTTTCCCAGTCTACCTGCATATTGAAATCCCCCATCACCACAGTGGCATTACCTTTGTTACATGCCTGTTTTAACTCCTGCTGCAACTTACACCCTACATCCGGGCTACTATTTTGGGGTCTGTAAATAACACCAATTAGTGTCTTCTTGCCTTTACAATTCCTCAACTCAATCCACAGTGACTCTACCTCGTCAGTCCCAATGTCTTCCCTCACAAGGGACTGAATTCCATCCCTCACCAGCAGAGCTACCCCCCCCCCCCCCTCCTCTGCCCACCTGCCTGTCCTTTCTATAGGATGTATAACCCTGAATATTAAGTTCCCAGGCCCGATCCGCTTGCAGCCACGTCTCAATTATTTCCCCCATGATTTTATACCTCTACCCCTCAGCCTCCTGCACACGAAAGAATAAAGTCCTAGCCTACCCAAACTCTCCCTGTAGCTTGGAGTCAGTAGACTGGGCAATGTTCAAGGAGTCGGCAATGGACCTGACTGAATACGTCACAGTTGTTACAGACTTCATATGGAAATGTGTGGAGGACTGTGTTCCCACAAAAAACATCTGACTGTTTCCCAACCAGAGGCCTTGGATGAACCAGGAGATCCTCATTCTTCTGAGGACCAGTTCCCGGGCATTCAAGTCTGGCAACATAGAGGGTACAAGAAGTCCAGATATAACCTTGACAAGGTCTGGATTGCAAGCAAATAATTTATTTAGATATTTACAAATTAGAGGTTATGTCAAATTAAATACGCTAAATTATAGAAATAGAGATCCAGGTTTACTTGATGAAGTACTTAACAAGCATCCAACAACAGAAAAATTAATAGCATATACATACAATATTTTTTTGGACAGGGAAATGCCAAAAACTGAACTATTCCGACAAAAATGGGAAAATGAAATTGGTTTACCTATATCAGAAGATTTTTGGGAAGAAAGCTTACATCGAATTCATCGCTGTTCGTTAAATGCCAGACATACTTTGATACAATTCAAAGTAATACATAGATTACACTACTCAAAAAAGAAATTAAATAGAATTTTTCCTAATATATCACCATTATGTGATAAATGTCAGCACGTAGAAGCCGATTTTAACTCATAGTTTTGTAATATGTACAAAACTTAATAACTATTGGACTGAGATTTTTAGAATTATTTCCATAGTTTTAAAGATCACATTAAGCCCTGACTTAAAATTAATTATATTTGGGGTTTTAGATTCAAACCAAACTTTAACAGTAAATCAAATAAATTTTCTGGATTACTGTTTAATAATTGGAAAAAAATTAATATTACAATTTTGGAAGGGACCATTATCCCCGACAATTAAAATGTGGACAGTGGAAATGTTGGAGACATTACAACTGGAGAGAATTAGGTTTATCCTAATGGATAAACTTGAACTTTTTGAACAAAATGGTCTCCATTTACTGATTATATGAAGGGGTAGCTGGGCTCAGCATTGAAACTCAATGAGTACCCGGTGGAAAGATCAAACAAAAATGTTTAAGATCAGATTTATACACTTGTCTCTATATATTATATTTAGAAATTGCTCCATTCATTGATAAGATGTATACTGTTTTCTTTTCCACAAGAATAATAACAGTTTACTAGTTATATGTTTTTTTTTTGCTTTTTTGTTTTTCGTTTTTTGTTTGTTGTTTTTTTATTTCTTTTATTTTTTATTTTTTTATATTAATCAAATATAATCATACTCTTTTAATTATCCACTATTCTTTCTTTATACTTTTTTCTTATTCGCTTTTTCACTCTATATAAAAAAGTGAGGCCTATATATATGGTTTGCTAATATTTATATAATTTTGGAAAGATGTATTAACTATATCTGAAAAATATTGTTATATTATTTGTAATATGTATGGCCTCTAATAAAAATATATTAAAAAAAGAAGAACCTTGACAAGGTCATTAAAAAGGCCAAAGGCGACTTACACTCTAAGCTGGAGGATGAGGCGAATGTTCGGCAACTGTGGCAAGGCTTGAATGCCATCACCTCCCACAAGGCGAAAACAGGAGGCAACTCAAGCGACAGCGAAGCATCACTCCCTGACGAGCTCAATGCCTTCTACGCACATTTGATAAGGAGAACACTGATGTGCCTTCCCGAGCTCCTGTAGGCAGGGGTATCACAGTTACAGTTACAGAGGCTGATGTCACATAGAAACATAGAAAATAGGTGCAGGAGTAGGCCATTCAGCCCTTCGAGCCTGCACCGCCATTCAATATGATCATGGCTGATCAACCAACTCAGTATCCCGTACCTGCCTTCTCTCCATACCCTCTGATCCCCTTAGCCACAAGGGCCACATCTAGCTCCCACTTAAATATAGCCAATGAACTGGCCTCAAATACCCTCTGTGGCAGAGAGTTCCAGAGACCCACCACTCTCTGTGTGAAAAAAGTCCTTCTCATCTCGGTCCTAAAGGATTTCCCCCTTATCCTTAAGCTGTGACCCCTTGTCCTGGACCTCCCCAACATCAGGAACAATCTTCCTGCATCTAGCCTGTCCAACCCCTTAAGAATTTTGTAAGTTTCTTTAAGATCCCCTCTCAATCTCCTAAATTCTAGAGAGTATAAACCCAGTCTATCCAGTTTTTCTTCATAAGACAGTCCTGACATCCCAGGAATCAGTCTGGTGAACCTTCTCTGCACTCCCTCTGTGGCAATAATGGCCTCAGATTTGGAGACCAGGACTGTACGCAATACTCCAGGTGTGGTCTCATCAAGACCCTATACAACTGAAGTAGAACCACCCTGCTCCTATATTCAAATCCTTTTGCTAACATACCATTCGCATTCTTCACTGCCTGCTGCACCTGCATGCCTACTTTCAATGACTGGTGTACCATGGCACCCAGGTCGCGCTGCATCTCCCCTTTTCCTAATCGGCCACCATTTAGATAATAGTCTACTTTCCTATTTTTGCCACCAAAGTGGATAACCTCACATTTATCCACATTATACTGCATCTGCCAAACATTTGCCCACTCACCCAGCCTATCCAAGTCACCTTGCAGTCTCCTAGCATTCTCCTCACAGCTAACACTGCCCCCCAGCTTAGTGTCATCCGCAAACTTGGAGATATTGCCTTCAATTCCCTTATACAGATCATTAATGTATATTGTAAATAGCTGGGGTCCCAGCACTGAGCCTTGCGGTACCCCACTAGTCACTGCCTGCCATTGTGAAAACGACCAGTTTACTCGTACTCTTTGCTTCCTGTTTGCCAGCCAGTTCTCTATCCACATCAATACTGAACCCTCAATGCCGTATGCTTTAAGTTTGTATACTAATCTCTTATGTGGGACCTTGTCGAAAGCCTTCTGGAAGTCCAGATACACCACATCCACTGCTTCTCCCCTATCCACGCTACTAGTTACATCCTCAAAAAATTCCACAAGATTCGTCAGACATGTTTTACCTTTCATAAGTCCATCCTGACTTTGTCCAATGATTTCACCACTTTCCAAATATGCTGCTATCCCATCTTTAATAACTGACTCTAGCAGTTTCCCCACTACCGATGTTAGACTAACTGGTCTGTAATTCCCCATTTTCTCTCTCCCTCCCTTCTTAAAAAGAGGGGTTATGTTTGCTACCCGCCAATCCTCAGGAACTACTCCAGAATCGAAAGAGTTTTGAAAGATTATCACTAATGCATCCACTATTTCCGGAGCTACTTCCTTAAGTACTCTGGGATGCAGCCTATCTGGCCCTGGGGATTTATCGGCCTTTAATCCATTCAATTTACCCAACACCACTTCCCGACTAACGTGGATTTCACTCAATTCCTCCTTTGACCCCCTGTTATTTCCGGCAGATTATTTATGTCTTCCTTAGTGAAGACGGAACCAAAGTAGTTATTCAATTGGTCCGCCATGTCCTTGTTCCCCATGATCAACTCACCTGTTTCTGACTGCAAGGGACCTACATTTGTTTTAACTAATTTCTTTCTCTTCACATATCTATAAAAACTTTTGCAGTCAGTTTTTATGTTCCCTGCCAGTTTTCTTTCATAATCTATTTTTCCTTTCCTAATTAAGCCCTTTGTCCTCCTCTGCTGGTCTCTGAATTTCTCCCAGTCCTCTGGTATGCTGCTTTTTCTGGCTACTTTGTACGCATCATCCTTTGCTTTGATACTATCCCTGATTTCCCTTGTTATCCATGGATGCACTACCCTTCCCTGATCTATTCTTTTGCCAAACTGGGATGAACAATTTTTGTAGTTCATCCATGCAGTCTTTAAATGTCTTCCATTGCGTATCCACCGTCAACCCTTTTAGAATTGATTGCCAGTCAATCTTGGCCAATTCACGTCTCATGTCCTTAAAGGTACCTTTCTTTAAGTTCAGAACCATTGTTTCTGAATTAACAATGTCACTCTCCATCCTAATGAAGAACTCCACCATATAATGGTCACTCTTGCCCAAGGGGGCACGCACAATAAGACTGCTAACTAACCCTTCCTCATTACTCAATACCCAGTCTAAAATAGCCTGCTCTCTCATTGGTTCCTTTACATGTTGATTTAGATAACTAATTTTGGAACGTAACATACGTTCCAAAAAATCCTCTTCCTCAGCGCCCCTGCCAATTTGATTCACCCAATCTATATGTAGATTGAAGTCACCCATTATAACTGTTTTGCCTTTGTCACACGCATTTCTAATTTCCTGTTTGATACCATCCCCAACTTCACTACTACTGTTAGGTGGCCTGTACACAACTCCCACTAGCGTTTTCTGCCCCTTAATGTTTCGCAGCTCTACCCAACCGATTCCACATCCTCCAAGCTAATGTCCTTCCTTTCCATTGCGTTAATCTCCTCTCTAACCAGCAACGCTACCCCACCTCCTTTTCCTTTCTCTCTATCCCTCCTGAATATTGAATACCCCTGGATGTTCAGCTCCCAGCCTTGGTCACCCTGGAGCCATGTCTCCGTGATCCCAACTATATCATAATCATTAATAGCTATCTGCACGTTCAACTCATCCACCTTATTACGAATACTCCTTGCATTGAGACACAAAGCCTTCAGGCTTGTTTTTACAACACTCTTACCCCTTATACAATTTTATTGAAAAGTGGCCCTTTTTGATTTTTGCCCTTGTTTTGTCCGCCTGCCACTTTTACTTTTCACCTTGCTCCCTATTGCTTCTACCCTCATTTTACACCCTCCTGCCTTTCTGCTCTTGTACCCATCCCCCTGTCACATTAGTTTAAATCCTCCCCGACCCTCCCCTGTTCTGGAGTAACTCAAGTGGGTGACACAGCATATCTGAAGAAAATGAATAGGTGACGTTTTGCGTCGAGACTCTTCTTCAGACTGAGGTATGAGAATGGTTGACACCCGAAACCTCACCTATTCCTTCTCTCCAGAAATGCTATCTAACCCACTATTACTCCAGCATTTTGTATCTATCACAGGTACTTACATAGATTTGATGGCATTGATTTGTCTTTATGCACTATCATCATTTATTTTAATGTGTACATACTGTATGTGTGTGTGCATTTATATTTACATAGATTTGTATGTATATGTATGTATGTGCATGTGTGTATATATTCCTCCATCTATGCCATATCTGCACCCAATATGAGGTGTTCCATACCAGGACATCTGAGATGTCCTCATTCTTTAGGGCACATCATAGATGAGGCCCTCACTAGTGCCTTCTCGATATCCCGCAGCTCCGCTCTGGCTCCCCCTCCCCCCAGTCGCAACAGGGACAGAATCCCCCTAGTCCTCACCTTTCACCCCATCAGCCATCGCATACGGCATGTAATCCTCTGAGATTTTCGCCTCCTCCAACAGGATCCCACATTTGCCACATCTTCCCATTTTCACCCCTTTCCGTAGAGGCTGTTCACTCCGCAACTCCATGGTTAACTTGTCTCTTCCCACCCAAACCAGCCCTTCTCCAGGTACTTTCCCCTCCAACTGCAGGAAATGCAACACCTGTCCCTATACCCCCTCCCTCGACTCTCTCCAAGAACCCGGATGGTATTTTCAGGTGTTAACTGAACACCTCCACTCAGTCCACCTAAACCTACCTGATCTCCCGGTTGCTAGACACTTTAACTCCCCCTCCCATTCCCCACTCTGACCTTTCTATCCTGGGGCTCCTCTATTGTCAGATTGAGGCCCAGCAAAAATTGGAGGAACAGCAGCTCATATTTTGTTTGGCCAGCTTACACCCCAGCGGTATGAACATTAACGTCCAACTTCAAGTAACTCTTGCTTTCCCTCTCTCTCCATCCTAGTTCTCTATCCCCCTGATTCCATTTTATCCATTTGTTTTGTGCTCAGCTTCTCCTACCTAACAATGACTTATTCCACATTTTCCTTCAGCTTTATCGTTTTTGATGTCTCACTTTCACATCTTAACCTTCCTTATCGCAGTGTCTTCCTCTCCCGTGTCTCAGTCTGAAGAAGGGTCTCGAGCCGAAACATTACCCATTCCTTCTCTCCAGAAATGCTGCTTGTCCAGCATTTTGTGTCGACACACAGTGAACTTGTTTTCTTGTTTATCATATTGTTTACAGTGTACTATCTTTACGTATATTGTTCTGCTTCTGCAAGGAAGAATTTGATTGTTCTGTCTGGGTCATCTATCTGTCTGTCTGTCTGTCTGTCTGTCTGTCTGTCTGTCTGTCTGTCTGTCTGTCTGTCTGTCTGTCTGTCTGTCTGTCTGTCTGTCTGTCTGTCTGTCCGTCCATCCATCCACCGTTTTCTCAGTCACTTCCTGGTTGAGGATGTGTATTTTCTCAAAGTTGCATCTTCACACCCCCCTCACAGCCTACCATCTGGATTAGCGCGGCCTTTCCTGCCGGAGACCGGCCAGAGCTTCAGCAGCGGCGCAGCACTGAATTCCATCACGGAGCGGGATGATGCCTTACCGGGGATTGCCTGTGTGGGAGCTCCTGCTGATTAACACCGTGGAGCTGTGGTTGGGGAGGTTTTAACATCGCAGAGTCCTGGGATCTTTTGCCGAGGGTCACCAGCATTGAATCTCCGTCCAGCTCGGCCTGTGGACTTCGGGCGCCATGGGCTCCGGTAGGAAGAGGCCAACTCGGAAACTCCAAGCCGCTGAGAGTGTTCTTCCGTTCCGACGTTGGAGTTCCGATCATCCCGGCGGGAGAGCCTGAACATTGGGCTGCCGTAGCAGCGACTGCGGAGGCTCAAAGGCCCCGACCATGGGTGAACAAAGTCGAAGATGACTGAACTTTACTGCCTTCCCTCACAGTGGGAAACGTTGATTCTTCAGGGCTCTCACTTAACTTTTTTTCCCTGTTGTGAGCCAGGCAACCTAGGCAGATTTTTAGGTTGTCAAATGACAGTTTCGTAGCAATATTACAAAATTTTGAGATTTAAAAAATCAAGTCTGCAATTTATCCCATCAGATAAAGCATAAAAAGAAGTTTAATTTGACACCTAATTCACTTTCATATCTTCAGTATTAAGAAAGTTATGGCCATTTTCATACTCGGAAATTAGCATCTTGTTCCCCATTGCCTTTCAATTGACTTAACTCAAAAACTGTGATCTAAAACAGTTAAAAGCCCATAACTTTCTTAAAAATTAAGAGAACTCAATGAAATTTTCAGTTATTATAGATTGAAGCATTCTGAAACAAATATGAAACAATCTTACTTGGATGACCTGAAATTAAAGCATATAATTAGTTAGTTATCTAATT
This sequence comes from Raja brachyura, assembly GCA_963514005.1. Next base: position 53,835,080 of record OY740797.1, on the reverse strand, counting down.
GTAGCTAATTGCAAAATTCAATGAGTAGATCGAGAGAATTGGGCCGAGGGGGCCTGTTTCCGTGCTGTAATTGTTATATGGTTACATGGTTAATAGGCTGTTATCTTTCAGAGTGTGTTGGTGGAGGGTCCAGTTTAAATTCCATTTGGAATATTGACCAGGAAACCAAGAACCATGAGTTACTCCAGGGAGTTACTCCAGCTCCAGGGAGTGATTCTGCATTGCTTTTCAGCGGTCGCGGCGAGGCAGCGACTGGACAGCAATGGCTGCCAGATCTCCCACAATGCAAAGTGAGAGAGAAAGTGCCCGGCGCCGACCAGTTGCCGTGGCAGTGTGCATGTGCAGGGCGGCACATGCGCACAACCACGGCCAATGATGTGCTGGCCATGGTTGTGCACCCAAGGCGGCCAGCCGTGCCAGCGGATGAGGAACAGGCGGGGAGCGGAGAACCGGCGGCCCGGACATGTATATGGTTACGGATGGTGGCGGAGACAGAGTTAAATTCTACCGTGTATTGTGTTCTTATTATTCATATGGCTGTATGGTGACTCAAATCTCACTGTACCAATTGGGGCATGTGACAATAAATGTAACATGAACTTGAACTTCTATCTATCTTCTATTCTATCTATATCTATGTATCTTCTATATATCTATCTATATCTTTCTATATCTATCTTCCATCTATATCCTATCTTCTATATTTATCTTCTATTCTATCTTCTATCTATTCTATCTATATCTATATCTTCTATCTATTCTTTCTATATTTACATAACTAAAACTCTGATCTTGTGCTCTTCCGTGTTGCATGTTTTTTCTATTTGAGCAAAAATGGTACACGATAGTGCTATGATATTTCGCCACCTTACTCACCATTCTCCTGTTCCGATCTTTGTTCCGATTGATGGTATATTGTAAAAGTTATTAAAGTTTAAAAATCTTTAAAACTGTGCATGTGCAGATTGGTTTCTTCTCCTGTCAGTCAACACCACGGCCAGGACGGCAACGCCCCTTCCTGCACCGCGGCCTCTCCTGCCTCACTCACAAACTTCTCTCTGAGAGTCGGGTTGCAGGGTGGCCGAGCAGTTTGCGCGGAGTTTAAGGATCTCACACACACAAACACAATGCAAACAGGTCCAATCGTCAGGTCAATGGGAATGACCTGCGGAGGAAGGAACTGCAGATGCTGCTTTTTATGGAGGGAGGGAGGAAGTGACTGAAGGTAGTGGAAAGGACAGGGCTCGAAAATAACGGTTGCCCGGGTGCCAATGCCACCTAAAGTCCCACCGGGCAACCTAAAACCGTGCCATTTTGCCCGGCTAGGCAAGCACCCGAGACACCTGCCGTTTAACTCTGAGCGGGCCCCCCCCTCTATCTCTCTCTGTCACTCTCCGTCTCCGCCCACCATCTGTGCCCGGGCAGCCGGGCTCGGCTCTATGATCTTTGGCCGGGTCTGGCGTCTCTGTTCCTCATCCGCCGGCACGTCTGGCCAACTTGCACATGCGCACTGTCACATGCGCCTGCACATCCTCACTCTGCACATGCGCACAACCACGACCAGCACATCATCAGCCGCCCTGCACATGCGCACTGCCACAGCTACTGGTCAGCGCTGGGCACTTTCTCCCTCCCTTTGCATTGTGTGAGATCTGGCCGCCATTGCAGTCCGCTCGCCGCAACCGCTGAAAACCAACGCAGTATCACTCCCTACAGCTGGAGTAACTCCCTGGAGTAACTCTTGCTTCTTGGTTTCCTGGTCCTCCAAAATTATTCAAAATGGAATTTAAACTGGAGGTGATGAAGCGTTCACCACCAAAGTCCAAACTCTGAACAATAACAGCCTATTGCACTTTATCTGTTTATTTAATGTGTATATATATGGTCTATGTTATATAGACACACTGAACTTTTATCTCCTGTTCTATATTATTGTAGATGATATGTGTGTACACCTTTAACAGTAGTGACGAAGCCCTTGCTAACCACTCCCCCATCATCCAGTATAACTGTGACCTTCCCACCCTTAGCTCTCTCTCTCTCTAGTGTCCGTGACAGACCACGTACAGATAGGGCAGTGCTGTGTGTGTATAATTAATAAAGTAGTAGTATAGATGCTCTGTGTATGCGCATATTCTTTACATGGCGTCAGAAGTTTTTTGTCCTGCGTCTCCTGCCTATCGGTTTTTGTTTCTTTAGTCCCAGTTCCCCCTCCCTGTGTCGCGATGGCTTCTGCTTGTCGTAAACCTCACATCCTGATCTTTGATGCTGACATCACTCACCGCTGGAACGTTTTCAGACGTGACTTTGAGCACTACGTTACCATCGCTCACCCTGCAGTTGCCCCTGCGGTCAAAGCCTCTCTCCTGCTCAACTTGGCCGGTCCCGAAGCTCTGGAACGATCGGAGTCATTCGTCTACGGGGTCAACGAGAGTGCTCAGGACCCGGTATGTCTACTTGCAAAGTTTACTGAGTTGTGTGACATCCCTACAAACTGTATTCTGGAGCATTTCAAACTCTTCGGCCGCCGCCAAAACCCTGGGGAATCGGTCGACAATTTCGTTGCCGCGTTGTGGCACCTGGCTCGCCGCTGCAGCCTGGATGCTTTAACCCCTGAAACTTTAAGCCGGGACATTCTGGTCTATGGCCTCCGGGATGAGAAGCTGCGAGCTGAGCTCCTTCGCAAGCCTGATCTGACTTTTAATGAGGCTTTGCACGCCTCTCGCCTGGCGGAGGCTGTCTCCTCTGCTGTGTCGCCGCCCGATCATGAGGTCCACGCGGCCAGTTTCGCCGGCCGCCAGTACTCTGCTCCACAGCGACAGAGGGTAAGCCCTGCGCCTGGGTCCAGACCCTGTCAACGCTGCCCGAATTGCAACTTTGCTTCGCATCGTTTTAATGTTTGTCCTGCGCTGGGCAAGACTTGTAATTTCTGCCACAAGCAAAACCATTTCTCGGCGGCATGTCGTTCCCGTGGGAAGCCTGCACAGCCACAGCAGAAGCCCTCTAACTACCTGACACGTGCTGATACGGCGTCTGGTTCCCATCACCAGCAAGAAGAACTCCCCCTGTCTGATTCGAGCTCTTTCCAGAGCGAGCTGAGTGTGTTTTTGCTGCGAAATGCACCTGCATTGATAACGGACCCTACCGTGTGAGTCACTGTGAATGGCACCACCTTCTCTGCTAAAGTCGACACGGGGGCTGCTGCCAATGTTATGTCAACAAGCTTGTTACCACTGACCACTCTGTTTTGTGTGCCTATGGGGGAGGCATGCTCGTTCCTGTGGGGAAGGCCACTCCACTGCAAGGTACTGAAGGCCTCTCGGCCCCTCTCTTTCTTTCTGCTGGACAGTAAATGTGACCCCATGCTCGGCATTCGGGCCTGCCAAGACCTCGGATTGGTGAACTTCCACCGTGACATTCGCTTGGTGCACTCACCCCTGGACTCTCTGGCTGAATACCCGGACCGTTTCGGTGCCAAGCTGGGAAAGCTCCCCTGCAGTTACAAAATCGCCCTCAATCCGGATATCGAACCCGTCATCCGCCCACCGCGCCAGGTGTCCTTCGCGATGAAGGACAAAGTCGAGTCTACTCTTCGTGAAATGGTGACCATGGGCATCCTGAAGGAGGTGAGTGAGCCCACCCGGTGGGTCTCTACCATGGTCATTGCTGCAAAGAAGGATAAGAGTGAACTACGAATCTGTATCAACCCAAAGGATCTGAACTTGGCCATCAAGCGCCCGCATTACCCCATGCGAACCGTTGAAGATGTTGCTGCACAAGTCGGTCCAGCCACTGTGTTTTCGGTTCTCGACGCCAAGAGCTCGTTCTGGCAGATACCACTTGATGAACGGTCGTCATACCTGACAACGTTCAGCACACCCTTTGGCAGGTTCCGCTTTCTCCGCATGCCGTTCGGGATCAACTCTGCCAGTGAGGTATTCCAAAGGACAATGGAACAACTGTTTGCCGGTCTCCCGTGTGCCATCATTGTCGAAGACATCCTAGTCTACGGGAAGGATGTCGCTGAGCACGACTATAACCTCCGCCAGGTCCTGGAACGAGCTTGGAAAGTCAACCTGAAGCTTAACCCAAAAAAATGCTGGTTTCGTGTCCCCGAGGTCACCTACGTGGGACACGTCTTCACAGCATCGGGGCTGAAGCCCAACCCGCAGAAGACAGCCGCTATATCCGAGATGCCTGCACCTGCTGATGTGCCGGGCCTCCAGCGTTTCCTGGGCATGGTCAACTACCTGGGGAAGTTCATCCCAGATCTGAGCGAGCTGAGCGCTCCTCTGAGTCTCCAGCGCCCCATCGTTCTCACATGCGATGCGTCCAGTTTGGCCTCGGGGCCACCTGCTTGCAGCTCCACAACGGAGTAGAACTGCCCGTGTCCTACGCATCCCGTACGATGACTCCCGCCGAACAGCGCTATACCCAAATCGAAAAAGAATTGCTGGCTGTCGTCTTTGCCTGATCAAAGTTCAAGGACTATATTCTGGGCACCTGCTTTTCTATCGAGACGGACCACCAACCTCTGGTTACCATCCTCAACAAGCCGATACACGTGGCCTCTTCTCAGCTTCAGCGCATAATGCTTCAGCTACAACGGTTCACTTTTACTGTGGTTTATCGCAAAGGAAAGGACATGTTTGTTGCCGACACGCTGTCTCGGGTGCCTCTCGCATCCACCAAGCGTCACCCCTACGAGGCATCCGATTTGATAGTTCTCAACGTTAATTTCGTGCCCTTTAATCAGATGAAATCTTTGGTCCAGCACACGGCGGCTGACACTTCGCTACAACAGCTGGCCGCGGTGATCAAGCAGGGCTAACCAGACCACCGTTCTTCCCTGCCGGCCACAGCGGTGCCTTATTTCCTGGTTCATGACGAGCTGGTGCTGCGTGACGGTGTGATTGTGAAGGGGCACAAGGTGGTGGTGCCCGCGGCACTTCGAGAACAATACTTTGAAACTGCTCATCGTGGCCATCCCGGGGCCGAAGCCACTCTTTCCATTGCTCAGAGCCAGTTCTACTGGCCTGATATGGCTCGTTATTTCCGGGATAGGGTCTCCGCCTGCCCTACTTGCAACAGCCTCGCCCCGCAACAGCAGCGGCAGCCCCTCTTGCAGCAGCCTGCTCCCGATCTCCCCTGGTCTGTGCTGGCAACTGACATTTTCGAGTGGCGCAGAAAGCATTTTCTAGTGCTTGTGGACTCTCTCTCCAACTGGTTTGAGGTTGACCAGCTTCCCTCTCTATCTTCATCTGCTGTCATCGAAAAGCTGCGCCGCCACTTCACTACTTTTGGGTCCCCGGCCAGCCTGCAGTCGGACAACGGCATTCAATTCACCAGTGCTGAGTTCCATGCTTTTGCTGATCGCTGGAATTTCCGTCACTACACCAGCAGCCCGGAGTACCCGCAGAGCAACGGCCTGGCTGAGCGAGCGGTCCGCAGTGCTAAAGGATTGCTGGAACGCTGTCGCTTGTCTCACTCTGATATTTACCTAGCCCTCCTGAACCTCCGCAATATCTCCCGCGACCATGCCCTGGGTTCCCCAGCTCAGCGCCTCATGTCCCGTGTTACGCGGCCTCCGATCCCGGTGACACAGCAGTCGCTTGCTCCCTCCGTCCTTAACCCTGCCGCGGTCCGGAAGCGCATCGCCCACAAACACCGTATCCAGAAGTGCTCCCATGACAAGTCCTGCCATGTCCTCCGTCCTCTCTTTCCTGGCCAGGTCGTCCGCATGCGGTCTGCCTCTGGCCACTCCAGGCTCGCCATTGTTGTCGGTTCTGCTGGTTCCCCTCGTTCATACCTGGTCAACCACGATGGTACGATCTACCAGAGGTCTCGGCAACACCTCCGGCTTGTGAACGAGCCTCGTCCCCCTCCGGCTGCTCCGTATGCCCCCCCAGTGCCGTCCTTGGCGCCTCGTCCCATGCCCACCTTGCCCAGTTCTCCTCTTTCTCGTCCCTCTCCAGTGCATCCTCCCGCTGTGCTCCCTGGTTCTCCGGCCTTCTCGTCTCCCCCCTCTCCATCCTCTCCGCTGCCTCCGTCACCCCGGGGTTCTCCTGTCAGGGGCTCCCCTCCTGCCCGGGCGCCGGTCCCTCTCGTTCCCGTTGGGGGAGGATGTGATGGCAAGTTCCGGACCCGGTCTGGTCGCCTTGTCAAGCCGCCAGATCATTATGGTGATTACGTGTGATTTTGAGTTCCTGTATTACTGCTGTTTACTCTCCCTTAGCGCATGAGATGTGGCCGCCCTGTCACTGCTCATTGTTTTGTTTTTATAGAGGAAGGATGTAGATGATATGTGTGTACACCTTTAACGGTAGTGACGCAGCCCTTGCTAACCACTCCCCCATCATCTAGTATAACTGTGACCTTCCCACCCATAGCTCGCTCTCTAGAGTCCGTGACAGACCACGTACAGCTAGGGCAGTGATGTGTGTGTATAATTAATAAAGTTGTAGTAAAGATTCATCTGTGTATGCGCATATTCTTTACATATTCTGTTGTGCTGCAGCAAGCAAGAATTTCATTGTCCTATCTGGGACACATCACAATAAAATTCTCTTGACTCTTGACTTGAACTTAAGCAAAAAAGGGTTCTCGGGGAAAAAAGAGCTACCTTAAATGTAGTTGCGTCTGGTTGGGTAGCTATGGTAGGGTGAAGACTATTCCATGCTTTAATGTGCGGGGGAAATCCATGGAGCAGCCAGCATCTCTGCATAGAAGAAATTGGGTGACATTTTGGGTAGAGGCCCTTTAAAGAAGGAACCAGAACTCCCTCTGGTTTTAGTGTTTTTAGTTTAATTTAAAGATACAGTGTGGAAACAGGCCCTTCGGCCCACCGAATCCATTCCGACCACCGATCACTCGTACACTAGTTCAATCCCACACATTAGTGATGTAAGCCAAGTCAAGAGTGTTTTATTCTCTCACGTCCCAAAACAATGAAATCCTTACTTGCAGCAGGACAACAGAATATGTAAACAATGTTATAAACAAGAGAACAGTGTATATTTATATATGAATATATAACTGTATAAATTTATATATATATCTGTGTGTGTAGGCGTGTGTGTGTGTGTGTGCCTATGATATATATAACCACACACACACAATTTCCCTCCTGGGATTAAAGTTCTATTGTATAGTATCGTGTGTGTAGGAAGGAACTGCAGATGCTGGTTTAAACTGAAGATAGTCACAAAAAGCTGAAGTAACTCAACTGGTCAGACAGAATCTCGGGACAAAAGGAAAATATCACGCTTTGGGTTGGGTCTGAAAAAGGTTCCTGCACACATTTGGAATGTGGAAGGAAACAAGAGCACCCGGAGAAAACCCATGCGATCAAAGGGAAAAGGAGCAAACTCCATACAGACAGCACCCATATTCAGGATCAATCCGGGTCTCTGGCACTTTCAGGCAGCAACTTTATGGCCAATATACTGCCCCATAGTCTTGAACTGAATTAAAACATACAGTAGCTGTAAAGGGGGACATAGCGTCACTTAGAGGTTTAAGACTGAAAATGGATAGTTTCTTTTTTTAAGTAACCAAAGTTATCAACGTATAATTTTATGTGTGTTGGAAAACAAAATATAGTGACACAACTGGTAGCTCCCTGTTGGATTGCAACCTTGTCGTGGTCAGGGAGCTTGTGTGTCTCAGTGACCCCTAAAGCTACGCCAGCAAGAGATTCATCTCCTGTTAGGTTTTCCCATGCTGGACGGGTCGAAGGGTAGAGGCGAGACGAGGAGTGATCCACTGGTCCTCCAGGTTGGAGGTTGAGAACAGGGCTAACAATCCTGTGTCGTAAAACAAATATGTTACGGAAACAGCAACTGAAGGAATCAACACTACTGGGCATGATGGACTTCCAGGGCAATTGACAGATGCAACCTGACCTGGGTTAGTGTCCAGAAACTGGTCCAGAAACGTCAGGAGTGGAGGACCTTCGTTGCTGCCCTACATGCCAGGAGACATAATTGGCAGTAAGTAAGTAAGTAAGCAACAGCTGGTGGACTTGCTGCCTCACACGCCAGAGATCTGTGTTTGATCCTGTGTGGGTTTCCTCCCACATCCCAAAGACACATTGGCTTTGTATCTGTCAAATTGCCCCTAATGTGCAGGGAGTGGGTGAGGAAAGTGCAATAACAGAACTTGTGTGAATGAGTAGACAAAAATGCTGGAGAAACTCAGCGGGTAAGGCAGCATCTATGGAGCGAAGAAAATAGGCACCGTTTCGGATCGAGACCCTTCTTCAGACTGATGTGAGGGTGGGGGGCGGGAAGAAGAAAGGAAGAGGCAGAGACAGTGGGCTGAGAGATAGCTGGGAAGGGGAGGAGAAAGCAGGGACTACCTGAAATTGGAGAAGTCAATGTTCATACCGCTGGGGTGTAAACTGCCCAAGCAAACTATGAGGTGATGCTCTTCCAATTTACGGTGGGCCTCACTCTGGCCATGGAGGAGGCCCAGGACAGAAAGGTCAGATTCGGAATAGGAGGGCGAGTTGAAGTGCTGAACCACCGGGAGATCAGGTTGGTTATTGCGAACCGAACGGAGGTGTTGGGTGAAGCGATCACCAAGCCTACACTTGCTCTCACTGATGTAGAGCAGCTGACATCTAGAGCAGCGGATGCAATAGATGAGGTTGGAGGAGGTGCAGGTGAACCTCTGATGCACCTGGAAGGACTGCTTGGGTCCTTGAATGGAGTTGGGGGGGAGGTAAAGCTACAAGTGTAGCATTTCCTGCGGTTGCAAGGGAAAATGCCAGGAGAGGCGGTGGTTTGGGTGGGAAGGGACGAATTGACCATGGAAATACGGAGGGAGCGGTCTCTGCGGAAAGCCAACAGGGGAGCAGATGGGAAGATGTGGCCAGTGGTGGGATTCCGTTGGTAGACATCTGCGGGTGAGGCAGCATCTATGGAGAGAAGGAATAGGTGACGTTTTGGGTCGAGACCCTTCTTCAGACTGATGACGGGGGGGGGGGGGGGTCGGGAAAAAGAAAAGAAGAGGCAGAGACAGTAAGCTGTGGGAGAGCTGGGAATGGGAGGGGAAGGAGGGGGAAAGCAAGGACTACCTGAAATTGGAGAAGCCAATGTTCACACTGCTGGGGTGAAATAATATGTGAATGCTTCATTGAACATAATTCCGACTGGTAATTACACACTTCATCCGAGCACATTATCGCACGCGTGAGTGGTGGAATGTTGCATTGGGGGAACGTGTGAGTGGTGGAATATTGCGTTGGGGGAGCAGACCCAACGGGTCTGCACTTAGTCTAGTATGACAATAAAATACTCTCTTCACTAGCTCAGGCCCTCGGGTCCTGGCAACGTCCTTGTGAATATCTGTACTCTGTGCAGTTTAATGATGTCTTTCCACTTCTCCCAGTTCACACAGTTTCATAGAAACATAGAAAATAGTTGCAGGAGGAGGCCACTCGGCCCTTCGAGCCTGCACCGCCATTCATTGTGATCATGACTGATCATCCACAATCAGTAACCCATTTCTGCCTTCTCCCCATATCCCTTGATTCCGCTCGCCCCGAGAGCTCCATCTAACTCTCTTTTAAATTCATCCAGTGAATTGGCCTCTGCAGCCTTCTGTGACTTCCATAAATTCCACAAATTCACAACTCTCTGGATGAAATAGTTCCTCTCATCCTTCTAAATTCCTGTGAATACAAGCCCAGTCTTTCCAATCTTTCTTCATATGACAGTCCCGCCATCCCGGGGATTAACCTCGTGAACCTACGCTGCACTGCCTAAATTGCAAGGATGACCTTCCACAAATTAGGAGACCAAAACTGCACACAATACTCCAGATGTTGTCTCTCCAGGGCCCTGTACAATTGCAGAAGGATATCTTTACTCCTATACTCCAATCCTCTCGTTATGAAGGCCAACATGTCATTAGCTTTCTTCACTGCCCGCTACATCTGCATGTTTACTTTCAATGACTGGTGTACAAGAACTCCCAGATCTTGTTGCACTTTCCTTTTTCCTAATCTGCCACCTTGCTCTTGCCGCCAAAGTGGATAATCTCACATTTATCTACATTATACTACATCTGCCATGCATCTGCCCACTCACTCAACCTGTCCAAGTCACCCTGCAACCTCCCAGCTCCTCTTTGCAGTTCACACAGCCACCCAGCTTTGTGTCATCTGCAAATTTGCTAACCTTCCTTTTAATCCCATCATCTAAATCATTAATTTCTATTGTAAATAGTTGCGGCTGACGTCATTGTAAACAGGCCTTCTCGGCCCTTCCAGTCCGTGCCGACCATTTATTTTCCCCAAGTCCCATCTACCTGCACTCAGACCATACCCCTCCATTCCCTTCCCGTCCATACACCTATCCACTTTACTTTTAAATGTTAAAATCGATCCTGCCTCCAACAATTCTGCAGGAAGATCGTTCCACACAGCCACCACTCTCTGAGTAAAGACGTTCCCCCTCATTTTACCCCTAAACTTCTGTCCCTTAGTTCTCATGTCATGCCGTCTTGTTTGAATCTTCCCTACCCTCAATGGGAAAAGCTTATCCACGTCAACTCTGTCTATCCCTTTCATCATTTTAAAGACCTCAATCAAGTCCCCCCTTAACCTCTGCACTCCAAAGAATAAAGACCTAACTTGTTCAACCTTTCTCTGTAACTTAGTTGCTGGAACCCAGGCAACATTCTAGTAAATCTCCTCTGTACTCTCTCTATTTTGTTGATATCCTTCCTATAATTAGGCGACCAAAATTGTATACCATACTCCAGTATTGGTCTCACCAATGCCATGTACAATTTCAACATTACTTCCCTACTCCTACATTCAATGCTCTGATTTATAAAGGCCACTTTATACTACTTCTTTAATATTTGACTTCAACATCTTCCCCACCACCGATGTCAGGCTAACTTGTCTATAATTCCCCGTTTTCCCTCTTGCTCCTTTCTACCCTCCAGTCCACAGGAACTGATCCTGTATCTATAGAACATTGGAAAATGATCAACAATGCATCCACGATTTCTAGAGCCACCTCCTTGAGTACCCTGGGATGCAGACCATCATGCCAGAAAATCCTGCCATTGCTGTTCCACCGTCATTTCTGCTGGGATCCTTTTCCAGTCGACCTTGGCCAGCTCCTCTCTCATGCCTTCATAGTCCCCTTTGTCAAACTGCAACACTGACACTTCTGATTTAACCTTCTCCCTTTCAAATTGCAGATTAAAACTTATCATATTAAGTTTTCCTAGGGGTCTGGCAGAAATCCAAGGTGTGGGTGTATGGGAGCGGAGGCTATTGTTGGAGCTGCTTGGCCACATTCCACAGTGTTTGTTCCCACTGCGCCATCAGAATGCAGGGCCAGTCTGTTCCGATCAGGCTGCGATTATACCTGGGCACGGCCTCAGCCCCGGGTAACAGCAGCCATTCTCGAACCCCAGCTCCTGTGTGTAAACACTGGCCCTGTGCTTCACCCACTGCCAGAGCATAACTCCGTAGGCCCTGCACTGTACTATTGTCAGACCATTCGGACCATCAGGGCTTTGCCTGCCCACAGAGCAATCCTGTCCCATCCCCCACTCATTTGCCTGTCACCTGTTCTCTCTCCTGATCGCTCGCTTCTGATCAAGAGACAAATATTTTATTGTCATGTGTCCCAGATAGAACAAAGACATTCTTACTTGCAGCCGCACAACAGAATACGTAAACATAGTACATTGTAAACAATATAATAAATGAGAAAGAAAAAAGTTCAGTGTGTGTATATTTAAATATACTCACAAATACACATATATACAGTTTATATATATATTACAGATTAGAATATATATTATAGATTATAAATTATTATAGATTTTATATATATATACACATAATATATATAGATTAGAATATATATATATGTTAAAGACTCTATCCCCTACTCCAAATTCCTCTGTCTACACCGCATCTGCGCCCAGGATGAGGTGTTCCATACCAGGGCATCCGAGATGTCCTCATTCCTTAGGAAACGGGTGTTCCCCTCTTCCATTATAGATGAGACTCTCACCAGGGTCTCCTTGATATCTCGCAGCGCCGCTCATGCTCCCCCTCTCCCCATTTGTAACAAGGACCCTTGTTCTCACCTTCCACCCCATCAGCCGTTGCATACAGCATATAATCCTCCATCATTTTTGCCACTTCCAACGGGATCCCACAACTGGCCACATCTTCCGATCTCCATCCCTTTCTGCTTTCCACAGAAACTGTTCCCTCCGAAACTCCCTGGTCTCCCTTCTCACCCAAACCACCCCCTCCCCAGGTACATTCCCCTGTAATTGCAGGAGATGCAACACCTGCCCCTTTACCTCCCCCCTCAGCCCCATCCAAGGACCAAAACAGTCTTTCCAGGTGAGGCAGAGGTTCACGCACCTTCTCAAACCTCATCTATTGTATCCGCTGTTCCAGGTGTCAACTTCTCTACATCGGCGAGACCAAGTGCAGGCTCGGCGATCATTTTGTTGAACATCTCTGCTCAGTCCGTCTGATCTGATCCAACCTGATCTCCCGGTGGCTCAGCACTTCAACTCCCCCTCCCATTCCCAATCTGATCTTTCTCTCCTGGGCCTCCTCCATTCTCAGTGTGAGGCCCAGCACAAATTGGAGGAACAGCACCACATATTTCGCTTAGGTAGCTTACACCCCAGTAGTATGAACATTGACTTCTCTAACTTCAAGTAACCATTCATTTCTCTTTCCATCCCCTCCAGCATGTTGTGTCTACCTGTGTAATTATGCTCTTGGCGCTTACCCCACTTAGTCTAGTTCAGTAAAACACAGTCAAGCACCGGATTCAACAATATTTTGATTATTTCAAACAATAACGAACTCCCTGTACAATAACTAACCACCGTGGGTCCGATCCTTGTCTATGCTCATTATAGCCCTTCAGCCTCGTGCAAGCAGACATCTCCAAAAGGTTACGCAGTCCCAAGCGCCCCTCCGGAAGATCAACTGATCCTCGTGGGGACCACTTTTTATAGGTCATTGGACCTTGTGGTGCAAAACTTGATAGGGGTGACAGCCCCTACAAACCAATCACAAATATAGATTACATTATATGGCTATTGATAGTTCCCTAACCCAATCACAAAGTACCCCATTACAATGATTCTACAGAAGCTTCTGGAAGGAAATCAGTTAACTAAGTAATGCAACATTTGCCCTGGTTGTATAAATAATTTAAACAAAACTTCACACTTCAGACAATCATCAAACTGCGGCACAAACGCTTTGCAACATTATTAACAGTATTTACAACTCCCCCTTATCTGGCCAATCCTGGCCATGCATTTGCAAAACCTCTGAGCTCCTCTGCAAAGTCTTCATACATTTTAACAATGGAAAAGACATCTGGATCTTACCTTCCCCTGCGTATCAATCTAGGATCCAGACTATCTGGCGCCAGCTCACAGCTTGCAACTTTCCACAGAACAAGGCCAAGTAGGCCTTGCAAATGCAAAGATCCTCCATTTGATAATACCTCTAATTTGGCCAATATTAACACCTGTAGATTACTATAGAAAGTATTTGGGTGTGTGTATATATATATATAACTATATTACTAAAAGTCTGATCTTGACTACTTCCTGTTCAGTATATTGATTTTAGAAAAAACGCTGCCACTTACCGCTGTGATTTCTGGCCATCTTACTCAGAGTCCCTCTCCACTGCGCAGGACAAGAGAATTTTTCCCATCGGTGAAAAATAAACACATCATCTCTAAAAACCTCGATGAAGTGTTTAGAGATTCCCTCTCCTGAAGGCCATGCCCCGTCCGGAGGGACTATAAAACCCGCAAGTGTTGAGTCTCTGCAAGATGGGGGAGCGAGAGGGTCACATCTCTCAGTCTGAGCTGTGAATAACACTGAACACATGTCAACTAAACTGTGAGTGGTTTTACTGACCTGGCAGTGTCCTTAATGTGGTTTGAAAATATAGTTTGGAAATGCTAAAGCATTGTTGCCTTTGGTTTCGAAATGCTAAAGCTGTGTTGCCTTTGGTTTGGAAATGCTAAAGCTGCGTTGCCTTTGGTTTGGAAATGCTAAAGCTGTGTTGCCTTTGGTTTGGAAATACTAAAGCTGTGTTGCCTAATTAAAGTTGCCTTGCCTAATTAGAGTTGCCTTGCCTAATTAAAGTTGCCTTGCCTAATTAAAGTTGCCTTCTATATGGCAACTAGTATGGCCTCTGCCACAGAGGGTAGTTACCCTCTGCCACAGGGGGTATTGAGGCTAGTTCATTGGCTATATTTAAGAGGGAGTTAGATATGGCCCTTGTGGCTAAGAGGATCAGAGGGTATGGAGAGAAGGCAGCTACAGGACACTGAGTTGGATGATCAGCCATGATCATATTGAATGGTGGTGCAGGCTTGAAGGGCCGAATGGCCTACTCCTGCACCTAATTTCTATGTTTCTATGTTTCTATATAATTAAAAGTCTAATTTTGACCACTTGCTGTTTGCGCTTTAGAAAAAACGCTAGCATGTATGGCTGTGATTTTTGGCCATCTTTCTCAGAATCTCCCTCCGCTCATCAGCTGCCGAGGCTTTTTCCCATCGATGAAGAATAAAAGAGTTATTAGTGTTTAAAAAACTGTTGAGATTATCTCTGCTGTCAATCACGCCATGAAGGCCACGACTAGTCTGGTGGGAGGGGAGGAGGGATCATAAAACGCAGAAGTGTGAGCATGGCTCAGTCTCTGCAAGATGGAGGAAGGAGAGGTCACGACTCGATGACTTTAGTAGCCTAACACTCTGCTAGAGATGGTATGAAACTGCACTTGAATTTCGTGGCCTTGCACCCTGCTTGAAGTGGTAAGAAACTGCACTTGAATTTGGTGGCCTTGCACCCTGCTTGAAATGGAATTTCAAGGAATAGCCATGAGTCAACTGCCAGCCCACCAGCTGTGAGTGAATGAGCGGCCAGCCCAAGAATCCATTCGGCCCACAATATCCATACTAGCCCTCTGGAAACCAGTCCCTTCAGCCCACAACGCCCATACTAGCGCACCAGAACACTCCTCCCCCCCCCCCCCACTTGCCACCAATATTGGAATTGGTGGAGAGGTGGAATATTGCGTTGGGGGGCCAGCACTCCGTGAACGAAGAGAAGCAGGAGAAAACACTGATTGGCTCTAGACTGAGTGGGAGGAGAGGTAGAAGTGAGTCAGAGGGGGAAAACAGTTGAAAAGGAGAGGCAGAGCACAGGCAGAATTTACTCAGAGGTCCCGTGGATTTGAGAGTCCTTGTGAGAAAAGTGCTAGTCTTTGGCTCGAGAGTCTTCGGCCAGGAGGCTGAGGAGGCTACGCAAAACGCTGGAGAGGGAGAGACGAAAGAAGGAGATGTCAAGCAAACTGATTCAGTGTGATGCTTGCAGTATGTGGGAGGTCAAGGACACCGCCGGTGCCTCTGGCTACTTCAAATGTAAGAAGTGCATCCAGGTACAGCTCCTGAAGGACCGTGTTGGGGAACTGGAGAAGCAGGTGGATGACCTCAGGTTCATCCGAGAAACTGAGTCGTTCCTCGACAAGTCCTACAGTGAGATTGTTACACCTTGTCACGGACAGAGTGCAGAAAATCCTCAAGGTTGAAGGATAAATATTCTGCAGCGTGACTTTAGAGAGCTCGGAAAAATGCTGAAAAGCAGGACCTCCAGGGTGGTTATCTCCAGTTTGCTTCCAGTTCCTCGTGCTGGCGAGAGCAGGGACAGCAGAGATACGGGACCTGAATGTGTGGCTGAGTAACTGGTGCAGGGGGCAGGGATTTAGATTCTTAGATCACTGGGATCTGTTTTGGAGTAAGGGGGAACTGTACAAAAGGGACGGATTGCATCTTAACAGGTGGGGGAACCAGCATTCTGGCAGGCAGGTTTGCTACTGCTACACGGGTGGGTTTAAACTGAATAAGGGGGGTGGGGTGTCAAATGGGATAGTCGACGATGGAGTTAAAGGGAAAGAGAGTAAAGGGATGTTAATGACCCCAGAATTAACGGGAAAGAAAGCTCACAAAGGGATAGGAGAGTATGGCCAAGTGTAATAGGGATCGATGTGAAAGGTGAGATGCACAAGGAATTAAAAGTGTTGTATATGAATGCGCAAAGTATTAGAAGTAAAGTAGATGAGATCCTAGAGGATTTAAGAGAGAGTTGGATAGAGCTCTAGGGGCTAGTGGAGTCCAGGGATATGGGGAGAAGGCAGGCACGGGTTATTGATAGCGGACGATCAGCCATGATCACAATGAATGGCGGTGCTGGCTCGTAGGGCCGAATGGCCTCCTCCTGCACCTATTTCCTATGTTTCTTTGAGCTTGAGGCTCAGTAAGAGGTTGGAAGATATGACATTGTGGGGATTACTGAGACGTGGCTCCAGAAAAGGCAATTCTGGATTTAGTGTTGTCCAATGAACCAGATATGATAAGAGAACTCGAGGTAAAGGAACCGCTTGGAGGTAGTGATCATTAGTTTTAATCTGCAATTTGAGAAGGAGAACGTTAAATCGGAAGTGGCAGTGATGCAGTTGAACAAAGGGGACTATGAAGGCATGAGAGGGGAGCTGGCCAAAGTAGACTGGAAAGGGATCCTAGCAGGGATGACGGTGGAACAGCAATGACAGGAATTTCTGGGCATAATCCGGAAGACGCAGAATCATTTCATTCCAAAAAGGAAGAAAGATTCTAAGGGCAGTCGGAGGCAACCGTGGCTGACAAGAGAAGTTAGGGATAGAATAAAACTAAAAGAAAAGATGTATAACAGCAAAGAGTAGCCGGAAGCCAAAGGATTGGGAAACTTTCACAGGACAACAGAAGGAAACAAAATGGGCAATACGGGCTGAAAGGATGAAGTACGAGGGGAAGCTGGCCAGGAATATGAAGAAGGACAGTAAAAGCTTCTTTAGATATGTTAAGGGAAAAAGAGTAGCAAAGTCAAATGTTGGTCCCTTGAAGGCAGACACGGGTGAAATAATTATGGGCAACAAGGAAATGGCAGAAGAGTTGAATAGGTACTTCGGATCTGTCTTCACTAAGGAAGATACAAACAATCTCCCAGATGTACTGGAGGACAGAGGATCCAAGGGGATCAGAGGAACTGAAAGAAATTTTCATTAGGCGAGATTGGGTAGGCTAATGGGACTGAAGGATGATAAATCCCCTGGGCCTAATGGTCTGCATCCCAGGGTCCTCAGGGAGGTGGCTCTAGAAATAGTGGACACATTGGTGATCATTTTCCAATGTTCAATAGATTCAGGATCAGTTCCTGTGGATTGGAAGATAGCTAATGTTATCCCACTTTTCAAGAAAGGAGCGAGAGAGAAAACGGGGAATTACAGACCAGTTAGCCTGACTTCAGTGGTGGGAAAGATGCTGGAGTCAATTACTAAAGAGGTAATAATGGGGCATTTAGATAGCAGTAAAAGGATTATTCCAAGTCAACATGGATTTATGAAAGGGAAATCATGCTTGACTAATCTTCTGGAATTTTTTGAGGATGTGACAAGTAAAATGGATGAAGGGGTGCCAGTGGATGTAGTGTATCTAGACTTTCAGAAAGCCTTTGATAAGGTCCCGCACGGGAGACTGGTGACTAAAATTAGAGCACATGGTATTGGGGGTAGTGTGTTGACATGTTATAGAAAATTGGTTGGCAGACCGGAAGCAAAGAGTAGGAGTGAACGGGTCCTTTTCAGAATGGCAGGCAGTGGCGAGTGGAGTGCCGCAAGGCTCGGTGTTGGGGCCGCAAATGTTTACCATATAGATTAATGATTTGGAAGAGGGAATTAGGTGCAACACTAGCAAGTTTGCGGATGACACAAAGCTGGGTGGCAGTGTGAACTGTGAAGAGGATGTTAGGAGGTTGCAGGGGGACCTGGACAGGTTGAGTGAGTGGGCAGATGCGTGGCAGATGCAGTATAATATAGATAAATGTGAGGTTATTAACTTTGGCGGCAAAAACATGGGGGCAGATTATTATCTCAATGGGGTTAGGTTAGGTAAGGGGGAGGTACAGCAAGACCTGGGTGTCCTTGTACACCGGTCACTGAAAGTTGGCGTGCAGGTACAGCAGGCAGTGAAGAAAGCTAATGGAATGTTGGCCTTCATAACATGAGGATTTCAGTATAGGAGTAAAGAGGTTCTTCTGTAGTTGTATAGGGCTCTGGTGAGACCAAATCTGGAGTATTGTGTACAGATTTGGTCTCCTAATTTGAGGAAGGACATCCTTGTGATTGAAGCGGTGCAGCATAGGTTCATGAGATTGATCCTTGGGATGGCAGACTGTCATATGAGGAAAGATTGAAAAGACTAGGCTTGTATTCACTGGAGTTGAGAAGGATGAGGGGGGATCTTATAGAAACATATAAAATTATAAAAGGACTGGACAAGCTAGATGCAGGAAACATGTTCCCAATGTTGGGTGAGTCCAGAACCAGGGGCAACAGTCTTTTTTACCCAGAGAGTTGTGAATCTATGGAATTCCCTGCCACAGGGGGCAGTGGAGGCCAAATCACTGGATGGATTTAAGAGAGAGTTGGATAGAGCTCTAGGGGCTAGTGGAGTCATGGGATATGGGGAGAAGGCAGGCACGGGTTATTGATAACGAACGATCAGCCGTGATCACAATGAATGGCGGTGCTGGCTTAAAGGGCCGAATGGCCTCCTCCTGCAGCTATTTTCTGTTTCTTTATTTCTATGTATCTCCCGTGTGATGCTGGGACCCAACGGGTCCCACAGTCCAGTATATATATATATATATACATATCTATATATATGTATATATATATGCATATGTATATATATATATATATATATATATATATGCAGTGGCTTGCAAAAGTTTTCATACCCCTTGAACTTTTCCACATTTTGTCACGTTACAACCACAAACGTAAATGTATTTTATTGGGATTTTATGTGATAGACCAACACACAGTGGTGCATAATTGTGAAGTGGAAGAAAAATAATAAGATTAAACGAGAACTTACCTGTTCGAAGTTTGATCTTTATTTTATGAGGAGTAACGGTGAGGGATTACGTGAAGAAGCCCCGACTGGCACTTGATCGGCATACTTCAAAGCAGCGGCATGAAAAACATAGAACCAATAGCCGGAGTAAGATAGTAAGGCTGAACATAGACTAGAACTACCAGATGGACATTTATATGATGAGGGTTGGGAGCGGGGGGCACGTAATCCCTCATCGTAACTCCTCATAAAATAAAGATCAAACTTCGAACAGGTAAGTTCTCCTTTAATCTTACTATTTTACTTTGGAGTCACGTGAGTGACTTCGTGAAGACCCCGCCAACACGCATGCGCGGCACTCCTGCTGAGGCGGGTATAACAGACCATGCGCCGCCACATTCCCGTTTATGTGTGGAACACTGTGGTGGTAAGCCTGCACGGACATCGAGGAGTCTGGCTTCTGGTGCAAGCACTGACTCAAGCCCTCTTCCCTCCCACCAGACAGAGGGGCCGCTGCTGTCCAAACGACGGCGGACCAGCGGTATGTCCGTGCGGGAGTCACACAGCCCCGCTGGAGCGGGAGCTGGCGACTTCCTGGCAGTGCATTCCGTGGGGGTGCTGACAACTGCCGGAAGCCCCGGTTCCTCTGGAGAGGCTGGGGAAGACGACCAGTGGCCCGCGTGCAGCGGTGACGGTCGTATGGCCCGGTTGGAGCGTATGGTGGAGGTGCTCTACAAACGGGACCTGGAGCATCAGGAACGGCAGTCCCAGAGCTCTGGGAGCTACGCACAGCCGCCACCTTCCATCTCACCATCGCTTGAGAGCCAGCTAGGAAGTATGGGTGAGTCTGAGGAGGAGGGAGAGCTCGAGGCCCCACAGGAAATGTTGGAGGCAGTCTCGAAGTTTGGGTCGCCTGCTACCACTGGGGACCCATTACATCCCAAGATAGCGGCTTCGATTGATTTTCTGACTACGCACCAGCTCCAGGATACCGTGCTCACAGAAAGAATGGCCAGATACAAAGCGAACTGCAACTCCCTCAACGTTCCTAAGGTGAATACAGCGATATGGGGGAACATGTCTACTAATACAAGGATCAAGGAGGGCAAGCTCCAGAAGATCCTGAAACTGCTGACGGCGGGTATCACGGCTTTCGCTCGGTCTCTGGATGCCACGAGTGTTTCCGAGGAGCAGCAGGATGCACTAGCGCTCTTGTGCAACACTCAGTTTGAGATAAACTGCTTTAGGAAAAGCTCCATCCGGCCAAATTTAAATCCCAAATTTGCGGGATTATGCAGCACCTCCACCGCACCACCACCAAGGCAGCTGTTTGGGGAAGACCTACCTAAGCGGGTAAAAGAACTGGACGAGGAGGCCAAGACTGTGGGGATGATGAGGCAGCCTCATTCATCTAAGGCTCACGTTTACACCAGGCAGTAGCCACATTCCTCAGTCAGGTCCCGCACACCGGCAGACAGGGTCCCCAGAACATACCCGCAATCAACATTCTCCACGCCGGGGCCCCAACAGCAGAAGCCTTTTTTATTCCAAGGCCAGCCCAAGCCGGCTTGGAAGATCCGGCAACAGGGCCACGCCACACGGGGAGCAAAAACACCACAGTCCAGGCCCCGGCGCTGACCTTGGAGGTAAGGGGGCTTGGTTCCTTCCACAAAGTAGCAATAGTAACCTCACCGGTGGGGGGATGGTTACGGGAATTCCGGTCTGCCTGGGATACCGTAACTACGGATCCTTTTATTTAACAAAGCATTCAGGGTTATGAGATAGAGTTTATTAATGGCAGGCATCCCCCTTCGCAACATGAGCCTAGTCGCAGATTTGCACTCTCTCAATTAGAGAAGGAGCGGGCTCATGTTGAGATACTACGATTGGAAGAAAAATGGGTAATACAGAAAACGACGCATGAGCCACTGGAGTTTGTATCCAACATCTTTACTGGAACCAAGAAGGATGGAGGCTGTCGGATTATCATCGACTTAACCCAGTTGAATGCTTTCGTACAATATACCCATTTCAAAATGGAGACGTTTGAGACAGCCAAGCAGTTGGTCAGTCATGGGTACTTTATGGCTTGCATTGATCTGAAGGATGCATATTATACAGTCCCTATCACTAAACAACATAGAAGGTTCTTGAAATTTGTCTGGGAAGGTCAATTATGGCAATATAAAGCTTTGCCTAATGGGATTACAACAGCGCCGAGATTTAAGAGGGCGTTAGATGTGGCACTTGTGGCTAAAGGGATCAGGGGGTATGGAGAGAAGGCAGGTACGGGATACTGAGTTGGATGATCAGCCATGATCACATTGAATGGCGGTGCAGGCTCGAAGGGCCGAATGGCCTACTCCTGCACCTATTTTCTATGTTTCTATGTTTCTATGAGACTATTTACCAAACTTGTTAAACCTATATTGGCACATCTTAGGAAACAAAACCATATCATTATGGCATATTTAGATGACATATTCATAGCGGGGGAAACCCTAGCGCTAGCCCAGCTGGCAGTCTCAGCCGCCATCTCTTTGTTTCAAAGGATGGGGTTTATAATCCATCCAGACAAATCCAAGTTCAACCCTTCGCAGGTCATGGACTATTTGGGGTTCACTATAGACACTAACCAGATGAAAGTCACCGTCCCAATTGACAAAGTGGTGGACATTCAACACACATGCATCAGTTTACTTGACAGCAACAGGCCAACCATTCGGCAGGTTGCAAGGGTAATTGGGAAGCTGGTAGCTACGTTCCCAGCTGTAAATTATGGTCCATTACACTACCGGAAATTACAAACAAGCAAAATTCTGGCGTTAAAATTGAATGCCGGACATTTTGACCGACCTATGCAACTGGCCATAGGGGAAAAGGCCGAGTTGAACTGGTGAGTTCACGGTATTAGAGGAAGTTCCAAACCCATCCTTCTCCCAAATCCAACAGTTCTGTTGCAAACTGATGCAAGCGCACAAGGCTGGGGAGCAACTGACACCATAACCAGCTGCGGTGGTAGATGGGACGCACATGAGTTCACCCTTCTCCAAGTACAAGGCATTAATTATCTGGAGATGCTGGGGGTTTTTCATGGGTTATGGGCGTATTGCAGTAACTTGCGTCATGCACATGTCCGCCTTCAAATAGACAATACCACGGTGGTAGCATATATAAATCATATGGGTGGTATCAGGTCAGTATCTTGTAATGATTTGGCAAATACAATTTGGCTCTGGTGCATCAAAAGGGATATTTGGATATCAGCAACGTACCTCCCGGGGATACTCAATACAGTGGCGGACACCAGGTCACGAGTGTTCAATGATAACATCGAGTGGATGCTGAATCCCCATGTGTTTGCTGAAATTGTAACAAAATTTGGTGTGCCAGATATTGACCTATTTGCGTCTAGGTTGAACCATCAGATAACAACGTATGTATCGTGGGAACCAGATCCTGGGGCAGTGGCGTTGGATGCTTTTTCGCTCCACTGGGGGAAATGGTATTGCTACGCATTTCCCCCATTCTGCCTCATCAGCCGGGTATTGCAGAAAATCAAATTGGACTCTGCGTCAGGCATTCTGGTAATACCCGACTGGCCGACACAACCATGGTACCCGGTGGTCTCCCAGATGTTGAAACATCCTTGGGTGCAAATTGCAAACAACCCGCGATTGATCACTAATCCTGTCACTGGCGCGTCGCATCCGTGCCACGGGTGTCTAAACCTGTTGATCTGCAGATTCTGAAAAGGCCTCTTCTAAACACCGGGAACTCATCGAGGGCCATGGATGTAATCGCTGCATCGTGCAGAACATCTACCAGACGGCAGTACCTGACCCAGATCAGGAAATGGGAGCTATTCTGCTCAAGGAAGAATGTTTCCTATGATTCTGCTACGATACCTGACGTCCTGGAATTCCTGGCGGGCCTCCATTACGATGAAGGGCTCAGCTATAGTGCCATCAATAGCGCCAGGAGTGCGCTGTCCTCGTACCTTCCGGTAGGAGTGGGGACCAACAATCTGGTGTCAAAGTTCATGAGGGGTGTATTTAATACCAACCCTCCACGGCCCAGATATAACGTTGTCTGGGATGCAGGAGTGGTCCTGTCCCTTTGAAGATCATGGTCTCCCATGGCGGGGTTACCACTTCACCGACTCACCCTAAAGGTGGTCATGTTGATGGCACTCACATCTGCTCAGCGGGTACAGACGCTTCAAAAGTTGCGCATTGACAATATGCTCTCTACCCCTGGGAAAGTAACATTTTACGTTGCAGAGTTGCTAAAGCAGCATAGACCCGGGACTACGGGGCTGCAATTGGAATTCCAGGTGTACCCCACTGATGCCACACTCTGCACAGTTGCCCACCTCCGTTACTACATCGAGTCAACCCAGCCAATCAGGAACTCAGAACAAGGACTGCTCATAAGCCACAAAAAACCACATCACCGGGTGACAGTGCAGACGATCTCCAGGTGGCTCAGGGAGGTGTTGGATGCAGCGGGTATTGACACTCACATTTTTAAATCTCATTCCACCAGGGCTGCATCCACATCAGCAGCGAGGGCCATGGAGGTGCCCATGGATCACGTCCTCGCTACAGCAGGATGGGCCAGTGAGTAAACCTTCCAGCGGTTTTACCACAAGCCATTGGCCGGACCTGCAACATATGCGGATGCAGTACTCAGGGCTGCTCCCTAATATCATTTGTCCCCAGTCAGGGGGTTTTGTTTATGATTTGTGTTTAATAATTGTTAATTATTTTCAGATTGTCCAGTCTGGATTGCTTTAACAAACTTCCTCCATCAGGATTGCGGCAGTGTGGTAGCATGGGCGTTGTCCAGGGCGTGTAATCACAGAGCTTTGAAATCTTCACGAAGTCACTCACGTGACTCCGAAGTAAAATAGTAAGATTAAACGAGAACTTACCAGTTCGAAGGTTGATCTTTATTTTATGAGGAGTTGCGGTGAGGGATTTCGTGCCCTCCGCTCCCAACCCTCGATCATTATGTTCAACTGGTTAGTTCAAAGGGTTAATCTTAATATCTTTACTTTTGGTCGGGTCTGTGATTCCACACCACTGCTTTGAAGGATGCCGCGCATGCGTGTTGGCGGGGTCTTCACGAAATCCCTCACCGCAACTCCTCATAAAATAAAGATCAAACTTCGAACAGGTAAGTTCTCGTTTAATCTTACTATTTTACTTCGGAGTCACGTGAGTGACTACGTGAAGATTTTAAAGCCCTGTGTTTTTTATGTCGTAGATTAATTCCATACAACACTCTGTTTAGTCAATACAGTAGTGAGTAAATAATATTTTTAAAAACATTGTTTCAATTTATGTAATAAGTCTTTTAATCATAAAAAGAACAATTTTTTAATAATAACCCTTCTATCTCAGGGGAAAATATTTCAACAAAAGTGATAATGATATCAAATGATAACATAAATCAATAATATAAATGGATAATATAAAAACAAAGCAAGCATTTCAAGCGAACCCAGTACTGCGTGTTCAAATCCTGGCACTGTGACAACAGATTTATCGTAGAACTTTGAAAAAGTTTCTTCTTTACACCACCCTGCGGCCTCTAAAATTTGATCGAGTGGTACGTCCTGTACCTTTGCCGCGGACGCAGCTGCAGCCCTAGTGGAGTGAAACTTAAACACATCAGTGTCCACTCCTACTAAATCCAAAACCTGTTCTAACCATCTAGAAATGGTTTGAACTGCAACTTTTGTATGTGTTTTTTTGTGCGTTATCAGTAACGCTTCTCAGCACCTCGGTAATTTTTGGTTACTTCAATATATTTAGTTAAATGCTTAACTACACATAATGTTTCATCGACAGGATATGCTTTAAACATTACCTTGGTTCCAGTTTTTCCTGGTCTGCTTTGTTTGATCAGATCATAAACATAAAACACGATGTTATCTGAAGCCACATGCATGCAATCTAACCGTAACAATTGCAAAGTTTGTACTCTTTGAGACTGACACTAATGCCATTACATTACTACCTTGAATGTTAACCTTTGCGAAAACATTGAAGTAATTGGAGTCCATTGCCTAAGCAAAGTGAGAACAATGCTAACATCCCAAATTTCTGTACCTCTGTGCTTGGGAGAATTTTTATTAAAAATTCCTATCATGAACCGGGATTTTAATGGGTGAGATCCAATTGAATCTCAATCAGAAATTTGTCCTAAATAGGACGACAAAGCACTACGAGCACTATTATTGGCACTATAACTCAAGTGCTCATCAAAATGCAACCCAGCAAGGAACTCCAAAACATTTGATATGTCCGCAGTATAATAAGATATCTTTGACTGTCTACAGAAGACTTCCCATTTCTTTATATGCAACATATATTGTTTTTTAGTGCTATTTCTCCAAGCTGCAGCTATAACATCCATGGTCCTATCCGACAGTCCAAGCTCTTGCAATGGTCTGGTCAGAACCTGCAGATTAACAAACTCATATGATCATGCAATGGATTAATTTCTTTTGTTACTGGTTGTATCAACAATCGTTGCAACTAGGAATCATCATGCATGGTTCAGTAATCATTTTTAGCATCAACGGGAACCATGACTATGTAGGCCAATTTGGCACCACCAAAATGCCCTTGGCGGCGTCTTGCACTATTTTCTTGGGACATTGCCCAATCAGACAGAATGGGGGAAAAGCATAAAAGAACGTATTCCCCCCAGTGTAGCGAGAAAGCATCCACCGCTACTGCCCCTGGATCGTGTTCCCAAGACACGTATTTGGGCAATTGGTGATTTAATCTAGATGCAAACAGATCAATGTCTGGTACTCCAACCGACTGACAATATTTTTGAAAAATTGTGGTTTTAACATCCATTCTGTACTCTTTAAATTTTCGTGATCTTTTGTCTGCCAC
Organism: Raja brachyura; assembly: GCA_963514005.1. Next base: position 53,809,174 of record OY740797.1, on the reverse strand, counting down.
AATATTGTCTCTCCCTGGGAGATAAATAGCTGAAAACTGAATATTCTTACCAATACACCAATGCCACATCTGGTTAACCAGATGATCACATGATAATGATCTTACTCCACCCATGTGATTGATATATGCCACAGCTGTGGTATTGTCTACTTGTAATTGGAAATGCAAATCCTTCCTAGTAGAACAATAAGCTTTTAATCCATAAAATGCTCCCAGTAACTCCACATAATTTATACCATATGTTTGGAGAAATAAATCCTCTTGGACAGTCCATCTGCCCCCACAGCTGGTATCATTATCCATAGCACCCCATCCGAGAGAACTTGCATCAGTTTGCAAAATCACTGCTGACTGCTGAACCAAAATGTTTTTAACAGCTTATGGAACATTCTCAATCCACCAATGCAATTCTAATAAAGCTTCCTTTGGCAATTGCATGGGCCTATCAAAATGGCCTGCTCGCTGTATAAGCGCTTGTGTTTTTGCCCTTTTGAGATTTTGGTAAGGCAGTGGACCAAATTCTACTGCAGGGAATGCTGCTACTAACTTACCAATAAACTTAGCAACTTCTCGGATGGAGGGATAATCCCCTTCTTGTTTGACTGGCCCTTCTTTGGCCAAAACGAAGGGTTTCATGAGGTCAATAGTCTTTGCCTCTTTATCAACCTCTTTATTTATTTAAACAGATTTTCTCCGAACAAATAACCAGGAGCTTGAACATTGCTTGATCTGCACAAACCTGCAAATCTTGGATGTAAAATAGGCCGAATGGCAATCTCCCTCATACAATTAATCTCAAATATTGAGTTGCAGAACAATGCCAACATATCCTTCTGAACTTTGGTCATTCCACAATCTTCCACTTGCCTTCCAAAAGCAGTGATCCCAGCCGAAATCACATTTCCTGCGCTCGCATCATTGATGACATTGGCGCCCAAATAGCCGAATTTACCGTAGGTACCTTCAGTGAGGTATAATAATTCTGCTGTATCAACCATAACAGCTTCTTGAAGTTGGTGAGAGACCAAATAATTTATGTTGGCCGCCAGGTTTTCTTCCATGGCCTCACCGCCTCCTCCAGGTATAGAAAACTTTGTGCCACATCAGACACACCTGGAGCAATATTTTTGTATTGTGGTGGGTACTCATGACCGAAATCACCACCTTCAGGATTAGTCTCATGCAGCCCTGGTACGCCTGAGACTTTGCTCAAAGGAGACTTCCTCCAGCCCAATCCCAAGCTCTGGAGTTTCAAACTCCCAATTCAAACTGGCACCATATTCATGATATGGAACCCCCTCAGGGGCTGCCTGGGAATATTCTGGGTTTTTTAGACCCTTGGTTGATTTTTGTCTGGATCATTTTCCATTTGATCCATTCTAAGCCATAAAGCTTTTGTATCTGGAGGACTTTCATTATCAGAGTCATCAGATACCACGGGCCTCTCAGATTTCCTTTTACATTTTTTAGGCACTGGATTTTCCTCCGTGGCTTCTGCTTGTGGAGCAACCAAAGGCTCACTAACGGGTATTTCAACGGCCACCGGTATCGGAACCGGCTCCATAATAATCTGCTGTCCCGCCTGTTTTTCTTCCTCCACGGGACGCACGTTTTTTTAGGAGCTTTCTTCATTTTTATTTTTAAACTCCTCCAGGTCTTTACCCACCAGCCTTACGGAGTTTGAAGTGCCCTGGAAGTAAAAATAATTTACTTACCTGCGGGCCTGTTCCTTACCGCTGGTGGAGCTGCGCTCTGCAGCTCTTTCCCTACCGACAGCGTCGACGTAATGCCGATCAAGCGCCAGGCGGGGCTTCTTCATGTAGTCACTCACGTGACTCCGAAGTAAAATGATACATGGTTTCCAAATTAAAAGATATACTTCTTTATTTAAATCTAATTTTCCGCCTTTACTGAACAAATTACATAAGAATATTTTGTATTGGAAAACATTACCTATTTCAATGTTGGGTAGAATTAATGCGATAAAAATGATTTTTCTCCCGCAATTATTGTACCTCTATCAATTAATTTTCTTCGGTATTCACCAAGGAGAAGGATATTGAACTCTGTGAGGTAAGGGAAAAAAGTAGAGTAGCTATGGAAACTATGAGATTCAAAGAGGAGGAAGTACTGACACTTTAAAAAAAAAATAAAAGTGGATAAGTCTCCAGGTCCTGACAGGATATTCCCTAAGACATTGAGGGAAGTTAGTGTAGAAATAGCAGGGGCTATGACAGAAATATTTCAAATGTCATTAGAAACGGGAATAGTGCCGGAGGATTGGCGTACTGCGCATGTTGTTCCATTGTTTAAAAAAGGTTCAAAGAATAAACCTAGCAATTATAGACCTGTTAGTTTGATGTCAGTGGTGGGCAAATTAATGGAAAGGATACTTAGAGATAATATATATAAGCATCTGGATAAACAGGGTCTGATCAAGAACAGTCAACATGGATTTGTGCCTGGAAGGTCATGTTTGACAAACCTTCTTGATTTTTTTGAAGAGGTTACTAGGGAAATTGATGAGGGTAAAGCAGTGGATGTTGTCTATATGGATTTCAGTAAGGCCTTTGACAAGGTTCCCCATGGAAGGTTGGTAAAGAAGGTTCAATCTTTAGGTGTTAATGGCGGAGTAGCAAGATGGATCCAACAGTGGCTGAATAGGAGATGTCAGAGAGTAATGGTGGATGGCTATTTGCCAGGGTGGAAGCCGGTGACCAGTGGGGTGCCTCAGGGATCTGTGTTGGGTCCACTGTTGTTTGTCATGTACATCAATGATCTAGATGATAGGGTGGAAAACTGGATAAATAAGTGTGCAGATGATACTAATGATGGTACAGATGATGCTGTGGATAATGAAGTAGATTTTCAAAGTCTACAGAGAGATTTGGGACATTTGGAAGAGTGGGCTGAAAGATGGCAGATGGAGTTTAATGCTGATAAGTGTGAGGTGCTACATCTTGGCAGGACAAATCAAAATAGGACGTACATGGTAAATGGTAGGGAATTGAGGAATGCTGTGGAACAGAGGGATCTAGGAATAACTGTGCATAGTTCCCTGAAGGCATGTAGATAGGGTGGTAAAGAAAGCTTTTGGTGTGCTGGCCTTTATAAATCAGAGCATTGAATATAGGAGTAGGGAAGGAATGTTAAAATTGTACAAGTGAGACCAATTCGGGAGTATGGTGTACAATTTTGGTCGCCTAATTATAGGAAGGATGTCAACAAAATAGAGAGAGTACAGAGGAGATTTACTAGAATGTTGCCTGGGTAAAGTAAAGTGGATAGGTATATGGACGGGAAGGGAATGGAGGGGTATGGTCTGAGTGCAGGTAGATGGGACTAGGAGAAAATAAATGGTTGGCACGGACTGGAAGGGCTGAGAAGGCCTGTTTCCATGCTGTAATTGTTGTATGGTTATATGCTGTAATTGTTATATGGTTATATGGTTAATTAATCCCGATATATCTCCCAAAAACTTTTTTTAAAAAGGTTGACTCTATAGTCACCAATTTTATCTGGGATTGTAAGAACCACATAATAAATAAGAAACACTTACGTAAATCAAAAATAAATGGAGGTTTAGCATTACCAAATTTTATGTTTTATTTCTGGACAGTTAATATTAAAAATATGAATTTTTGGTTGGAAGAACTGGACAAACAACCAGATTGGTTAAAAATGGAAAAGAAAGATTCTTTACCTTTTGAAATTGGGTCGATTCTATTTGCTATTACTAAATTAAGCAAAAAAACTTACAAAGAAAACCCTATAATAGACAGTGGAATACGCATTTGGAATCAAATAAAGAAGACATTAAAATTGGATTATTTACCACTCTCTATTCCCATTGTAAACAATGCTACATTTAAACCCTCAATGATGGATAAGGGTTTTGTACAATCGAAAAATCATGGAATTACAAAGATGGATGATCTCTATAGGAAAAGTTTATTTCTCTCATTTTTAGGAATTACAACAAATTTATGGGCTTCATTCAAAAGATTACTTTAGATATCTACAAATTAGAGACTATGCTAAGTCAAATACACAGGACTATAGAATTAGAAAGACAGAAATTTTTGATGAATGTTTGAATAAACATCCAAACAGAAAAATTGATATCTTATATTTATAATATTCTATTAGATAATGATGCACCCACGACGGAAATATATGGGCAATCATGGGAAAACGAATTAGGTCAAACAATAAGGCCAGAAATTTGGGATGAAAGCTTACAACATATACATCACTTCGTTAAATGCTAGACATTTTTTAATACAATTTAAAGTATTACATAGATTGCATTATTCAAAAACCAAATTAAATAGAATCTTCCCATGCGTATCCCCTATTTGTGATAAATGTCAACACTTAGAGGCTAATCTAACGCACACATTTGTAAGTTGTATAAAAATTAATCATTTTTGGACGGAAATTTTTAAGATAATTTCAGAAGTCGTCAATACCAAATTGGTCCCTGATTCAAAATTCAAAATATTAGGAATAATAGAACAAAATCAATTATTTACAATGAATCAAATAACCTTTATCAATTATAGTTTAATAATTGGGAAAAAAATAATATTAAAATTTTGGAAAGACCCCATAACCCCCACAATTAAAATGTGGACTACGGAAATGTTGGAGACCCTACATTTGGAAAGATTAAGATTTGTCTTAATCGACAAACAAGAACTATTTACAATAATATGGTCCCCATTTATTGAATATTTGAAGGGGCAAACTGGTTCGGCACGAGAACCCGACTGAAACCTGAATGAAAGAATAGATGAAGAATTACATTTTATGAAACGCGGATATATAACCAACGATGCATTGAACACTCCATTCTTCTTCAACTTATTTTCTTTTGTTTTGTTTTCTCTCTCTCTATTACTTTGTATCTTTATAAAAATTGAAAAAATATATAGAAGTACAATTACTATACCATTGTTAATATAAATAATATTGATAATGTATCACTACAACGAACAAAATGCTTTTTATTATGTATTTACTTCTAATTTAAAAAAAATTAAAAATAAATAAATAAAATTTAAAAAAGAATTGATTGACTGGGCAGTGTTCACCACTTTTTGCAGTTCATCCATCTTGATAGTTCATCTGTGCTTGATCCATAGTAGAAGATGAAGTTTCTAAGATAATCTGGAATAAAGTAAGTTAGCAGTCCCTACTTCCACCGATACTCTTGCAGTGGTGGAGATGTACCCATGCATTCTTTCCATCAACTTTCACTGCTGTTGGGGTCGTTAGGAGAACCTGGTAAGGTATTTCCCAGCGAACTTATAATCCTTTCCATACCCAGTTCTTTATAAGGACATAATCTCCAGGTTTCACTTTAGTTGCAGCTACTAACAAAGGCATCTCACCATATGCTGCTCATGTGTGAGTCTCTCAATGCTCGGGTCAAAGCTAGAATGTAGTCGGTCATCTCCGCAGTCATATGATAGAAGTTGATTATTTTCATTGCATTCTGATTCCAAGGTGTTCTCAAGGGTCTACCATAAACAATTTCAGCTGAGCTCCGTCTAGCTTTCCCTACAGGCGTGACTCTCGTCTGGAATAAAGCTATGCGAAGTAATTTAATCCAAACAAGTCCGGTCTCCGCCTTCAATTTAGCTAAATTAGTTTAAGGGTCTGATTTCCCTCTCTAGTCCAGCAGCCTGTGGTTGATAAGCACAGTGTAATTGCTGGTGGATCCCCATCTGTTCACAAAATTCTTTATTAATTTGTCCAATAAAGTGTGGACAGTTATCTGAACTAAGTCGAATAAGGATGCCAAATCTAGGGACAATTTATTTCATTAACACTTGTCAACAGTAGCCGCTTTATTATCAAGGGTTGGGTTAGCTTCGATCCACCGGCTGAATACATCGACTGTGACAAGTACATACCTTGGCACCTCTCCAATTCGATGTAGTTCATCTGCAATGTCTCAGACGGACCCATAGGCAATGGTGTTTTTCCCTCTTCACATCCTATTCCTTTCCCTGGATTGTATTTCTGGCAGACCTGGCAATTACTGCTTACCTTACATTAGTAGGGGGCGCCATCGAGTATGGCCGCCCTGCCAGCAGCTGTTAGTCTTTTCATTCTTTTTTAAAATTTTTAGTTAGTTTGTTTTTGGAGGTATTTTCGTCTTTTTATGTAGAGGGTGGGGGGGGGGAGGGAAGGGGGAAACTATTTTTCTCATTCCCTACCTGGTCGGAGATGCGGCTTTTCTCCGGGCCGTATCTTCGCCCCTTCCTCGCGGCCTACCGGCAGCCTGGAGTGGCGTTTCCTGCCGGGACTGGCCAGGACTTCGGCTTCAGGGGCGGTACACAGCGCTGGAGCGCCATCGTGTAGCGGGCGATGCCTTGCCCGGGTCGCCGTGTGGTGAAGCTCCGGAGGGCTGGGACGCCGACTGCAACATCGCGGAGCTGCGGTCTGCTGAGCTTCCAGCCGCGGGTGGGCGGCGCTGAGCTTTAAAAACCGCAGAGCCTGGGATCTCACAGAGGTCGCCAGAGTCAGAGCTCCAACCGGCGCGGCCCGTGGACTACGGGAGCTGCGAACTCCGGGGAGGAAGCGGCCGCTCCAGACAATCTGGGCCGCTGAGAGTGCTTACCCGACGCCAGAGCTTCATCGTCCGGCGAGTGGGCCTGAAGCATCGGGCTGTCGTAGCAGCAGCTGCAGAGGCCTCAATAGGCCCGACTATGGGTAAACTGGGGATGGGACTGGACTTTGCTGCCTTCCCCCATTGTGGGAACCATTGTGGGAGGATGTTTTTTATGTTTTTTGTTAAACACTCTAGTGTTTAGGCCGCCCTCCGCCTCATCTCCCCCGTGAGGCCGCACTGTGTCGGCAGCGCTGGATTGAGCAGAGGTGTGGGACAGGCTGGTCTCTCCTCCCACCCAGAGTCACTGACATCACCCCCCGACACCCACACCGAGTGATTCACCCCCACCCAGGCCATGGGGCCAGATGGCTCGGGGCATTGGCAGCCATAGAAAATGGGAGGGGGGGACATAAATTCCCTGGCGGGTCGATGATAAGTGTGCATGACAATGAACATTTTATCTCCTCCTACTACCCCCCCCCCCCCCCCCCCTCCCCCAAAGCACGTTTTATTTATTGTTTAAACACAGTAATACCGTCTGGTTGCCTGCGGAACGCACACAAGCTCCCTCGCTCAAAACACCAGATAATCTCTAATCTGTTTTAACCGAAGATGGACACAACTAGCTGGAGTGACTCAGCTGAACAGGCAGCATCTCTGGAGAGTAGGACAAGGTGGCGTTTCGGGTCGAGACCCTTCAGACTCAGTGTACAGGTCCGGATGTGGCGGCGCTCTTGGCAGCTGCGGCTCACCTGCAGTCCGTCTGTTTTTTGTTTTATTTTAGTCTCCGTGCCTGTTTTTAGTGATTATTTTTGGTTTATTATGTTGTGTGTGTGTGTGGGGGGGGGGGGGGGAACGGGGTTTTAGTCTCTCCCTTCTGGGGGGTGCGACTTTTCTTGTCGTGTGCCCCGTCACCGTCTCCGTCTGTGCTGAGGCCCTAATGGCAGAGCTGGCAGCCTTCCAGCGGCGGCGGCACGGCTTCGGAGCTTCAGCGACGACCTGACTTTCGGAGCTGCGGTGCTCCAGCGGCGACCTGGCTGCGGACCTGTGGTGCTCCAGCGGCGTTCCAGCGGCGACCTGGCTGCGGAGCTGCGGTGCTCCAGCGACGTTCCAGTGACGACCTGGCTGCGGAGCTGCGGTGCTCCAGCAACGTTCCAGCGGCGACCTGGCTGCGGAGCTGCGGTGCTCCAGCGATGTTCCAGTGACGACCTGGCTTCGGGGCTGCGGTGCTCCAGCGTTTCAGCGCCGGGCCCTGTGGCGGTGTTCCCGCGTTCCGGCGACAGCGGTGGCGGCGGCCCGGTTTCAGAGGCTTGGCCGCGGGCCTGGTGGACGGCAGCAGCGGAGGCCTGGATCTCCTCAGCGCAGAGGGAGAATATGGAGGGAAGAAGACAGAGACTCTAAGACTTTTGCCTTCCACCACAGTGAGGAGGTGTTTGGTGAACTCACTGTGGTGGATGTTAATTTTGTGTTTATTGTGTGGTTTTTGTTATTTTTTTTATATACGTATGACTGCAGGCATGAAATTTCGTTCAGACCGAAAGGTCTGAATGACAATAAAGGCTATTCAATTCTGAATGGTCTCGAACTGAAACGCTACCCATTCCTTCTCTCTGGAGGGGAGAGGGTGGGATGAGGAAGGGGGCGAGAGGAGGGGAGAGGAGGGGAGGAGGAGGGGGAAATGGAGGGGAGGAGGAGGGGGGAGGGGAGGAGAGGAGGGGGGTAGAAGGGGAGGGGAGGGGAGGAGGAGGGGAGGAGGAGGGGGGAGGGGAGGAGAGGAGGGGGGTAGAAGGGGAGGGGAGGGGGAGAAGCAGCGGGCAGTGGGAAGCAGGTATCAACCAAAGGAGGAGAGAGGGGTGGGGGAGGTGACGACACAAGCAGTGTGTGCAAGACGGCGCAGACTTCAAAGTTCGTCAGATTTTTGAAGATTTTCATTAATAACTCGAGAAATAAAGCATGACATTTTCAGATGCCGATTTTAGACTCCAGGGGAAAATCTCTACCGCAATATGTAAAAACATTTACCATTAGCGCGTCATTTTTTTAGAGAAGATGTGATCACGAACAAACACACACACACGAACAAACACACACACACGAACAAACACACACACACGAACAAACACACACACATCCAAGTTGAGAGTTTTAATAGTTACAAAGGGGATCCGTTTGTGGGGGGGGTGGGGGTTGTGTCGTCACACACACACTAACCACCCCTCACACACACACTAACCACCCCCCTCACACACACCCACACACACACTACCCACCCCTCACACACACACACTAACCACCCCCACGCACACACACACTAACCACCCCTAACACACACACCCCCTCACACACACACTAACCACCCCTCACACACACACACACACACACACTAACCACCCCTCACACCCCCATGCACACTAACCACCCCTCTGCCTTATCCATTCATGCATAGCTCCCAACTCATAGGCGCAGCTAGAGAGGGAGAGGGCATGGGCAGAGAGAGGGCGGGGCAGAGAGGGCATGGGCAGAGAGAGGGCGGGGCAGAGAGGGCATGGGCAGAGAGAGGGCGGGGCAGAGAGGGCATGGGCAGAGAGAGGGCGGGGCAGAGAGGGCATGGGCAGAGAGAGGGCGGGGCAGAGAGGGCAAGGGCAGAGAGAGGGCAGAGGCAGGGGCAGAGAATGGGCAGGGCAGGGGCAGAGAGAAGGCAGGGATAGGGGTAGAGAGAAGGCAAGGGCAGGGGGAGGGCAGTGGGTGGTCAGGGGCACAGGGGGGGCAGGGGCAGAGAGGGAGCTGGAGGGGGCACACAGCGAGGGGGCAGAGTTTGAGGGGTGGGGGGTGGCACGGCATCACAGGGGAGGGCTGGTTTCCAAACGCAATACTCCTCCACTCTTGTACCCAAACCCCTGTATATTCACACACCCACTCACAGGCAATTTACAGCTGCCCACTGACCCACCCACCTACCCACCTCTGGGACGTTGGAGCACCTGGGGAAATGTGCAAACTCCACACAGACAGCAGTGGAGAACCCCGTGATCCACAATGTCTGCTCCTTAGTGAGGGCATCTGTTCTCGACCTGCCCCAGGTGTGGGTATGGAGTTGCTGAGGGGATGCGAGCAGAGCCAGCTGGAATCCCAAACCACGGGCCTGCACAGACACAGGACATGGGGCAGTACCACTGCCATAGCGGCACCAGGTCAATGTGTCAACGCTGACTGTGAACAGGTAAGTTCAAGGCCCTCACCCACCCCTCCATCCTTCATGCCCCGACACCACACCCACCTTCCCGTGAACCCACAGTGAGCACCCGGCCATGACCTCGGGACCTGCATGGGCCTCCATGGAGGGATTGACAAATTGGGAGTATAAAGATGGAATTGAAGGGGAAGTGACTACAGGAAAAATTACAAAAGATTCTTGAATTAATGGGAAGGAAAGCTCGAGAAGGGACAACACAGTAAGGTCAGGGCCAATTGCGAGCGGTGCGAGGGGGGAAGTGAATATGGAGGTCAAAGTGCTGTATATGAATGCACAAAGTATAAGGAATAAAGTGGACGAGCTTGGGGCTCAGTTAGAAACTGGGAAGTATGATGTTGTGGGAATTACTGAGACATGGCTGCAAGAGGGCCAGGGCTGGGAACTGAATATTCAAGGGCATACCTCCTATCGAAAAGACAGACAGGTGGGCAGAGGGAGTGGGGTAGCTCTGTTGGTGAGGAATTAAATTCAGTCCCTTGTAAGGGGTGACATTGGAACAGGAGATGTGGAGTCAGTATGGACAGAACTAAGGAATTGTAAGGGATTACAATTCTAATGGGACTCATCTACAGGCCCCCAAACAGTAGCCTGGACATAGGGTGCAAGTTGAATCAGGAGTTACAATTGGCATGTAGTAAAAGTCATGCTGTGGTTGTTATGGGAGATTTCAACATGCAGGTAGACTGGGAAAATCAGGTTGGTACTGGACCCCAAGAAAGGGACTTTGTAGAGTGCCTTCGTGATGGATTCGTAGAGCAGCTTGTATTGGAGCCTACCAGGGAGAAGGCAATTCTGGAATTAGTGTTATGTAATGAACCAGATTTGATAAAGGACCTCGAGGTTCATGAGCCATTAGGAGGCAGTGACCATAATATGGTCAGGTTTAATCTACAATTGGAGAGGGAGAAGAGTATATCGGAGGTGTCGGTGTTGCAGTTGAATAAAGGGGACAATGGGGCCATGAGGGAGGAGCTGGCCAACGTTGACTGGAAAGATACACTAGCAGGGATGACAGTGGAACAAAATGGCAGGTGTTTCTAGGAATAATACAGAAGGTGCAGGTTCAGTTCATTAAAGTGAAGAAGTACAATGTGGCAAAGATGAGCGGGAAGCAAGAGGATTGGGTAATGTTTAAAGAACAAAAGAAGATAACCAAAAAGACAATACGGGGAGAAAAGATGAGGTACGAAGGTAAGCTAGCCAAGAATATAAAGCAGGATAGTGAAAGCTTCTGTAGGTATGTGAAGAGGAAAAAAATAGTCAAGACCGAAGTTGGACCCTTGAAGACCGAAAAAGGTGAAGTAATTATGGGGAACAAGGAAATGGCAGATGAGTTGAACAGGTACTTTGGATCTGTCTTCACTAAGGAGGACACAAACAATCTTACGGATATAGTAGTGGCCAGAGGATCTGGGGTGACGGAGGAACTGAAGGAAATCCACATTTGGCAGGAAATGGTGTTGGATAGACTGATGGGACTGAAGGCTGATAAATCCCCAGGGCTGATGATCTGCATCACAGGGTAATTAAGGAAGTGGCTCTAGAAATTGTGGATACATTGGTGATAATTTTCCAATGTTCTATAGACTCAGGATCAGCTCCTGTGGATTGGAGGGTAGCTAATGTTATCCCACTTTTTAAGAAGGCGGGAGAGAGAAAACAGGTAATTATAGACCAGTTAGCCTGACATCGGTGGTGGGGAAGATGCTGGAGTCAATTATAAAAGATAAGATAGCCGAACAGTTGGATAGCAGTAACAGGATCGGTCCGAGTCAGCATGGATTTACGAAGGGGAAATCATGCTTGACTAATCTTCTGGAATTTTTTGAAGATATAACTAGGAAAATGGACAAGGGAGAGCTAGTGGATGTAATGTACCTGGACTTTCAGAAAGCATTTCATAAGGTCCCACATAGGAGATTAGTGGACAAAATCAGGGCACATGGTATTGTGGGTAGAGTGCTGACATGGATAGAGAAGTGGTTGGCAGACAGGAAACAAAGAGTAGGGATTAATGGGTCCCTTTCAGAATGGCAGGCAGTGACTAGTGGGGTACCGCAAGGCTCGGTGCTGGGACCACAGCTATTTACAATATACATCAATGATTTGGATGAAGGGATTCAAAGCAACAGGACAAGGTGAGGATGCCAAGGTGTAAGGGATTAGCAAATTTGCAGATAACACCAAGCTGGGTGGCAGTGTGAACTGTGAGGACGATGCTATGAGAATGCAGGGTGACTTGGACAGGTTGGGGGAGTGGGCAGATGCATGGCAGATGAAGTTTAATGTGGATAAATGTGAGGTTATCCACTTTGGTAGCAAAAACCGGAAGGCAGATTATTATCTAATTGGCGACAAGTTGGGAAAAGGGGAAGTAGAACGGGATTGAGGGATACTTGTACATCAGTCTATGAAAGTAAGTATGCAGTCACAGCAGGGAGTGAAGATAGTGAATGGCATGTTGGCCTTTATAACAAGAGGAATCAAATATAGGAGCAAAGAGGTCCTTCTGCAGTTGTACAGAGCCCTAGTGAGACCACACCTGGAGTATTGTGTGCAGTTTTGGTCCCCTAATTTGAGGAAGGACATTCTTGCTATTGAGGGAGTGCAGCATAGGCTAATTCCCGGGATGGCGGGACTGTCATATGCTGAGAGAATGGAGCAGCTGGCCTTGTACACTCTGGAGTTTAGAAGGATGAGAGGAAATCTCATTGAAACATATAAGATTGTTAAGGGTTTGGGCACGCTAGAAGCAGGAAAAATGTTCCCGATGTTGGGGGAGTCCGGAACCAGGGGCCACAGTTTAAGAATAAGGAGTAAGCCATTTAGAACGGAGACGAGGAAACACTTTTTCTCACAGAGAGTGGTGAGTCTGTGGAATTCTTTGCCTCAGAGGGCGGTGGAGGTGCGTTCTCTGGATGCTTTCAAGAGAGAACTAGATAGGGCTAAAGATAGCGGAACCAGGGGATATGGGGAGAATGCAGGAACGGGGTACTGATTGGGGATGATCAGCCATGATCACATTGCATGGCGGTGCTGGCTGGAAGGGCCGTATGGCCTACTCCTGCACCTATTGTCTATTGTCTATTGCCCAGCAGTCCTCACCTCACTATCTTCCCCCCACTCCACTCTGACATCCCGCCCCTACTGAAACCATGCAATGATCACCACATTGATCCACATACACCTACTTGTAGATGACGGGATGGGGCTGGTACCACAGTGGGGTTTCAGAGCCTTTGGATAGGCACTTGGACATGCAGGAGTGGAGGGATAGGGATTATTTGCAGGCAGATAAGAGATGGTCTTGGCATCATGTTCAGCACAGACAATGTAGGCTGAATGGCCTGGTCTTGTGCTGTACTGTTCTGTGTTCTCTGTAGTGCTTTGAGAGTCTGGTCATGGCATACATTAACTCCAAAGATAGACACAAAATGCTGGAGTAACTCAGCGGGACAGGCAGCATCTCTGGAGAAAAGGAATGGGTGACGTTTTCGAGTCACTTGAAACGTCACCCATTCTGTCTCTCCAGAGATGCTGCCTGTCCCGCTGAGTTACTATAGCATTTTGTGTCTATCATCGCATATTGTGTAAACTTGCATCTGCACATTCTTCCTACGCACATTAACTGTCCTCTCCTGGACAACCTTTCAGTTATAGCCCCTCCACCTTCCTCTCCAGATCCCCAACTTGCAGCTTTGCACAGATTCCAAAATATTCTCTTCTCCAAGAAAATAGCCCCAGCCAATCCAATCTCTCCCTGTAACTCAAGCCCTGCAGTCTACGCAGCATCCTTATAAATCTGTTCAGCACCTTCTCCATCTTGACCACATCCTCGCTGCAGTGGGGCAACCACAACTGCCTGTCAGGGAACTTGTCTCCCCTGGTCTGTATCACTGCATCACACTCCCCAGTGTCCTGCCATTCACTCAGCACGACCCAGCCCATTCAACTCCAAACATGCATCCCGTCGCACTTTGGTGAGAGAATGGTTAGTGGACAGAATAGACAGGAGAAAGGCAGGGAGCGAGGAAGGAAGGTTGGTTTAAACATCACGTTTTTTTTTAATGCAAGAGGCCTGACGGGTAAGGCAGATGAGCTTCGGCATGGATAGCTACGTGTGACTGAAACCTGGTTAAGAGAGGGCCAGGACTGGCAGCTCAATGTTCCAGGGTACAGGAGCTTCAGGAGAGACAGGGGTGAGGGTAAAAGAGGAGGGGGGGTGGGGGGGTTGCGTTATTTGTTAAGGTGTATGTCATGGCAGTGGCCAGAGGTAACGTGATTTTACCTTTTCCATTATTGACTGGGAAAATCATAGTGTGAAGGGTGTAGATGGGGTGCAATGTTTCAAATATGTGCAGGGGAGTTTTCATATAGTCAAAAACCAGGTTCAGGTTCAAGAAAATATTTTTTTATTTAGTTAAGAGATGACAAAACCCAAACCTGATTCAAACAACACAGTCAGGACAAGAATAGACTAACAAACAAATATAACAGTGCTCTAGCCAGCCTTGCAATGGGCCGTCGAACCAGAGTCTCTAACCTGCTTGAATGGAGATAACCCTGAAACAAAATACACGAAAGCCCTCAGGTCAGCCCTTATCCGTCCCAATACAACATTAAATGACAAATATAGGTAACAATACACAAAGTTCTATGCCATGTGGCCAGGCCTCCTGCAGCTCACACCAGCAGCCTGTTCACTAGTCAGGGTCGACGAAGAAGAGAGAGAGTTCTGGGAGACTCCTGGTATTTAAGCTTCCGATGAGTCACCCATCACCTGACGCAGCTTGGCCAATCGGGTACAGGAGCCCTTAACCCCTTGATTCCTGACTCCCAGCCACAGGCCTGCACTCAGGAGAGAAACAGAAAAGGGAAGTACATAGCATTCACCCGGGGGGGGGGAAGCGCCTAACACAAGGGACAGTGAAATTACTTGCTAGTCTATTCAATGTATACCAATAGCGGCCACCTATGTCCCTCCTGAGCTCCTGTCCAGCAAGTCGTACAATGCCTTTGCAGATTTGTTCACTGATAAAATTCTGAAGATAAGACAAACAATGTGTAGCTCCACCTCAGGGAACATGGCTTTGTCACTTACGCCTCCAGATTCACTAATGAATCTACAACATTTTGAACTTTTAGATTGTGCATCCCTGACTGAAATTGTTCAACAGCTAAAGTCCACTACCTGCTGTCTTGATCTGCTGCCCACAAGCTTCTTTAAAAATATATTTAACAGTGTTGCACCAGAAGTGCTGAACATAGTAAACACTTCCCTTCAATTGGGGCATTTTCCCAAAGCCTTAAAAACTGCAGTGATCAAGCCCCTATTGAAGAAGCCAAATCTGGATGCCTCAGCTATGAGCAGCTACAGGCCCATATCTAATTTAGCATTTCTGGCAAAGATCATTGAAAGGGTAGTTTATAAACAAATTTACAGCTTTATGATCCAAAACAATATTTTTTAATGTTTTCCAGTCGGGATTTCGGCCACATCACAGCACTGAGACTGCACTTACTAAGGTCCTAACCGACATACATCTAAACAGTGGGTTACACAAAAAGCTGGAGAAACTCAGTGGGTGCAGCAGCATCTAAGGAGCGAAGGAGATAGGCAACGTTTCGGGTCGAGACCCTTCTTCAGACTGGCCAAGACACCTCAGACACTCTCTGTCGGCTCCGCACATTCCGTTGTCCAGGCCCCCATCCTCTCATCTTCACCATGGACGTCCAGTCACTATACACCTGCATCCCCCACCAGGATGGTCTCAAAGCCCTCCGGTACTTCCTCGACCAGAGGAGCAACCCATACCCATCCACTGACACCCTCCTCCGCCTAGCGGAGATGGTCCTTATTATTTATCTACGAGTACATCTAAACAGTGATGCATCAAAAGCTTCAGTTTTGGTACTTCTAGATCTCGGTGCTGCTTTTGATACAGTGGACCATAACATACTGCTTGACAGACTGGAGAAGTGGGTAGGACTCCCTGGTTCTGTGCTGGACTGGTTCAAATCCTACTTGAAAGATCGGGCTTATTTTATTTCCCTTGGTAATTATGAATCAGAACGTACAAAACTCACATGCGGGGTTCCCCAGGGCTCCATTCTTGGACCCATTTTGTTCAATATTTACATGCTCCCCCTAGCTCAGATCATAGAGTATTTTAACATATCCTACCATACTTATGCCGATGACACACAACTTTATATCGCAGTGTCACCACATGACCATAGTCCCCTACACTCACTGAGTCAGTGTGTCAAACAAATCAATCAGTGGATGAACCAGAACTTCCTCCAGCTCAATGCAAATAAGACAGAAATTATTGTCTTTGGTCCCAAAAATACACTGAAAACCACAGACAAAGCCAGAAACCTTGGTGTAATTATGGACTCGGATTTGAATTTTAACAGCCTTATAAAGACCATTACCAAATCTGCCTACTACCATCTAAAAAACATTGCAAGAATCAAGGGATTTCTGTCCAAAGAAGACACTGAAAAACTTGTTCATGCACATATCTTCAGTAGATTAGATTATTGTAATGGCATCTTTACAGGTCTCAGTAAAAAATCAATTAAACAACTGCAGCTTATCCAGAATGCCACTGCCAGAGTCTTGACCAACACTAAGAAAATGGACCACATTACATAGAAACATAGAACATAGAAAATAGGTGCAGGAGTAGGCCATTCGGCCCTTCGAGCCTGCACCGCCATTCAATGTGATCATGGCTGATCATCCAACTCAGTATCCCGTACCTGCCTTCTCTCCATACCCCCTGATCCCTTTAGCCACAAGTGCCACATCTAACGCCCTCTTAAATATAGCCAATGAACTGGCCTCAACTACCTTCTGTGGCAGAGAATTCCAGAGACTCACCACTCTCTGTGTAAAGAATGTTTTCCTCATTTCGGTCCTAAAGGAATTCCCCCTTATCCTTAGACTGTGACCCCTTGTTCTGGACTCACCCAACATCGGGAACAACTTGTCCTTAAATCTTTGCACTGGTTCCCTGTGTGTAAAAGGATAGATTTTAAAATTATATTACTGGCCTACAAGGCACTGAATGGTCTGGGTTCAAAATACATCTCTGACCTACTTGTTGTATACGAGGCACCTAGACTCCTCAGGTCTTCAGGGACAGGTTTACTCTGTGCCTGAGGGTCAGAACTAAAAAGGCTGAAGCAGCGTTCAGTTTTTATGCTCCACACCTGTGGAACAAGCTCCCTGAACACCTGAGGTGTGCACAGACTGTAAGCTCATTTAAATCAGGCCTAAAAACACTTGTTTACTGTAGCGTTTCCATAACCTAACATGCAGGTAAACTTAACCTTCTAATCTTAACCCGTTTACGTGCTTTTAAAATCGTTTTATTGTTTTAGTGACTTTGTTTTACTATTCATGCATTTGTCTTATTGCTTGTTTTGTAACTTTTGATTATTGGCTATTTTGTTGTCCTGTGTTGTTTGGTTGTTCTGCTGTCTTTTTACTATGTTATTCTTTTGGGGTTTTTCCCTGTAAAGCGCTATGAATTGCTGCGTGTACGAATGCTATATAAATAAATGTGCCTTGCCTTACCTTGCCTATGGCACGGTGTCCCTGTTAGAGTGAAGGGCAAGGCAAGCAAACATAAGAAAGCTTGGCTGACGAGGGAAATTGAGGCATTGGTCAAGAATGCGGTTGCATGCGACAGGTATAGGAAGTTGGGATCAACTACAAGATACTAGATACATTTATTTGTCACATGCGCCAGTTGGAACAGTGAAATGTATTTACCAATCAGCCATACAATAAAAATAAAGAACACCACACACGACAGAGTTCAACATAAAAACATCCCCACACAGCGGAATCAAAGTTTCCCACTGTGAGGGAAGGCACCAAAGTCAGTAATCTTCCTCTAATGTTCACCCGTGGTCGGGGCCTCCCCTAGCCCTCCGCATTTGCCGCTACGGGCAGCCCGATGATAAAGAGTAAACTAAAAAAAGAAATCAGAAGAGCAAAAAAGGCACAGGAGATAGCTCTGGCAGATAGAATGTATCTTTATACTATTAAAAGTCTCGACTTGTTTGTCTGTCTGTCTGTCTGTGATCTCAGGAGCTACGCTAAAATGGTACACAATAGCCCAAACATTTTTTGCAGAATCGTACTCATCTTTTTCCCGTGGTCGTTCGTATCAAGCTTCTTCACATTTTGTGTTATATTTCACGTTATTGATATTTCAAGGTTTAAAAAGCCAACTTTAACAAGATTTTTACTGTTATAATTCTTCCTGCCAACTTCTAACAAAGTTTGATACAAAGTTTCATACTCTGTGTTTCAACCAACTTTTCACCTGAATGGGACATCACAGTCCTCCACCCGACATTTGCAATAATGTCGTCATCATACAACACTAAAGTGTGGAGTGCAAAAGTATTCAGCCCCCTTTACTCTGATACCCCTAAATAAAACCCAGTGCAACCAATTGCCTTTAGAAGTCACCTAATTAGTAAATAGAGTCCACTTGTGCATAATCTAATCTCAGTATAAATACAGCTGTTCTGTGAAGGCCTCAGAGGTTTGTTAGAGAACATTAGTGAACAAACAGCATCATGAAGCCCAAGGAACGCACCAGGCAGGCAAGGGATAAAGTTGTGGAGAAGTTTAAAGCAGGGTTAGATTATAAAAAAATATCCCAAGCTTTGAACATCTCATGGAGCACTGTTCAATCCATCATCCATGGGAGGAGTATGGCACAACTGCAAACCTACCAAGACATGGCCGTCCACCTAAACTGACAGGCCGGGCAAGGAGAGCATTGATCAGAGAAGCAGCCAAGAGGCCCTTGGTAACTCTGGAGGAGCTGCAGAGATCCACAGCTCAGGTGGGAGAATCTGTCCACAGGACAACTATTAGTCGTCCACTCCACAAATCGGGCCTTTATGGAAGAATGGCAAGAAGAAAGCCATTGTTGAAACAAAGCCATAAGAAGTCCCGTTTGAAGTTTGCCACAAGCCATGTGGGGGACACAGCAAACATGTGGAGAAAGGTGCTCTGGTCTGATGAGACCAAAATTGAAGTTTTTGGCCTAAATGCAAAACGCTACGTTTGGCGGAAAACTAACACTGCACATCACCCTGAACACACCATCCCCACTGTGAAACATGGTGGTGGCAGCATCATGCTGTGGGGATGCTTTTCTTCAGCAGGGACAGGGAAGCTGGTCAGAGTTGATGGGAAGATGGATGGAGTCAAATACAGGGCAATCTTGGAAGAAAACCTGTTAGAGTTTGCAAAAGACTTGAGACTGGGGCAGAGGTTCACCTTCCAGCAGGACAACGACCCTAAACATACAGCCAGAGCCACAATGGAATGGTTTAGGTCAAAGCATATTCATGTGTTAGAATAGTCCAGTCAAAGTCCAGACCTAAATCCAATTGAGAATCTCTGGCAAGACTTGAAAATTGCTGTTCAGACGCTCTCCATCCAATCTGACAGCTTGAGCTATTTTGCAAAGAAGAATGGGCAAAAATGTCAGTTTCTAGATTTGCAAAACTGGTAGAGACATACCCCAAAAGACTTGCAGCTGTAATTGCAGCGAAAGGTGGTTCTACAGAGTATTGACTCAGGGGGGCTGAATACTTTTGCACGCCACACTTTTCAGTTTTTTATTTGTAATAAAATTTGGAAACCATGTATCACTTTCCTTCTACTTCACAATTATGCACCACTTTGTGTTGGTCTATCACATAAAATCCCAATACAATACATTTACGTTTGTGGTTGTAATGTGACAAAATGTGGAAAAGTTCAAGGGGTATGAAAGCTTTTGCAAGCCAATGATTTTCACAATGATTTGGAAGAGGGAATTAGGAGCAACACTAGCAAGTTTGCGGATGACACAAAGGTGGGTGGCAGTGTGAACTGTAAAGAGGATGTTAGGAGATTGCAGGGGGACCTGGACAGGTTGAGTGAGTGGGCAGATGCGTGGCAGATGCAGCATAATATAGATAAATGTGAGGTTATCCACTTTGGCGGCAAAAACACGGGGGCAGATTATTATCTTAATGGGGTTAGGTTAGGTAAGGGGGAGGTACCACGAGACCTGGGTGTCCTTGTACACTGGTCACTGAAAGTTGGCGTGCAGGTACAGCAGGCAGTGAAGAAAGCTAATGGAATGTTGGCCTTCATAACAAGAGGATTTCAGTATGGGAGTAAAGAGGTTCTTCTGCAGTTGTATAGGACTCTGGTGAGACCACATCTGCAGTATTGTGTACAGTTTTGGTCATCTAATTTGAAGAAGGACATCCTTGTGATTGAGGCAGTGCAGCGTAGGTTCACAAGATTGATCCCTGGGATGGCGGGACTGTCATATGAGGAAAGATTGAAAAGACTAGGGTTGTATTCACTGGAGTTTAGAAGGATGAGGGGGAATCTTATAGAAACATATACAACTATAAAAGGACTGGACAAGCTAGATGCAGGAAAAATGTTCCCAATGTTGGGTGAGTCCAGAACCAGGGGCCACAGTCTTAGAATAAAGGGGAGGTCATTTAAGACTGAGCTGAGAAAAACTTTTTTACCCAGGGAGTTGTGAATTTATGGAATTCCCTGCCACAGACGGCAGTGGAGGCCAAATCACTGGACGGATTTAAGAGTTGGATAGAGGTCTAGGGGCTAGTGGAGTCAAGGGATGTGGGGAGAAGGCAGGCACAGGTTATTGATAGCGGACAATCTGCCATGATCATATTGAATGGTGGTGCAGGCTCGAAGGGCCGAATGGCCTCCTCCTGCACCTATGTTCTATGTTTCTATGTTTCTAGGACAGAAGGGGCAGGGTGAATTGGTATTGCAATTGGAGAAGTGCAATTGCAATTTTTGTTAAGTTCAGTGCTGGGGGAGGGAGGGGAGTGCTGGAATCTTACGTTCGGGAATGGGTTACAAGATTTTCAGCAACAGTTTGAGTTGGGGGACCAGGCCTCCCATGAGACAGGGACCCAATGGGTCTCAGTTGGTCTAGTCACACCCAAAAAACCACCCAAAGGTTTACAGCGTCCCTTCATTCCCCATCTGACTCTGAGTCGAGTGGGTTCTGGGGGAGTTCCTGACTCCTCTCCCCATGTGAGTGATTGCCTTGGGCACATCACTCCTCAGGTCAGGCCTCCACTCCACTCCACAAAGCCCCACCCACAGCCTATCAGAGTGAACCATCTATCTGTCTATCTATCTGTGTCTGTCCGTCTATCCAATCTGTCTATCTGTCCGTCTATCCATATATATATCTTCTATCTATTCTTTCTATATTTACATAACTAAAACTCTGATCTTACGCTCTTCCATTTTGCATGGTTTTTCTATTTGTGCAAAACAATGCACGATAGCGCTGTGATTGTTTGCCAGCTCATGTGCTGCAAGTGCAACAAGCTTTGTTCCAGTCGCTGGTATCTTTTAAACGTTATTATGGTTTACAAATTGTTAAAAACCGCGCATGCGCTGACTGGTCTCCTCTCCTGTCAGTCACCACCACAGCCGGGCTGGCGATGCCTCTTCCTGCGCCATCACTACACTGATTGATCACATCCACTGTCAGTCACCGGCGGTGCCCACCTCACCCGGTGTTGCCCAGCCACAGCCTAGATTTTTGGCCGCAGCCGCCGGAGCACATGGCACGCAACGAGGAGAATATTCCAACGTGAAATGGAAAGGTGACGCCCGCCTCGCCCGCTGTTGCCCAGCACCTCAGATGGACAGCAGCGGCCGGAGGTGATGGTCACAGTTGCAGGAGGGCACGGCCATGGCCACAGCTGCGGCCACCAGAGGACGTGGCCCAGAGCGAGAAGTGGGAGAGGTGAAGGAGGGATTGGGGGAGGGGAGGAGGAGGGGAAAGAAGAGGGACTGTGAAGAGGAGGGGGAGGGATTATTGGGGGAGGAGGGGGAATAGATGGATAGGAGGGGGTAGGGAGGGGAGAGGAAGAAGGGAGGGAGTGGCTGAGGGTAGGGGAGAGGTGAAGGAGGGATTGGGGAGGGGAGGGGAGAGGGGAAATAAGAGGGACGGTGAAGAGGAGGGGGAGGTAGTTCTGGGGGATGAGGGGAAATGAGCCGTGCCTGTGCAGTTGGGGGCTATGGGTGAGTGGTGGTATATTGCGTCGGGAGACCAGGCCTCCCGTGTGACAGGGACCCAATGGTCCCACCTAGTCTAGTTAAGGATAATCCCACGAGATGTTATAAATACATAAGGGGGAAAAGGGTAACTTGAGAGAGAGTGGGATCCCTCAGGAATCAAAGTGGTCACCTCTGTGTGGAGCCACAGGAGATGGGCAAGGTCGTCAATGAGTATGTACTTACTGAGGAGAAAGACAGGGGGACTAAGGAACTCTGGGCAGTCAATGGCAGTCTCTTGAGAGCAGTCAGTGTTATGGTCAAAGAGGTGCTGAAGGGACTATCATGTATGAAGATAGACGAAACTCCAGGGCCTGATCAGATATGTCTGAGGACATTGAGGGAAACTGAACAGAAATTGCAGGATACCTTGTTTAAATTTACGAGTCATCTATAAATACAGGAGAGGTGCCGGCAGACTGGAGGGTGGCAAATGTTGTGCCGCTATTCAAGAAGGGCTGCAGGGAAAATGCTGGGAACTATAGGTCAGCGAGCTTAACATCTGTAGTTGGAAAGTTACTAGAGGGTATTCTGAGGGATAGGATATACAGGCATTTGGACAGACCAGGGCTGATTTGGTTTAGTACGTGGGAGGTCGTGTCTCACAAATCTGATTGAGTTTTTTGAAGACGTGACCAAAAAGATCGATGAGGGCAGAGCTGTAGATGTTCTATATGGACTTCAGTAAAGCATTTGACAAGTTTCTGCATGGTAGGCTGCCCTGGAAGGTTAGATCGCATGGGATGCATGAAGAGATAGCTGAATAGATTAAAAATTGGCTTCATGGAGGGAAGCTGAAGGTGATGGTGCAAGGTTACTTCTTGGACTGGAGCTCTGTGACTAGTGGTGTGCCTCAGGGTTCGGTGCAGGGCCAATTACTGTTTGTCATCTATATCAATGATTTGGATGAGAACATACACAGCAAGATTTTTTGATGATGATACAAAAGTGGGTGTTTTTGCAGCGAGTGAAGATGGTTGTGAAAAATAACCATATAACAATTACAGCACGGAAACAGGCCTTCTCGGCCCTTCCAGTCCATGCCGACCATTTATTTTCCCCTAGTCCCATCTACCTGCACTCAAACCATACCCCTCCATTCCCCTTACCGTCCATATACCTATCCACTTTACTTTTAAATGTTACAATTGATCCTGCCTCCACCACTTCTGCAGGAAGATCATTCCACACAGCCACCACTCTCTGAGTAAAGAAGTTCCCCCTCATGTTACCCCTAAACCTCTGTCCCTTAATTCATAGAAACATAGAAACATAGAAACATAGAAAATAGGTGCAGGAGTAGGCGATTCGGCCCTTCGAGCCTGCACCGCCATTCAATGTGATCATGGCTGATCATCCAACTCAGTATCCGTTACCTGCCTTCTCTCCATACATAGAAACATAGAAACATAGAAAATAGGTGCAGGAGTAGGCCATTCGGCCCTTCGAGCCTGCACCGCCATTCAATGTGATCATGGCTGATCATCCAACTCAGTATCCCGTACCTGCCTTCTCTCCATACCCCCTGATCCCTTTAGCCACAAGTGCCACATCTAACGCCCTCTTAAATATAGCCAATGAACTGGCCTCAACTACCTTCTGTGGCAGAGAATTCCAGAGACTCCAGAGAATTCCAGAGACTCTGTGTAAAGAATGTTTTCCTCATCTCGGTCTTAAAGGAATTCCCCCTTATCCTTAGACTGTGACCCCTTGTTCTGGACTCCCCCAACATCGGGAACAATCTTCCAGCATCTAGCTTGTCCAACCCCTTAAGAATTTTATAGGTTTCTATAAGATCCCCCCTCAATCTTCTAAATTCCATCGAGTACAAGCCGAGTCTATCCAATCTTTCCTCATATGAAAGTCCTGAATCATCCCAGGAATCAGTGTGGTAAATCTTCCCTGTACCCCCTCTATGGCAAGAATGTCTTTCCTCAGATTTGGAGACCAAAACTGTACACAATACTCCCGGTGTGGCCTCACCAAAACCCTGTACAACTGCAGTAGAACCTCCCTGCTCCTACACTCAAATCCTTTCGCTATGAATGCTAACATACCATTTGCTTTCTTCACTGCCTGCTGCACCTGCATGCCTACTTTCAATGACTGGTGTACCATGACACCCAGGTCTCGTTGCATCTCCCCTTTTCCTAATCTGCCACCATTCAGATAATAGTCTAGCCTCATGTTTTTGCCACCAAAGTGGATAACCTCACATTTATCCACATTATACTGCATCTGCCATGCATCTGCCCATTCACTCAGCCTATCCAAATCACCCTGCAGCCTCCAAGCATCCTCCTCACACCTAACTATACCCCCCAGCTTGGTGTCATCTGCAAATTTGGAGATGTTGCATTGAATTCCCTCGTCCAAATCATTAATATATATTGTAAATAGCTGGGGTCCCAGCACTGAGCCTTGTGGCACCCCACTATTCACTGCCTGCCATTCTGAAAAGGACCCGTTTACTCCTACCCTTTGCTTCCTGTCTGCTAGCCAGTTCTCTATCCACATCAATACTGAACCCCCAATACCGTGTGCTTTAAGTTTGTATGCTAATCTCTTATGCGGGACCTTGTCGAAAGCCTTCTGAAAGTCTAGATATAACACATCCACTGGTTCTCCCTTATCCACTCTACTAGTTACATCCTCGAAAAATTCTATCAGATTTGTCAGACATGATTTACCTTTCGTAAATCCATGCTGACTTTGTCCAATGATTTCACCACTTTCCAAATGTGCTGCTATCCCATCTTTAATAACTGACTCTAGCAGTTTCCCCACTACTGATGTTAGACTAACTGGTCTGTAATTCCCCGCTTTCTCTCTCCCTCCTTTTTTAAAAAGTGGGATTACATTAGCTACCCTCCAATCCTCAGGAACTACTCCAGAATCTAAGGAATTTTGAAAAATTATCACTAATGCATCCACTATTTCTGTGGCTACCTCCTTGAGTACTCTGGGATGCAGACTATCTGGCCCTGGGGATTTATCGGCCTTCAATCCGTTCAATTTACCCAACACCACCTCCCGGCTAACCTGGATTTCACTCAGTTCCTCCATCTTATTTGACCCCCGTTCCACTGCTATTTCCGGCAGATTATTTATGTCTTCCTTAGTGAAGACAGAACCAAAGTAGTTATTCAATTGGTCTGCCATGTCCTTGTTCCCCATGATCAATTCACCTGTCTCTGACTGCAAGGGACCAACATTTGTTTTAACTAGTCTCTTTCTCTTCACATATCTATAAACATTTTTGCAGTCAGTTTTTATGTTCCCTGCCAGTTTCCTTTCATAATCTATTTTCCCTTTCCTAATTAAGCCCTTTGTCCTCCTCTGTTGGATTCTGAATTTCTCCCAGTCCTCCGGTAGGCTGCTTTTTCTGGTAAATTTGTATGCCTCATCTTTTGTTTTTATACTATCCCTGATTTCCCTTGTTATCCATGGATGCACCACCTTCCCCGATTTATTCTTTTGCCAAACTGGTATGAACAATTTTTGTACTTCATCCATGCAGTCTTTAAATACCTTCCATTGCACATCCACTGTCAACCCTTTAAGAATCACCTGCCAGTCTATCTTGGCCAATTCACATCTCATACCTTCAAAGTTACCTTTGTTCAAGTTCAGAACCCTTGTTTCTGACTTAATTTTGTCACTCTCCATCCTAATGAAGAACTCAACCATATTATGGTCACTCTTGCCCAAGGGGCCACGCACAACAAGACTGCTAACTAACCCTTCCTCATTACTCAATACCCAGTCTAGAATAGCCTGCTCTCTCGTTGGTTCCTCCACATGTTGGTTGAGAAAACTATCCCGCATACATTCCAAGAAATCCTCTTCCTCAGCGCCCCTGCCAATTTGATTCACCCAATCTACATGCAGATTGAAGTCACCCATTATGACCGTGTTACCCTTGTTGCACGCATTTCTAATTTCCTGCTTGATGCCATCCCCAACTCCAATACTACTGTTAGGTGGCCTGTACACAGCTCCCACTAGCGTTTTCTGCCCCTTAGAGTTTCGCAGCTCTACCCATATCGATTCCACATCCTCCACGCTAATGTCCTTCCTTTCTATTGCATTAATCTCCTCTCTCACCAGCAACGCTACCCCACCTCCTTTTCCTTTTCGTCTATCCCTCCTGAATATTGAATATCCCTGGATGTTCAGCTCCCAGCCTTGGTCACCCTGGAGCCATATCTCCGTGATCCCAACTATAGCATAGTCATTAATCGCTATCTGCACCTTCAACTCATCCACCTTATTACGAATGCTCCTCGCATTGAGACACAAAGCCTTCAGGCTTGTTTTTACAACACTCTTACTCCTTATATAATTATGTTGACAAGTGGCCCCTTTCACATCGATCCCTATTACACTTGGCCATACTCTCCTATCCCTTTGTGAGCTTTCTTTCCCATTAATTCTGGGGTCATTAACCATCCCTTTACTCTCTTTCCCTTTAACTCTGTCCTCGACTATCCCATTTGACACCCCACCCCCCTTATTCAATTGGTTATTCAATTGATCTGCCATGTCCTTGTTCCCCATGATCAATTCACCTGTTTCTGACTGCAAGGGACCAACATTTGTTTTAACTAGTCTCTTTCTCTTCACATATCTATAAAAACTTTTGCAGTCAGTTTTTATGTTCCCTGCCAGTTTCCTTTCATAATCTATTTTCCCTTTCCTAATTAAGCCCTTTGTCCTCCTCTGCTGGATTCTGAATTTCTCCCAGTCCTCCGGTAGGCTGCTTTTTCTGGCAAATTTGTATGCCTCATCTTTTGTTTTTATACTATCCCTGATTTCCCTTGGTATCCATGGATAGAAACATAGAAACATAGAAAATAGGTGCAGGAGTAGGCCATTCGGCCCTTCGAGCCTGCACCGCCATTCAATGTGATCATGGCTGATCATCCAACTCAGTATCCCGTACCTGCCTTCTCTCCATACCCCCTGATCCCTTTAGCCACAAGTGCCACATCTAACGCCCTCTTAAATATAGCCAATGAACTGGCCTCAACTACCTTCTGTGGCAGAGAATTCCAGAGACTCACCACTCTCTGTGTAAAGAATGTTTTCCTCATTTCGGTCCTAAAGGAATTCCCCCTTATCCTTAGACTGTGACCCCTTGTTCTGGACTCCCCCAACATCGGGAACAATCTTCCAGCATCTAGCTTGTCCAACCCCTTAAGAATTTTGTAGGTTTCTATAAGATCCCCCCTCAATCTTCTAAATTCCATCGAGTGCACCACCTTCCCCAATTTATTCTTTTGCCAAACTGGTATGAACAATGTTTGTACTTCATCCATGCAGTCTTTAAATACCTTCCATTGCACATCCACTGTCAACCCTTTAAGAATCACCTGCCAGTCTATCTTGGCCAATTCACATCTCATACCATCAAAGTTACCTTTGTTCAAGTTCAGAACCCTTGTATCTGACTTAATTTTGTCACTCTCCATCCTAATGAAGAACTCAACCATATTATGGTCACTCTTGCCCAAGGGGCCACGCACAACAAGACTGCTAACTAACCCTTCCTCATTACTCAATACCCAGTCTAGAATAGCCTGCTCTCTCGTTGGTTCCTCCACATGTTGGTTGAGAAAACTATCCCGCATACATTCCAAGAAATTCTCTTCCTCAGCACCCCTGCCAATTTGATTCACCCAATCTACATGCAGATTGAAGTCACCCATTATAACCGTGTTACCCTTGTTGCACGCATTTCTAATTTCCTGTTTGATGTCATCCCCAACTCCAATACTACTGTTAGGTGGCCTGTACACAGCTCCCATTAGCGTTTTCTGCCCCTTAGAGTTTCGCAGCTCTACCCATATGGATTCCACATCCTCCACGCTAATGTCCTTCCTTTCTGTTGCATTAATCTCCTCTCTCACCAGCAACGCTACCCCACCTCCTTTTCCTTTTCGTCTATCCCTCCTGAATATTGAATATCCCTGGATGTTCAGCTCCCAGCCTTGGTCACCCTGGAGCCATGTCTCCGTGATCCCAACTATAGCATAGTGATTAATCGCTATCTGCACCTTCAACTCATCCACCTTATTACGAATGCTCCTCGCATTGAGACACAAAGCCTTCAGGCTTGTTTTTACAACACTCTAATTCACATGTCATGCCCTCTTGATTGAATCTTCAATGGGAAAAGCTTATCCACGTCAACTCTGTCTATCGCTTTCATCATTTTAAAGACCTCAATCAAGTCCCCCCTTAACCTTCTGCGCTCCAAAGGATAAAGACCCAACTTGTTCAACCTTTCTCTGTAACTTAGTTGCTGGAACCCAGGCAACATTCTAGTAAACCTCCTCTGTACTCTCTCTATTTTGTTGACATCCTATAATTAGGCGACCAAAATTGTACACCATACTCCAGAATTGGTCTCACCAATGCCTTTTACAATTTTAACATTACTTCCCTACTCCTATATTCAATGCTCTGATTTATAAAGGCCAGCACACCAAAAGCTTTCTTTACCACCCTATCTACATGCGATTCTACCTTCAGGGAACTATGCACAGTTATTCCTAGATCCCTCTGTTCCACAGCATTCCTCAATTCCCTACCATTTACCATGTACGTCCTATTTTGATTTGTCCTGCCAAGATGTAGCACCTCACACTTATCAGCATTAAACTCCATCTGCCATCTTTCAGCCCACTCTTCCAAATGGCCCAAATCTCTCTGTAGACTTTGAAAATCTACCTCATTATCCACAGCACCCCCTATCTTAGTATCATCTGCATACTTACTTATCCAATTTTCCACCCCCATCATCTAGATCATTGATGTACATGACAAACAACAGTGGACCCAACACAGATCCCTGACCACTGCAAATAGCAGCAGGATCCTGATAGATTGGTCAGATGGGTGTAGGAATGGTTGATGGAATTTAATACAAAGAAGTACCCCGGAACATTGAGCTGCCAGTCCTGCCCCTCTCTTCACCTGGTTTCAGTAATGGCTATAACGTCCCAGTCACGTGTACCTTTCCATGCCCTAAGTTCATCTGCCTTACGCATCAGGCCCCTTGCATTAAAATAGTGCAGTTTAAACCAACCCTCCTTCCTTGCACTCCGCCTTTCTCTTATCTATTCTGTCCACTAAACTTTCTCTCACCAAAGTGCTTTTGGCACATTGGCCTTCATCAGTCAGAATATTGAGTATAGAAGTTGGGAGCTTATGTTGCAGTTGTATAAGAAGGTGAGGTTGCATTTAGAGTATTGTGTGCAGTTCTGGGCACCATGTTATAGGGAAACAGTTGTTAAGCTGGAAAAGGATACAGAGAAGATTTATGAGGTTGCCAGGACTGGGGGGTCTGAGCTACAGGGAGAGGTTGAGTAGGCTGGGACTCTATTCCTTGGAGCGCGGGAGGATGAGGTGTGATCTATGGAGATGTATAAAATCATCACAGGAATAGATTGGGTAGATGCAAAGGGTCTCTTGCTCAGAGTAGGTGAATCAGGACCAGAGGACATAGGCTTAAGGTGAAGGGGAAAAGTTTTAATAGGAATCTGAGGGGTCACTTTTTCACACAAAAGTTGGTGGGTGTATGGAACAAGCTGCCAGAGGAGGTAGTTGAGGCAGGCAAGTGGGACTAGTGTAGCTGGGACGTTGTTGGCCAGTGTGGGCAAGTTGGGCCAAAGGGCCTGTTTCCACACTGTATCACTCTATGACTATCCTCGTCATAGAGTCTCCACTTCACAAAACTCTGTCAAATCCGTGCGACATGGCTTCCCACACAGAATGCCACACAATCCGAATGCTGATGGATTCTGGCGGTCCCAGTAACTTCCCCACGACTGAGGTCAGCCTGCAGTTCCTTGGCCTGTCCCTGCTACCTTTCTCAAACAACGTGCAACTTACACCATTGGTGGCTGCACTGTTCCGGCACCTCACCCACAGCTACCAGCCATCTCCTCCCTTGTTTCCAACACAGAGGATACACATGAGCAGGACCAGTGGAAGCGCAGGCAGGTTGTGGTGAGTGATACAGGGTATTGTGAGACCGTGTCTGGGGCAGACTGAGGGGCGAGCAGTTCGGGGAGGGTTTACTGGGGCAACCTGTGTTCTGTGGCATGGTCAAGCTGGAATTGTGCAGTGATAGAGAGGTGAGCGATGTACAGAGAGCTCAACAGGGTGGAGTGGGCAAAGTAGTTCTTACTGTGGAACCGTTGCTGTTGGTTTCAAAACCACACGTTGTTGTTTGAGATTTCTCAGCATTTGAAACTCTTGCTCAAACAAGACTGAATATTTGTACGTCAACACGGGTAGATTGTTGATAAGCAGGAGGGTGAAGGACATCTCCTCCACTGTTACCAGACTCCTGGACAGTGAGGGTAAAGTCCCCACAGTCTCAGCACCAATCTTTGGCCCTTTTCTACGGAGCTGGAACATGGTATTCCGCTCTCTGGTATGCTTCCCTTTATACCACCTGTTGCTCTTCAGCGAGGCTTCATTGTAGTCATGCACACACACACACACACACACACACACACACACACACACACACACACAAAGTGTTTCACTGTATCTCGGGTCACGTGACAATAGTAAACCAACACCAGGGCTCAGATTGCTAGTGTGGAATTTGACCTCTCAGCGAAAGATGGAAATGAGAAGTATGTGCTCACTATACCAGCGGAACAGGTTCCCCCGCAACCACGGAAAAAGAGAGAGAGAGAGAGAGAGAGAGAGAGAGAGAGAATGAGAGGAGGAGGAGGGGGAAGGAGCGAGAGAGAGAAAGATAGAGAGAGAGAGAGACTGGGCATGTATTCACTAAAATTTAGGATGAGAGGGGATCTTATAGAACCATTAAAAAATTTTAAAGGAGTAGACAGGCTAGATGCAGGAAAAATCCCGATGTTGGGGGAGTTCAGAAACAGAGGTCACAGTTTAAGAATAAGGGGTAGGCAGTTTAGGACTGAAATGAGGAAAAACGTTTTCATCCAGTGAGTTCTGAATCAGTGGAATTCTCTGCCACCGAAGGCAGTGGAGGCCAATTTACTGGATGTTTTTAAGAGAGAGTTAGATTTTGCTCTTGGGGCTAAAGGAATCAAGGGATATGGGGAGAATGCAGGAACAGGGGACTGATTTTAGATGATCAGCCGTGATCATATTGAATGTTTGAATGACCTACTACTTATTGAAGGGCCGAATGACCACCTATTTTTTTATGTTTCTACACTTCTACATTGTAGTCACACTAATCAGTAGGAAGGAAGACAGACGTAATGCTAGCATTTATTTCAAGAGCACGAGAATACAAAAATGGGTACAAAGCAGGGGGATCTGCGGGCGCGGTGGGAGTGTCCTGGGGACCCGTGTGGGCCTGATCCACCCGCCCAACAACCGTGAAGCCGATGACCAAAACGGCGACCGAAGACCGGAACGCGCCAGGATCGGCCCGATTCACCACACAGGTCTCCCAGGCCACTGCGGGGCAGCCAGGTGGTGAGGACTGTCGGGGCCAAAGGAGCCTCAGAAGTGGCAGCGATGGGAGCTTCAGCAGCAATGGGAGCCTTGGTGGCGGTGGGGCCGCACGGTCGATGAGCATGAGAGGTGACCACCGTGAGAACACAGGGGGACCTGGCGTGGGGGGAGGGGGAGGTTCTCTAGTTTAGAATCCTTTGGCCAGGGCAAAGGTCTGTGTTTGTTTGGTCATGTGTTCTGGTGAAGGCACTGGGCCCACGGCAGCCAGACAACAGTCGCTTGTCTCTTTGTTTTTCTTTTCACTTTTAATTTCATGTCTTTGTGTACCTTGTGTGTTGTGACTGTTCAGCAGACCCATTTCCCTCTGGGGATGAATAAAGATTTGATTGTATCCTATCGTAATGCTGAAGCTCTAAAAGATGCTGGTCAGGTCGCAGTTGAAGTATTGTGAACAATTTTGGGCACCATATCTGTAAATTTGTGCTGGCACGGAAGTGTGTGCAGGGGAGGTTCACTAGAAGTACAGTCACACACCATGCACACTACAGTACACATGCACCATGCACACTACAGAGACCGCTACAGTAGTCACACACACACCATGCACCACTACAGAGACCGCTACAGTAGTCACACACACACCATGCACCACTACAGAGACCGCTACAGTAGTCACACACACACCATGCACCACTACAGTAGTCACACACACACCATGCCCACTAGAGACCGCTACAGTAGTCACACACGCACCATGCACCACTACAGAGACCGCTACAGTAGTCACACACACACCATGCACCACTACAGTAGTCACACACACACCATGCACCACTACAGTAGTCACACACGCACCATGCACCACTACAGAGACCGCTACAGTAGTCACACACACACCATGCACACTACAGTAGTCACACACACACCATGCACACTACAGTACACACGCACCATGCCCCATGACAGTACACATGCACCATGCACACTACAGTACACACGCACCATGCCCCATGACAGTACACACGCACCATGCACACTACAGTAGTCACACACGCACCATGCCCCATGACAGTACAGTCACACATCATGCCCCACTACAGTACACACACATCATGCCCCACTACAGTACACACACATCATGCCCCACTACAGTACACACACATCATGCCTCACTACAGTACACACACATCATGCCCCACTACAGTACACACACACCATGCCCCACTACAGTGCACACACACCATGCACACTACAATGCACACTACAGTACACTATAGTCACACACACACCATGCCCCATGACAGTACACACACACCAGGCACACTACAGTACACACACACAATGCACACTACAGTACACACACACCATGCCCCATGACAGTACACACACACCATGCCCCATGACAGTACACACACACCATGCCCCACCACAGTACACACACACCATGCCCCACTACAGTAGTCACACACACACCATGCCCCACCACAGTACACACACACCATGCCCCACTACAGTAGTCACACACACACCATGCCCCACCACAGTACAGTCACACAGCAACAGAAAATGTAAAATAGATCATCATTAGTCAGGGGAAGTTGACTACGAAGCATATAGAGATAGAATGTGATCAAGGGGGCAGTCAGGCTAGTTGGAGAACTAGGATGGGGGAGGGATGGAGACAATTTGAAAGCAAGGGATACTTGAACATAGAGAAGTTAATGTTCAGACCACTGGGATGCAAGCTACCAAACAGAATAGGAGGTGCTGTTCCTCCAGTTTGTGTTGGCATCACTCTGACAATGGAGGAGGCCCAGGACAGAAAGGTCAGTGTGGGAATGGGAGGGTGAGTTAAAGTGTTGAGCAACCGGGAGATCAGGTAGGTTAAGGTGGACTGGGCGGAGGTGTTCAGTGAAACAATCACCAAGCCTGCTCTTGGTCTCGCCGATATACAGGAGTCCACACCTGGAACAGCGGATACAGTAGATGAGGTTGGAGGAGGTGCAAGTGAACCTCTGCCTCACCTGAAAGGACTATCGGGGTCCTTGGACGGAGTCGAGGGGGGAGGTATAGGGACAGGTGTTGGATCACCTGCGGTTGTAGGGGAAAGTAGACAATAGGCACAGGAGGAGGCCATTCGGCCCTTCGAACCAGCACCGCCATTCAATGTGATCATGGCTGATCATCCACAATCAGTACCCCGTTCCTGCCTTCTTCCCATATCCCTTGACTCTGGTATCTTTAAGAGCTCTATCTAGCTCTCTTTTGAAAGTTTCCAGAGAACCAGCCTCCACCGCCCTCTGAGGCAGAGAATTCCACAGATTCACAACTCTGTGTGAAAAAGTGTTTCCTCATCTCCGTTCTAAATGGCCGACCCCTTATTCTTAAACTGTGGCCCTGGTAGCTGGGAAGGGACGAGTTAACCAGGGAGTTGTCTGTGTCAGTGCCCGCTGAAGGCCCTGGCAGACACCAGCTCCTTTATCCACTGTTCTCTGGAGCTTGGAAAGACGCCAGGCATGTTCATGCGTTGCTGTGGGAACGGCCCGGGAACAAGGGTCAGCTGACGGTTGTGGAGCCGTGTTTGGGTTTCAGGGCGGGGGCTGCTGGGCTGTGATAGGACAGGACTTAGTGAACAACACGTCTCAACGTACAGTCGACACATACACTGAAACACAAAGACCTTTGCTGAAACCCGCCCCACATACACCTGTTACACGGACAAGCAATACCGCACAGTCCCGCAATCACCACTACAGTCCCGCAATCCACACCAGTCCCGCAATCCACACCACAGTCCCGCAATCACACCACAGTCCCGCAATCACACCACAGTCCCGCAATCACCACACTACAGTCCCGCAATCACACCACAGTCCCGCAATCCACACTACAGTCCCGCAATCACACCACAGTCCCGCAATCCACACCAGTCCCGCAATCCACACTACAGTCCCGCAATCACCACACTACAGTCCCGCAATCACACCACAGTCCCGCAATGCACACCACAGTCCCGCAATCACCACACTACAGTCCCGCAATCCACACCACAGTCCCGCAATCCACACCACAGTCCCGCAATCCACACCACAGTCCCGCAATCACCACACTACAGTCCCGCAATCACCACACTACAGTCCCGCAATCACCACTACAGTCCCGCAATCACCACACTACAGTCCCGCAATCACACCACAGTCCCGCAATCCACACCAGTCCCACAATCCACACTACAGTCCCGCAATCACCACACTACAGTCCCGCAATCACACCACAGTCCCGCAATGCACACCACAGTCCCGCAATCACCACACTACAGTCCCGCAATCCACACCACAGTCCCGCAATCCACACCACAGTCCCGCAATCCACACCACAGTCCCGCAATCACCACACTACAGTCCCGCAATCACCACACTACAGTCCCGCAATCACCACTACAGTCCCGCAATCACCACACTACAGTCCCGCAATCTACACCACAGTCCCGCAATCACCACTACAGTCCCGCAATCACCACTACAGTCCCGCAATCCACACTACAGTCCCGCAATCACCACACTACAACCCCGCGGTCGCGGGTGTGTTTTTCGTGGAGAGGGCGGGTCTGGGCCACGGTTAAAGTGTCTCGGACAGGAAGCGCAGCGGCGGCGACACGGAGAACCGGGAGCGGCAGAGGCAGAGGCAGAGGCAGAGGCAGAGGCAGAGGCAGAGGCAGAGTCCCGAGCGCAGCGGGTCGGGGAGCGGGAAGGGGAGCGGAGGAATCGCGGCCAGACCTGGATTCGGCGAACCGGGAGCGGAGCTGGTCGCCCGATCAGGGAGGGGAGCGGCAGAACCGGGAGCGGAGCGGCACCGATAACCGTCGCCCCGTCCCCGCCGCCGCCACCGCCACCGCCATGACCGACTCGGTCCGCTCCGGCCCCCAGCGGGAGAACAGCTATTTCCACAAGGTCGGTGTGAGCGGGATTTGGGGGGGGGGGGGGGAGAACAGCTATTTCCACAAGGTCGGTGTGAGCGGGATTTGGGGGGTCACGGAGCCGGGCTACCCGCTGCTCTGCCCTGCTCCAGCCTTTATTCATAAGCCCTGTCCCCCCCCCGTCTCCTCCCCCCCCCCGTCCCCCCCACCCTGCCCCCCCGTCTCCTCCCCCCCTGTCACCCCCTGTCCCCCACCCATGTCCCCCCCCCACCTGTCCCTGTCCCTGTCCCACCACCCACAGCCCTTCATTCCCCACAGCGGCGGCCGTTCCGTGCTCTCCCCGATGGGGACGTTTCTGCGGGTCTACCCGGGTCTGTCTGGGGGCGAAGCTGTTACAAAGCGAGCTGGACTGGCTCAGTCACAGAGATGTACAGTACGGGAACGGTCCATTCGGCCCACCTGGTCCAGGCCGACAGAGTTGGTATCTGCCTGCATTTGGCCCGCATCCAGAACCCTTCCTCCCAGTCTACCTGCCCGAATGCCTTTAAAACTCACACCTGTATCAGCGTCCACGCAGGACCCGGGCACCTGGTTCCCGGTCCGTGCTCGCGTCTGAGTGACTCTGCTGCCCCTGAGCTCCCACCTAAACCCAGGTGGGTAAACTGCCTGCCATCTGTGACTGTCTTATGTGCACGTGTTACTCCAGATGCCCCTCACCCTGGGGACACCCCCCCCCCCCCCCCCCCCCCATGTGCCCCCCACCGGTAACTCTGCCCGGTCTTTCCTTGGCTCCGAGCTTGTCCGGGCTGGCTGGGTCTGAGCTGTCAGACGAGGCCAGTGCCCCGCCCGCCCGGGACAGCAAGGGCAGGGTTGTGTCATGATAGAAAACAACACCACCGCACCTATATTTGCAGGTCGAGTTTCAGGGAAATGAAAGCATAAATAAAGGCTGTGTTCCTAGCTCAGGACCTTCCTGCCAGGAATCTACCCCCTGCTGGCCCGGGTGGAGGTAAACTGTTGTACGTTCTCAGAGTCATGGACTTCAGCCCACCGAGCCCATGCGGACCAGCAATCACCCTGTACACTAACGCTATCCTATAGGGTCCGACTGCAGTTGTACCCTACAGTCCAATACCATGTGCTCTCATTTTGCACACTGATCTATTTTGTGGGACCTTGTCAAAGGCTTTTTGAAAGTTCAGATACTGACTCTTCCTTATCCATTCTACTTGTTACATCTTCAAAACATTGCAGAAGTTTAGTCAAGCATGATTTCCCCTTCATAAATCCATGCTGACTTTGACCGATCCCGTCACTGCTTTCCAAATGTGCTGCTATAACATCTTTAAAGCTCGACTCGAGCATCTTCCCCACTACTGATTTAAGGCTAACTGGTCTCTAATACCCATTTTCTCTCCCCCCTTTCTTAAAAAGTGGAGCCGCCATTGGCTACCCTCCAGTCCACAGGAACTGATCCAAAGTCGGGAGAACATTGGAAAATTATCACCAATGCATCCACGATTCCCACCCCCACCTTAAGACCAAGCCCCGTGGCTCCAGACACCCCTATGGTGCGGACAGGCTCCGGCTGTCTACGCTGCCCATCACCCCTAAGCCTCCTCCACTGCAGGTTCAGCAGCCGGTCCCGTCCCTCCCCATAACAAAGGGGACTCTGTTGAACAAAGGGGAGTCAGTTGAACAGAGGGGACTATGGAGCCATGAGGGAGGAGCTGGCCAAAGTTGACTGGAAAGATACACTAGCAGGGATGACAGTGGAACAGTAATGGCTGGTATTTCTGGGAATAATACAGAAGGTGCAGGATCAGTTCATTCCAAAGAGGAAGAAAGATTCCAAGGGGAGTAAGGGGCGACCGTGGCTGACAAGGGAAGTCAGGGACAGTATAAAAATTAAAGCGAAGAAACGTAGCAAAGATGAGCGGGAAGCCAGAGGATTGGGTAACGTTTAAAGAGCAACAGAAGATAACCAAAAAGGCAATACAGGGAGAAAAGATGAGGTACGAAGGTAAGCTAGCCAAGAATATAAAGGAGGATAGAAAAAGCTTCTGTAGGTATGTGAAGAGGAAAAAATTAGTTAAGACCAAAGTTGGACCCTTGAAGACTGAAAAAGGTGAATTTATTATGGGGAACAAGGAAATGGCGGATGAGTTGAACAGGTACTTTGGATCCGTCTTCACTAAGGAGGACACAAACAATCTTCCTGATGTACTAGTGGCCAGAGGATCTGGGTTGATGGAGGAACTGAAGGAAATCCACGTTAGGCAGGAAATGGTGTTGGGTAGACTGATGGGAGTGAAGGTTGATAAATCCCCAGGGCCTGATGGTCTGCAACCCAGGGTACTTAAGGAAGTGGACGCATTGGTGATCATTTTCCAATGTTCTATAGACTCAGGATCAGTTCCTGTGGATTGGAACGTAGCTAAAGTTATTCCACTTTTTAAGAAAGGCAGGAGAGAGAAAACAGGGAATTATAGACCAGTTAGCCTGACATCGGTGGTGGGGAAGATGCTGGAGTCAATGATAAAAGATGAAATAGCTGCACATTTGGATAGCAGTAACAGGATCGGTCCGAGTCAGCATGGATTTATGAAGGGGAAATCATGCTTGACTAATCTTCTGGAATTCTTTGAGGATGTAACTAGGAAAATGGACAAGGGAGAGCCAGTGGATGTAGTGTACCTGGACTTTCAGAAAACATTTGATAAGGTCCCATATAGGGGATTAGTGGGCAAAATTAAGGCACATGGTATTGGGGGTAGAGTGCTGACATGGATAGAGAAGTGGTTGGCAGACAGGAAACAAAGAGTAGGGATTAACGGGTCACTTTCAGAATGGCAGGCAGTTACTAGTGGGGTACCGCAAGGCTAGGTGCTGGGACCGAGGCTATTTACAATATACATCAATGATTTAGATGAAGGGATTACAAGTAACATTAGCAAATTTGCAGATGACACAAAGCTGGGTGGCAGTGTGAACTGTGAGGAGGATGCTATGAGAATGCAGGGTGACTTGGACAGTTTGGGGGAGTGGGCAGATGTAGTTTAATGTGGATAAATGTGAGGTTATCCACTTTGGTAGCAAAAACAGGAAGGAAGATTATTATCTAAATGGTGTCAAGTTGGGAAAAGAGGAAGTACAACGGGATCTGGGGGTCCTTGTTCATCAGTCAATGAAAGTAAGCATGCAGGTGCAGCAGGCAGCGAAGAAAGCAAATGGTATGTTGGCCTTTATAACAAGAGGAGTTGAGTATAGGAGCATGGAGGTCCTAGATTATTATACCTAAGGAGGTATGAGATTATAGAGGGTTTGGGCACGCTAGAGGCAGGAAACATGTTCCCGATGTTGGGGGAGTCCAGAACCAGGGGCCACAGTTTAAGGATAAGGAGTAAGCCATTTAGAACGGAGATGAGTAAACACTTTTTCACACAGAGTTGTCAGTCTGTGGAATTCTCTGCCTCAGAGGGCGGTGGAGGATCTAAGGGGGTAGAGGAACTGAAATAAATTTTCATTAGGCGAGAAAGAGTATTGCGCAGGCTAATGGGACTGAAGGATGATAAATCCCCTGGGCCTGATCGACTGCATCCCAGGGACCTCAGGGAGGTGGCTCTAGAAACAGTGGACGCATTGGTGATCATTTTCCAATGTTCAATAGATTCAGGATCAGTTCCTGTGGATTGGAGGATAGCTAATGTTATCCCACTTTTCAAGAAAGGAGCGAGAGAGAAAATGGGGCATTACAGACCAGTTAGCCTGACTTCGGTGGTGGGAAAGATGCTGGAGTCAATTATTAAAGAGGTAATAATGGGGCATTTGGATAGCAGTAAAAGTCAACATGGATTTATAGAAACATAGAAAATAGGTACAGGAGTAGGCCATTCGGCCTTTCGAGCCTGCACCGCCATTCAATATGATCATGGCTGATCATCCAACTCCGTATCCCGTACCTGCCTTCTCTTCATAACCCCTGATCCCTTTAGCCACAAGGGCCACATCTAACGCCCTTTTAAACATAGCCAATGAACTGGCCTCAACTACCTTCTGTGGCAGAGAATTCCAGATATTCACCACTCTCTGTGTGAAAAATGTTTTTCTCATCTCGGTCCTAAAAGACTTCCCCCTTATCCTTAAACTGTGACCCCTTGTTCTGGACTTCCTCAACATCGGGAATAATCTTCCAACCCCTTAAGAATTTTGTAAGTTTCTTTAAGATCCCCCCTCAATCTTCTAAATTCTAGCGAGTACAAGCCGAGTCTATCCAGTCTTTCTTCATATGAAAGTCCTGACATCCCAGGAATCAGTCTGGTGAACCTTCTCTGTACTCCCTCAATGGGAAGAATGTCTTTCCTCAGATTAGGAGCCCACAACTGTACGTAATACTCCAGGTGTGGTCTCACCAAAACCCTGTACAACTGCAGTAGAACCTCCCTGCTCCTATACTCAAATCATTTTGCTATGAATGCTAACATACCATTCGCTTTCTTCACAGCCTGCTGCATCTGCATGCCTACTTTCAATGACTGGTGTACCATGACATCCAGGTCTCGTTGCATCTCCCCTTTTCCTAATCGGCCACCATTCAGATAATAGTCTACCCTCCTGTTTTTGCCACCAAAGTGGATAACCTCACATTTATCCACATTATGTTGCATCTGCCATGCATTTGCCCACTCACCCAGCCTATCCAAGTCACCTTGCAGCCACCGAGCATCCTCCTCACAGCTAACACTGCCCCCCAGCTTCATGTCATCTGCAAACTTGAAGATGTTGCATTCAATTCCCTCGTCCAAATCATTAATATATATTGTAAATAGCTGAGGTCCCAGCACCGAGCCTTGCGGTACCCCACTAGTCACTGCCTGCCATCCTGAAAAGGACCCGTTTACTCCGACTCTTTGCTTTCTGTCTGCCAGCCAGTTCTCTATCCACATCAACACTGAACCCCCAATACTTAAGTACGCAAACTTAAGTGCTTTAAGTTTGCATACTAATCTCTTGTCGAAAGCCTTCTGAAAGTCCAGATATAACACATCCACTGGTTCTCCCTTATCCACTCTACTGGTTACATCCTCAAAAAATGCTATAAGATTTGTCAGACATGATTTACCTTTCGTAAATCCATGCTGACTTTGTCCAATGATTTCACTGCTTTCCAAATGTGCTGCTATCCCATCTTTGATAACTGACTCAACCAGTTTCCCCACTACCGATGCTAGACTAACTGGTAATTCTGTAATTCCCCATTTTCTCTCTCCCTCCCTTTTTAAAAAGTGGGGTTACATTAGCTACCCTCCAATCCTCAGGAACCACTCCAGAATCTAAAGTGTTTTGAAAAATTATCACTAATGCATCCACTATTTCTGTGGCTACTTCCTTAAGTACTCTGGGATGCAGACTATCTGGCCCTGGGGATTTATCGGCCTTCAATCCGTTCAATTTACCTAACACCACTTCCCAGCTAACCTGGATTTCACTCAGTTCCTCCATCTCATTATGAAAGGGAAATCATGCTTGACTAATCTTCTGGAATGTTTTGAGGATGTGACAAGTAAAATGGATGAAGGGGAGCCAGTGGATGTAGTGTATCTAGACTTTCAGAAAACCTTTGATAAGGTCCCACACGGGAGACTGGTGACTAAAATTAGAGCACATGGTATTGGGGGTAGGGTGTTGACATGGATAGAAAATTGTTTGGCAGACAGAAAGCAAAGAGTAGGAGTGAACGGGTCCTTTTCAGAATGGCAGGCAGTGG
The DNA here is from genome assembly GCA_963514005.1 of Raja brachyura. The sequence goes on along the minus strand of OY740797.1, from coordinate 53,768,000 downwards.
CGAGTGGAGTGCCGCAAGGCTCGGTGTTGGGGCCGCAACTGTTAACCATATATATTAATGATTTGGAAGAGGGAATTAGGGGCAACACTAGCAAGTTGGAGGATGACACAAAGCTGGGTGGCAGTGTGAACTGTGAAGAGAATGTTAGGAGGTTGCAGGGTGACCTGGACAGGTTGAGTGGCAGATGCAGTATAATATAGATCAATGTGAGGTTATCCACTTTGGCGGCAAAAACAAGGGGGCAGATTCTTATCTCAATGGGGTTAGGTTAGGTAAGGGGAAGGTGCAGCGAGACCTGGGTATCCTTGTACACCGGTCACTGAGAGTTGGCTTACAGGTACAGCAGGCAGTGAAGAAAGCTAATGGAATGTTGGCCTTCATAACAAGAGGATTTCAGTATAGGAGTAAAGAGGTTCTTCTGCAGTTGTATAGGGCTCTGGTGAGACCACATCTGGAGTATTGTGTACAGTTTTGGTCTCCTAATTTGAGGAGGTACATCCTTGTGATTGAGGCAGTGCAGCGTAGGTTCACGAGATTGATCCCTGGGATGGTGGGACTGTCATATGAGGAATGATTGAAAAGACTAGGCTTGTATTCACTGGAGTTTAGAAGGATGAGGGGGAATCTTATAGAACCATATAAAATTATAAATGGACTGGACCAGCTAGGTGCAGGAAAAATGTTCCCAATGTTGGGTGAGTCCAGAACCAGGGGCCGCAGTCTTAGAATAAAGGGGAGGTCATTTAAGACTGAGCTGAGAAAAAACGTTTTCACCCAGAGAGTTGTGAATGTATGGAATTCCCTGCCACAGAGGGCAGTGGAGGCCAAGTCACTGGTTGGTTTTAAGAGAGAGTTAGATAGAGCTCTTGGAGGGCTAGTGGAGTCAAGGTATATGGGGAGAAGGCAGGCACGGGTTATTGATAGGGAACGATCAACCATGATCACAATGAATGGCGGTGCTGGCTGGAAGGGCCGAATGGCCCTCTCCTGCACCTATTGTCTATGGTCTCAGCCAACCCCACTGTGCCTGCAGCATCTCCCCTGCTCCCTACAACGTGCTGCCCACAACTGCACTCCATGATCCTGCTGGCCCTGTACGTGTCCCTCGCCGTGGCCTCCAGTCCCGGCAGCTCGTGCAGTCAGCGTGGACGCTCCGGCCTCCAGCTCCCGCCTGTGGCCTTGTCACAGCGGCAATGTTATTGCCCCAGGTGAGGGGGGAGTGTGACCCTCTCACTTCGTCCCCTCACCCTGCTGGGAGGTGTTGGTCGCCAGGTGTGGGGGAGTGTGACCTGTTGCTGACCCCACTGTAAGTCCCGGGGACCCTCTCACATTATCCCCACATCCAGCGGCGGGGGTGGGGGGGGGGGGTCTGTGCCCAGGATGGGCCGTGCCGGAGGTCAGGGTGGAAGTAGGGTTGGTGGCCCTAACCGTGCCGATGTTCCACAGGGCTGCAACCCCTACGCACAGACCGGCCGCAGCAAGTTGCAGACTCACCGCGTCTCGCTCAACCAGCAAATCATCAAAGCCATGCGGCTCCGGGCCGGGGCCGAGAACCTGCTGCAGTAAGTTACACGCTCATGTGATAGCAGCAGAATCAGGCCATTTGGCCCATCATGCATACTCTGTCATTCTCTCTATCACTCCCTCCTAACCCCATTCTCCTGCCTTCTCCCCATAACTCCTGACACCGGTACTAAAAATCTGGCCATCGCTGACTGAAAAATAGCCACAGACTTGGCCTCCGCAGCCTTCTGTGGCAAAGAATTCTACAGATTCACCACCCTCTGACTAAAGAAATTCCTCATCATCTCCTGTCTAAAGGAACGTCCTTTTTTCTGAGGCTATGACCTCTAGTGCTTGACTTACCCACAGGGAACATCCTCTCCGCAATCTATCCAGGCCTTTCACTATTCGGTACGTTTCAATGAGGTCCCACCTTGTGTTTCTCCAGCGAGTACAGGCCCAGTGCCATCAAACACTCATCATAGATTAACCCAATCATTCTTGGGATTATTCTTGTAAACCTCCTCTGGACCCTCTTCAGAGTCAGCACATCCTCATGGTGCCCAAAATTGCTCATCCTAGCCCAATCTAGCCCTCTGGAAATTAATGGTAGCATTGCATTCACCTTTACTACCAGTTCAACTTGCAAATTCACTTTTTGGAAAAATAAACAGAAAATGCTGGAGTAACTCAGGGGGACAGGCAGCATCTCAGGATAGAAGGAATGGGTGACATTTCAAGTTAAGACCCTTCTTCAGACTCAAGTCAGGGGAAAGGGAGACCCAGATAAGGAATAACAAGACATTAAAGGAGATGGGACCAAAGAAAATATAGAATAGAAGATTGTTAGCTAGGGGAAGGCATTCAGAGATAACATTACATCAGGGGGACAGTCAGACTGGTCAGAGAACTAGGATGGGGGAGGGATGGAGAGAGAGAGAGGGAAAGCAAGAGTAACTTGAGGTTGGAGGTCAATGTTCACGCCGCTGGGGTGGAAGCTGCCCAAACAAAATATGAGGTGCTGTTCCTCCAATGTGTGCTGGGCCTCACTCTGACAATAGAGGAGGCCCAGGATAGGAGGGTCAGTGTGGAAAATGATGGGTGTTAAAGTGTTTAACAACTGGGAGATCGGGTAGGTTTAGGCGGACTGAGCGGAGAGGTTCTGTGAAACATAGCAGAAAGCAGAAAGAGATGGAGATGGGAAGTTGTGGCCAGTGGTGGGATCGCGTTGGAGGCGGGAAAAATGTCAGAGGATTACGTGCTGTATGCGATGGCTGATTGGGTGAAAGGTGAGTGCTATAGAGACTGTCCCTATTGCCACTGGGCGAAAGGGGGAGCAAGAGCGGAGCTGCGGGATACGGAGGAGATGCTGGTGAGGGCCTCACTGATGATGGAAGAGGGCAACCTGAAGAATGAGAACACGTGGAACACCTCATCTTGGCCAAGAAGGCAGCGTAGACAAAGGAATTGGAGTAGGGGTTCGAGTCTTTGCAGGAAGCAGGGTGGGCAAGTCTCTAGATAGCTGTGGGAGTCGATACTGTTTGGGAATTCTGCACCATCACTCCCAAGTCCCTTTGCACCTCTGATGTCTGCATTCTCTCCGCATTTTGAAAATGGTCTACACCTTTATTCTACTAACAAAATGCATGAATCCACACTTTGCTACACAATATTCCGATTGCCACTTCCCTGCCCACTCTCCCAACTTGCCCAAGTCCTTCTGCACAGTTCTTTCTTTCCCTAGACTACCTGCCCCTCCACTTATTTTCATATAATCCACAAACATCGCCACAAAGCCACCAATCCCCTCGTCCAAATCATTAATATACAACGTGAAGAGCTGCGGTCCCAGCACCGAGCCCCGCGGAACTCCATTAGTCACTGGCAGCCAACCAGAAACAAACCTTTATTTTCATCTAGAGGGGGTCATCTCCCCCCGCCCCCCCCCCCCCCCCCCCCCTGCCTCCCCAACCCCTTCAATGGAGCAACATCAGGTCTCTACCCTGCACATCTTTAAACTTACCACCTGAGCTATAACCTCTACTCTGACATTTCCACTCTGGATAAAGGTTCTGACTGTCTACCCTATCTCTGCACCGTTTTATAAAATTCTGTAAAGTCCAACGCTCCAGAGAAAACCATCCAAGTTTGTGCAACCTCTCCCTGTAGCTAGAAGCCTCTAATCCAGCATCATTAGGTAAACGTCCTGCACCCTTTCCAAAGCCTCCACACCCACCCTGTGACGGGGCGACCAGAACTGCACCCCATACTCCAAATGCACCCGAACCAAAGTCCATCAGAGCTGCACCGTAACCACCTGCCTGTGGCACACACCGTACACTGTCTGCGCTGCTCTTCATCCCTGCCAGGGTCCAGGGGAGATGGGGATCAATCTGTGGGAGTCAGTGTGGGTCTGATCTCATCCCCCCCCCCCCCCCAGGGCCACGGACAACACGCGTGTGCGGGAGATAGTGCTGCTGGAACTCAGCTTCGTCAACTCCAACCTGCAACTGCTGCGCGAGGAGCTGGAGACGGTGAACGGGTCGGTGCAGGTGTACCAGGGGGAGCAGTGAGTACGGGGGAGTCACGGGGCGGGGGGCGGGGGGGGCGACGATGACATGGGGGGGGACATGGAGGGAGGAGGAGTGGAGAGGGAAGGTCTGGCAGTGACAGGGCGGGGTGTATAGGCTGACGGGTTAGTAATGCAGTCGATGGGCTGAGCGGCCTGGAGACCCCAGCGGGGGCTGTGACGGTGCCGGGGGCCGCGCTGGAGTGACCGTTTCCCTCTCGCCACCACAGGGATAGTCTGTGCTTCCCCCTCATCCCACTGGGGCTGAAGGAGACCAAGGAGGTGGACTTCCTGCTGCCATTCAAGGTGAGGCTTGGGGGGGGGGGTGGGGGGACGGAGCAGTTGGATGCCGGGCACGGGGACGGGGAGTGTTGGGGGTTGGGGCTGGGGTTGGGGCTGGGGTTGGATGGCTACCTGTCTGGGGATGGGAGGGCTCTGGCGGGGCAGGGGTGGGGGCAGTGACTGGAGTTGGGGTTGGAGAATGGCCAGGGGTTGAGGGTGACTAGGGTGAGAGCCAGCATCGGGGGGGGGGGGGGGGGGGATGAGGCCGGTGGGGGAGAGGGAGGGCTGCTGGGGTCCGGGTGGGTTTCACGGTACTATGGGTGGGTTTGGGACTGTTACCACCCCATTGTGCGGTCTGTGTAACTACCCTCCCCCACCCCAGGACTTCATCCAGGAACACTACAGCGAGAGCCCTGACCTGGCAGATCCTCGACCTGATGGACCTGCGTCAGGTCAGTGTGGGGGCGGCAGGGGGCATTGGGCTGGTGGGAGGCAGGTAGGGGTGTGGGGGGCAGGGGGGCATTGGGCTGGTGGGAGGCAGGTAGGGGTGTGGGGGGCAGGGGGGCATTGGGCTGGTGGGAGGCAGGTAGGGGTGTGGGGGGCAGGGGGTCATTGGGCTGGTGGGAGGCAGGTAGGGGCGTGGGGGTGGCAGGGGGCATTGGGCTGGTGGGAGGCAGGTAGGGGTGTGGGGGCGGCAGGGGGGTTGGGCTGGTGGGAGGCAGGTACGGGTGTGGGGGCGGCAGGGGGGTTGGGCTGGTGGGAGGCAGGTAGGGGTGTGGGGGCGGCAGGGGGCATTGGGCTGGTGGGAGGCAGGTAGGGGTGTGGGGGCGGCAGGGGGGTTGGGCTGGTGGGAGGCAGGTACGGGTGTGGGGGCGGCAGGGGGGTTGGGCTGGTGGGAGGCAGGTAGGGGTGTGGGGGCGGCAGGGGGGTTGGGCTGGTGGGAGGCAGGTAGGGGTGTGGGGCGGTGTGAGGGTATGGCTAGGCCATGCGGGAAGGTGTCGGGGGGAGGTTTTGTGTTTGTGTTGCCCCCAAACCCTTCTCCCTGCGATAAACAATAACGGGCCCAGCACAAACCCTGTCACACCTTGTCACAGGCCTCCAATCCAAGAAACACCTTTCCACCATCACCCTCTGCTTCCTTCCATGAAGCCAATTTTCTATGCATTCAGCTATCTCCCCTTGATCCCATGCAATCTAACCTTCCAGATCAGCTTACCATTCACAACCTTGTCGAACGCTTTACTGAAATCCATGTACACAACATCTACAGCTCTGCCCTCATCGACCTTTTTGGTCACATCTTCAAAAACCTCGATCAGATGTGAGACACGACCTCCCACGTACAAAAGCTTGCTGACTATCCCTAATCAGCCCTTGCCCATCCAAATGTCTGTATAACCTATCCCTCAGAATACTCTCTAATAATTTTCTGACTACAGACGTTAAACGAACTGGCCTATAGTTCCCAGCATTTTCCCTGCCATTTTGAATAGAGGCACAACATTTGCCACCCTCCAGTCTTCCGGCACTGCTCCTGTATGTAAATTTCTCCCACAATTCCTTCCTAGTTTCCCACAATGTCCTCATATTTCATTTCTTAAAACGGCCAACTCACAATAGGCTAGGTAAACCAACTCAATCTTTACTGATTATCAGCCGGTGAGAGTGTCAGGGATACACAGTCAAGTATGCAACAGACACTTGACTCTCCTGATGAACAAACACATACAGGATCTTTTATAGTGTGTAGGAAATGTGGTCACATGTTTATACAAAGTTGCAGCAATGACGTCTAACACAAATGGATCACAGACGGCTGTACCCATTCAAAGTATACATGTCACTGATACAACACTTGTCCTACTGTGGTTAAATCAATCACAAACCTTTGATCACAAAACTTCTAAACAACAAGCCCAACATTTGCAATTCCGTCTTCACAATGTAATCATCACTATCAGTTACCCACAGGAGATTTCTGTTTACAGAAATGTCCAAGTCCCCAGAAATCCTCTCCCATTATTGTCAATGGTCTTGTGCTAACAGAACTGTTTGGATGCTGCCTCTAGCTTCCTGATTCACACAGCTTTTCTAGTTTACTACAGAATTATAAAACTTGAGTTTATTCACAACCCAAAAAAAGTCAAGCTAATCTTTTGCTGAATAAAATATTTTACCCTAAAATTTACTGCATAACTAGGATATTCTCAGGCAGATATATCTGACCAGGCCCTGGAGATTTGACTACCTTCATACATGATTGCACCTTCTTTGACCGTAACACTGACTGACTCAAGACACTTCCATTGACTGCCCCGTCCTCGTGTCTTTCTCCTCAGTCGAGGAGAAAAACTCATTGAGGAACTCGCCTGTCTCTGGCCCCACACAAAGGTGACCACTTTGATTCCTGAGAGGGCCACTCTCTCTCTAGTTACCCTTTTCCCCCTTATGTATTTATAACATCTCCTGGGATTGTGCTTAATGCTACCTGCCAGAGCTAGCTCCTGGCCCCTTTTGCCCTTCTGATTTCCTCATTTAGTTTACACCTTAGTTTCCGAACCTCCACCAGGGATACACTTGATCCCACCTGCCTATACCTGTCCCATGCGTCCTCATTCTTGACCAATGCCTCCGTTTCCCTCATCAGCCAAGCTTCCTTACATTTGCCATCCTTGCCCTTCACTCAAACAGGGATGTGCCTATCCTGAGCTTTTGTCAACACAATTTAAAAACATCCCACTTGGCTGATGTTCCTTCCCTCTTAAAACAACCTGCTCCAGTCAACTTGAGCGAGACTTTCTATCATTCCCTCAGAGTTGGCCGTACAACAGTTGAGCATTTTAACAAGTGGGCCCTCCCTGTCCCTGTCCCTGTCCATAACTATCTTTTTTTTTTTTAATGTATTTATTACAGGTAAATACATCGATGTACTTCACATATATACTGTTACAATCATTGTACCTCATATTTTTATGGCTTTTAAAGAAAAAGAATAGAAAGAAAGAGAGTGAAATAGGTGAAAAGAGTTGTGAGACTGAAAGAGCGCGCCAAAGGGGAGAAGAACCCGTGGTCAAAGAATTAGAGAAAGGGGGTTAAGAGATAGACCCTAAAAAAGAAAAGGAGAAAGAAAAAAACCAAAAAAGCCAGTTACTGTGTTATATATATCACGCAGAAGGAATCCACCAACTCGATAGTTTTCCAGCCCCCGTGTTGTCCCAGCCCCCGTGATGTGTGTGTACTGTCCCAGCCCCCGTGATGTGCTCTCCCAGCCCCCGTGATGTGCGTGTACTGTCCCAGCCCCCGTGATGTGCGTGTACTGTCCCAGCCCCCGTGTTGTCCCAGCCCCCGTGATGTGTGTGTACTGTCCCAGCCCCCGTGTTGTCCCAGCCCCCGTGATGTGTGTGTACTGTCCCAGCCCCCGTGATGTGCGTGTACTGTCCCAGCCCCCGTGATGTGCGTGTACTGTCCCAGCCCCCGTGATGTGCGTGTACTGTCCCAGCCCCCGTGATGTGCGTGTACTGTCCCAGCCCCCGTGATGTGCGTGTACTGTCCCAGCCCCCGTGATGTGCGTGTACTGTCCCAGCCCCCGTGATGTGCGTGTAATGTCCCAGCCCCCGTGATGTGCGTGTACTGTCCCAGCCCCCGTGATGTGCGTGTACTGTCCCAGCCCCCGTGATGTGCGTGTACTGTCCCAGCCCCCGTGATGTGCGTGTACTGTCCCAGCCCCCGTGATGTGCGTGTACTGTCCCAGCCCCCGTGATGTACTGTCCCATCCCCCGTGATGTGCGTGTACTGTCCCAGCCCCCGTGATGTGCGTGTACTGTCCCAGCCCCCGTGATGTGCGTGTACTGTCCAAGCCCCCGTGATGTGCGTGTACTGTCCCAGCCCCCGTGTTGTCCCAGCCCCCGTGATGTGTGTGTACTGTCCCAGCCCCCGTGATGTGCTGTCCCAGCCCCCGTGATGTGCGTGTACTGTCCCAGCCCCCGTGATGTGCGTGTACTGTCCCAGCCCCCGTGATGTGCGTGTACTGTCCCAGCCCCCGTGATGTGCGTGTACTGTCCCAGCCCCCGTGATGTGCGTGTACTGTCCCAGCCCCCGTGATGTGCGTGTACTGTCCCAGCCCCCGTGATGTGCGTGTACTGTCCCAGCCCCCGTGATGTGCGTGTACTGTCCCAGCCCCCGTGATGTACTGTCCCATCCCCCGTGATGTGCGTGTACTGTCCCAGCCCCCGTGATGTGCGTGTACTGTCCCAGCCCCCGTGATGTGTGTGTACTGTCCAAGCCCCCGTGATGTGCGTGTACTGTCCCAGCCCCCGTGTTGTCCCAGCCCCCGTGATGTGCGTGTACTGTCCCAGCCCCCGTGATGTGCTGTCCCAGCCCCCGTGATGTGCGTGTACTGTCCCAGCCCCCGTGATGTGCGTGTACTGTCCCAGCCCCCGTGTTGTCCCAGCCCCCGTGATGTGTGTGTACCGTCCCAGCCCCCGTGATGTGCTCTCCCAGCCCCCGTGATGTGCGTGTACTGTCCCAGCCCCCGTGATGTGCGTGTACTGTCCCAGCCCCCGTGATGTGCGTGTACTGTCCCAGCCCCCGTGATGTGCGTGTACTGTCCCAGCCCCCGTGTTGTCCCAGCCCCCGTGATGTGCGTGTACTGCCCCAGCACCCGTGATGTGCGTGTACTGTCCCAGCCCCCGTGATGTACTGTCCCAGCCCCCGTGATGTGCGTGTACTGTCCCAGCCCCCGTGATGTGCGTGTACTGTCCCAGCCCCCGTGATGTACTGTCCCAGCCCCCGTGATGTGCGTGTACTGTCCCAGCCCCCGTGATGTGCGTGTACTGTCCCAGCCCCCGTGATGTGCGTGTACTGTCCCAGCCCCCGTGATGTGCGTGTACTGTCCCAGCCCCCGTGATGTGCGTGTACTGTCCCAGCCCCCGTGTTGTCCCAGCCCCCGTGATGTGCGTGTACTGCCCCAGCACCCGTGATGTGCGTGTACTGTCCCAGCCCCCGTGATGTACTGTCCCAGCCCCCGTGATGTGCGTGTACTGTCCCAGCCCCCGTGATGTGCGTGTACTGTCCCAGCCCCCGTGATGTACTGTCCCAGCCCCCGTGATGTGTGTGTACTGTCCCAGCCCCCGTGATGTGTGTGTGTGTTGCAGGCGACACGGACGCCGAGCCGCAGTGTGGCGGGTGTGGAGCTGCTCACCTCCTACTACAGGCAGCTCACCCCACTGGAGAGCCGCTTCTTCCCCGGGGGCCGACATCCCCACCTCTTCTTCACCTGGTGAGTCTCGCACCCACCCTGCCACCCACACCACCCCCCCCCCCCCCCGCTGCCCAGGACTCTGTGGGGGGGCAACCACTGTCCACTTTACTGGGGGGGAGGGGAGATCCCCTGTGTGAAGACTTCCCTCCCCCCCCCCCCCCTCTGGTTGCAGGTACGACTCTCTGATGGGATGGGGAGAGGAGTAATGGGGAGGGGGGGGTAGGGACAGGGGTGGGGAGAGGCGTGGGGGGAGAGGAATAAAGGGGGGGTGGGGGACAGGGTGGGGGAACGGTGTGGGGGCCGGGGCCGGTGTGTGGGCAGGGATCCCCTGCCTGCGGTCTCTGACCCCCCGTCCCGTTGCAGGTACGATTCACTGACGGGGCTGCCAGTTTGCCAGCCACACCTGTCGCTGGAGAAGGCCAGCGTGCTCTTCAACATAGCCGCCCTCTACACCCAGAACGGGGCCCGCACTGATCGCCGCAGCCCCGCTGGCCTCCGCACCGCCGCCATCGCCTTCCGCAGCGCCGCAGGTGAGCTATGTTCTCCGCACCAACACCTCGCACCAAAATTGCTCCTCTTTGACCCCCCCTCCCCCGTGCTGTGTTGCAGGGCTGCTGTGACCCCCCCCCCCCTCCCCCGTGCTGTGTTGCAGGGCTGCTGTGACCCCCCCCCCCCCCGTGCTGTGTTGCAGTGACCCCCCCTCCCCCGTGCTGCGTTGCTGTGTTGCAGTGACCCCCCCTCCCCCGTGCTGTGTTGCAGGGCTGCTGTGGGAGCTGCGTGAGACCTATACCCATGTGCCGAGCTTTGACCTGAGCCCTGCAGTGCAGGGCGTGCTGCAGCACATGCTGCTGGCGCAGGCCCGTGAATGCAGCTTTGAGGAGATGGTGCTGGCGGGAACCGCCAACAGGGTCAGCAGCCTGCTGCAGCTGGCACAGGAGGCTGCACAGGTGAGCGGGTGGGACTGCACTGGTGGGTGCGGGGTTGCTGCACTGGTGGGTGTGGGGGGGGACAGCGCAGGTGGGTGCGGGGGAGGGACCGCACTGGTGGGTGCGGGGGAGGGACTGCACTGGTGCGTGCGGGGGGGGGTGGAGGTGGTACTGAGGCAGCTGTCAGACAAGGAGGGGCAGCTGTCGGACACCTTCATCGGGGTGGAGGGAGGGAAGGAAGCGGAAGGTCTGGTGACTGGGGGATGTGGGGATATGGAAGGGAGGGGAGTGTGGGCCATGTTGGTTGGTCTGGTGTGGGAGGGGGGTGTATGGGGGTCTGTGGGCAGATGCTGACGGGGTGTTCGTCCACAGCTGTCTGACACCTACATGGGGGTGGAGCTGAGCTCGGGCCAGGCTGCGGTGCAGAGCCACGTCCCCCCGGCCTGGAGACACACGGTGCAGGTCAAGCTGCAGCACTACCGCGCCCTGGCGCATTACCTCGTGTCCATCGCCCTGATCGACCATCGGCGTGAGTACCCGGGCCCGGGGGGGGCGGGGGGGTGGATGTGTGAGGGGGTGGGGGTGCAGTGTGGGAGGGGGTGGGGGTGCAGTGGGGGGTGCAGTGGGGGTGGAGGAGGGGGTGCGGTGGGAGTGGGGACGTGACTAACACTCCCCTCCCACAGTGGGCCCGTTGGATGATGCGGAGCAGCAGGAGGAGGTGCTGACGGGATTGTACGACCAGATGCCCAACCAGCTGCACCCCCGCACCCTCCTGCGGTCCGGGGAGCACCGGCTACGGCTCGGTAAGTCTGGGTCAGGGTGGACTTGTGCCGGGTCAGGGGTCAATGTGGACTGGTGCCCGGGTCAGGGGTCATGGTGGACTGGTGCCCGGGTCAGGGGTCACAGTGGACTGGTGCCCGGGTCAGGGGTCATGGTGGACTGGTGCCCGGGTCAGGGGTCACAGTGGACTGGTGCCTGGGTCAGGGGTCACCGTGGACTGGTGCCCGGGTCAGGGGTCATGGTGGACTGGTGCCCGGGTCGGGGGTCACGGTGGACTGGTGCCCGGGTCAGGGGTCACAGTGGACTGGCGCCCGGGTCAGGGGTCACAGGGGACTGGTGCCTGGGTCAGGGGTCATGGGGGACTGGTGCCTGGGTCAGGGGTCATGGGGGACTGGTGTCCGGGTCAGGGGTCACGGGGACTGGTGCTTGGGTCAGGGGTCACGGTTACCCGCGTCAGTGTTCGGGTTCTCTGCCCCCAGCTCCTGTGGCTAGATGTGACTGTGGGACCCGCAGAAACCAAACCACACCATCCACGCCCGGCCAACGCTGCACGGGTTACTGAGGAGGGGGCGGGGGGGGGGGGCACTGTGGAGTGGTGCAGGTATGGCGGGCTGCCCTGTGGATGGGCCCCACCTTCAGAAGCAAGGGGAGGGGGCGGAGCCGGTGAGGGGTCTGGTCCGCCACATCTGTCCCCCCCCCCCCCCTCACGCCGCCCGTGTCCGCAGGTAAAGCCCACCTGAGGTCAGCCATCATGGCCCATGAGGAGGCGCTGAGGGTTCAGGGACTCTGCCCATCGCTGAAGAAGATGCAGATCTTCCAGAATATTCTGCGCGGGTCCCACAGACGCTCGCTCACCAAGTTCACCGAGCTGGAGCAGGAGGACGACTTCGACATGATGGAGGCTCCCCATATCATAGGTATTCTAGTTGTAGAGGTCAGGCCCAGGACACTGGTTGCAGTGTGGGTAGAGACGGGGGGGGGGGGGGGGGGGGTGTGTGTGTGTGTGTGTGTGTGTGGGGGGGTCTGGTTTGTGGGAAGTGGGGTCTGGTGTGTGGGAGGGGGCGTCTGGTTTGTGGGAGGGGGCGTCTGGTTTGTGGGAGGGGGCGTCTGGTGTGTGGGCGGGGGCGTCTGGTGTGTGGGCGGGGGCGTCTGGTGTGTGGGCGGGGGCGTCTGGTGTGTGGGAGGGGGCGTCTGGTGTGTGGGAGGGGGCGTCTGGTGTGTGGGAGGGGGCGTCTGGTGTGTGGGAGGGGGCGTCTGGTGTGTGGGAGGGGGCGTCTGGTGTGTGGGAGGGGGCGTCTGGTGTGTGGGAGGGGGCGTCTGGTGTGTGGGAGGGGGCGTCTGGTTTGTGGGAGGGGGCGTCTGGTTTGTGGGAGGGGGCGTCTGGTTTGTGGGAGGGGGCGTCTGGTTTGTGGGAGGGGGCGTCTGGTGTGTGGGAGGGGGCGTCTGGTGTGTGGGAGGGGGCGTCTGGTGTGTGGGAGGGGGCGTCTGGTGTGTGGGAGGGGGCGTCTGGTGTGTGGGAGGGGGCGTCTGGTGTGTGGGAGGGGGCGTCTGGTGTGTGGGAGGGGGCGTCTGGTGTGTGGGAGGGGGCGTCTGGTTTGTGGGAGGGGGCGTCTGGTGTGATATGGGAGTCACCGAGGGAGGGGGAGATGTGATCAGTGCCTGCGCTTCTCTATCCACAGGCAAGAGCAGTCAGCAGATTGAAATCCTGAAGCCAGATCTGTCCAGTGACAAAGTGGTGGACCTGTTTCAGAAGCTGGTGTGTATTCCCACCCCTTGGTCCAGATGCACCGGTCTCTGGTGAAAACACTCCTCCTCCTCCCCCTCTGTGAATGTCCCTCTTCCACCCCTATCGCCCGCTCAGTGAAGGGTCCCACACACACTGCCCCCATTTGACCACTTCACTCCCCTACAAGATCCTGCCTGACGCTTGCTTCCTCCCCCTCCCCACTCTTTCCCCCCCTCCCGCGACCCTCCCACTCTCCCCTCCCCCACGACCCTCCCACTCTCCCCTCCCCCCCCTCCCTCCGCCTCCCCGCGACCCCCCCCCGTTCTGGTCCCCTCATGTTATGGATTCCCCCGCCCCAGTGTTGTGTGTGGTGCTGTGGGTAACGGCCACTGTCCGGCAGGGTCCGCTCGCTGTGTTCTGTGCCCGACAGAGGTGGACAGCTCCCAGGAAGATCCAGCTGCAGCCGGCCCAGGGGGAACGAGGGTTCGGCCTGAGGGACGAGGCGGTGGTGAGAGTCACGGCCGTGGAGCCCGGCAGCTCTGCCGCAGTAAGTCAGCCCTCTCTGTAAGGCACAGAAACCTGCCCTTCGGCCCGTCACACCTATACTGACCATCATTCCTGCCTCCACCACCTTCTCTGGCAGCTTGTTCCACATAGACAGACTACAGTGTGTAAAAAGCCCCAATAAAGCCCCAAGGGAGGTTCTACTTCAGTTGTATAGGGTCTTGGTGAGGCCACACCTGGAGTATTGTGTGCAGTTCTGGTCTCCAAATCTGATGAAGGACCTTATTGCCATAGAGGAAGTGCAGAGAAGGTTCACCAGACTGATTCCTGGGATGTCAGGACTGTCTTATGAAGAAAGACTGGATAGACTCGGTTTATACTCTCTAGAATTTAGGAGATTGAGAGGGGATCTTATAGAAACTTACAAAATTCTTAAGGGGTTGGACAGGCTAGATGCAGGAAGATTGTTCCCGATGTTGGGGAGGTCCAGGACAAGGGGTCACAGCTTAAGGATAAAGGGGAAATCCTTTAGGACCGAGATGAGAAGGACTTTTTTCACACAGAGAGTGGTGGGTCTCTGGAACTCTATGCCACAGAGGGTAGTTGAGACCAGTTCATTAGCTATATTTAAGAGGGATTTAGATGTGGCCCTTGTGGCTAAGGGGATCAGAGGGTATGGAGAGAAGGCAGGTATGGGATACTGATTTGGATGATCAGCCATGATCATATTGAATGGCGGTGCAGGCTCGAAGGGCCGAATGGCCTACTCCTGCACCTAATTTCTATGTTTCTATAAATCTCTTGTCTCGCCTTCAACCCATTACCTAACCACCCTGCCATGGGATCCAGACACTGGGTCTCATCATATTACCTCTCAGTACACTGACCCAGCCTGTATCCAGGCAACTTGACAAGCTCTCCCTCACCCAGTATAAACCACATCCTTCTGAGAGAGTGGCGACCACTACTGTGCACACTGCTCCAAAGTGCTGTCAAACCAGTGTTGGTTCATGTTGTACCATGTACAACAGTAACATCATGCCCTGACTCCTGTACTCAATGACCTGACTGATAAAGACCAACGAGACAATCTCCACCCTCATCACCCCGGCCAACCAAGTCACCGCTTTCAGGGAACTATCCACACATACTCCTGCCCAATTCAAAATCATCCCCACAGCCCTGGCATTCACAGTGTGACTCCCCAGGGCCCTGCCATTGAACATAGAAACATAAACATAGCAACATAGAAAATAGGTGCAGGAGGAGGCCATTCGGCCCTTCGAACCAGCACCGCCATTCATTGTGATCATGGCTGATCGTCCGCTATCAATAACCTGTGCTTGCCTTCTCCCCATATCCCTTGACTACACTAGCCCCTAAAGCTCTATCTAACTCTCTCTTAAATCCATCCAGTGACATGGCCTCCACTGCCCTCTGTGGCAGGGAATTCTACAAAATTCACAATTCTCTGGGTGAAAAAGTTTTTTTCTCACCTCAGTCTTAAATGACCTCCCCTTTATTCTAAGACTGTGGCCCCTGGTTCTGGACTCGCCGAACATTGGGAACATTTTTCTTGCATCTAGCTTGTCCAGTTACTGTGTTGTGGCCTTATTTAAATTCACCAAGTCAAATTTGCACAGACACTGGTCTGTGTTAAACTTCACCTGCCACCCCTCTGCCCACTTCCCCTGATGATCCCGATGCCGTGGTAACCCAAGACACCGTCTCTCTGCGAGACACCATCTACATTGGTGTGAACTGGGGGAGAGGGAGAGGAGCTGGGGGACGTTGGTGTGTTGGGGGGTTAAGGAGCGTGGGGTCGTTGGTGTGTGTGGGGGGGGGGGGGGCTGATGCGGGGGAACTCTGCGCTCAATGCTGATCCACTCCCCGTAGGCTGCGGGCCTGAAGGACGGAGACGTGGTGGTGTCGGTGGGAGAGACGGACTGTAAATGGGCCTCAGCCAGTGAGGTGGAGGCGATGCTGCGGGACGGGCTGGACATTCAGGTCATCAGCGCACAGGGGCTGGAGGCAGCACAGGTGGTGAGTGGCGGGGGTGGGTGTGGCGTGGGGGGGTGGGTGTGTGGTGGGGGGTGGGGGTGCAGCACAGGTGAGTTGGGGGGGAGGTTGGTGGTGTGGTTGAGGTGGAGGGGGGGTCGGGATGAGGCAGGGGGGTTTGGTTCCCCCCCCTCACTGGCCGCTGGTCCCCGAGTGCCTACCCTCCCTTGAGGGTTTCCCCCACCCTAGCCCTGGGTAGGTGGGTGTGTATCGGTGCAAGGGAGGGGCCCCCGATGCTGGGGTCTGCCCTTGTTACACCTGAAGACATCTTGACACGAAACATCGCCCATTCCTTCTTTCCAGAGATGCTGCCTGTCCTGCTGAGTTACTCCAGCATTTTGTTTCGATCTTCAGTTACACCTCTCAGCATTGCCATGATCAGGCCCTTCGGCCCCTCACTCCATCCCTGCTGTTTCCTGCTCTGACCCACGGCCTCCAATCACCAGCTGCTCGGTTTCACCAGTATTGGGTCCGTACCACACAGAAACAGGCCCTTTGGCCCATTTGCCTTCACTCAGTCTTCCCGTGGATTTTGAAGCAACAGCAACAAAGAGAAGCAGGAGAAAGCACTGATTGGCTCTAGCCCAAGTGGGAGGAGAGTTCTCAGTGAGTCAGAGGGGGAGAGCAGTTCCTCAAAACTGAGGAATTTGGTTTGTAAATTAGGCAATTGAACAGTCAATATAAGCAAGGCAGCTCTTGGGGAGAGGCAGTGAGGGAGTGGTCTTGTGAGGGAAGTGCCCTGTGAGTAAAGTGTGAGTCTTTGGCTCGAGGGTCTTCGGCGAGGAGGCTGCGCAAAATACTGGATAGGGCGAGACCGAGGCAAAAGAAGATGTCAAGCAAGCTGATGCAGTGTGATGCTTGCAGTATGTGGGAGGTCAAGGACACTGCTGGTGCCTCTGGATGCTACAAATGTGAGAAGTGCATCCAGGTACAGCTCCTGAAGGACCGTGTTGGGGAACTGGAGAAACAAGTGGATGACCTCAGGTTCATTCGAGAAACTGAGTCGTTTCTCGACAAGTCCTTCAGTGAGATTGTTACACCCAAGGCACTAGAAGAGAGAAGGTGGGTGACGGTGAGAAAGGGAGGAAAACATGGGATGCAAAGGTCCCCGGGTGTTGTACCTCTTGTGAACAGGTTCACCCACGTGGAAGCTGCCGGGACAGAAGACGGTATCCCACTGAGCGGCGGACTGGCTTGCCAAACAAAAAGGGCTGATGAGCCAAACCCACAGAGGCCAAAGTCGGGCAACGCCATTGTAGTTGGAGACTCCATTCTGAGAGGTACGGACAGGGGTTTTTGCGGCAACAGACGGGATTCCAGGATGGTGTGCTGCCTTCCTGGTGCCAGGATCCAGGATGTTACGGACAGAGTGCAGACAATCCTCAAGGGCGAAGGTGACCAGCCGGAAGTGGTCGTGCATGTTGGCACAAATGATGTTGGAAAGAAGGAGATGAATTTTTTGCAGCGGGACTTCAGAGAGCTCGGAAAAATGCTGAAAAGCAGGACTTCCAGGGTTGTTATCTCCGGTTTGCTTCCAGTTCCTCGTGCTGGCGAGAGCAGGAACAGGGAGATATGGGACCTGAATGTGTGGCTGAGGAACTGGTGCAGGGGGCAGGGATTTAGATTCTTAGATCACTGGGATTTTTTTTATAGTAAGGGGGAACTGTACAAAAGGGACGGATTGCATCTTAACAGGTGGGGGACCAGCATTCTGGCCGGCAGGTTTGCCACTGCTACACGGATGGTTTTAAACTGAATAAGGGGGGTGGGGTATCAAATGGGATAGTCGAGGACGGAGTTAGAGGGAAAGAGAGTAAAGCGATGGTTAATGACCCCAGAATTAACGGGGAAGAAAGCTCACAAAGGGATAGGAGAGTATGGCCAAGTGTAATAGGGATCGATGTGAAAGGGGCCACTTGTCAACATAATTGTATAAGGAGTAAGAGTGTTGTAAAAACAAGCCTGAAGGCTTTGTGTCTCAATGCGAGGAGCATTCGTAATAAGGTGGATGAGTTGAAGGTGCAGATAGCGATTAATGACTATGCTATAGTTGGAATCACGGAGACTTGGCTTCAGGATGACCAAGGCTGGGAGCTGAACATCCAGGGATATTCAATATTCAGGAGGGATAGACGAAAAGGAAAAGGAGGTGGGGTAGCGTTGCTGGTGAGAGAGGAGATTAATGCAATAGAAAGGAAGGACATTAGCGTGGAGGATGTGGAATCGATATGGGTAGAGCTGCGAAACTCTAAGGGGCAGAAAACGCTAGTGGGAACTGTGTACAGGCCACCGAACAGTAGTATTGGAGTTGGGGATGGCATCAAACAGGAAATTAGAAATGCGTGCAACAAGGGTAACACGGTTATAATGGGTGACTTCAATCTGCATGTAGATTGGGTGAATCAAATTGGCAGGGGTGCTGAGGAAGAGGATTTCCTGGAATGTATGCGGGATAGTTTTCTCAACCAACATGTGGAGGAACCAACGAGAGAGCAGGCTATTCTAGACTGGGTATTGAGTAATGAGGAAGGGTTAGTTAGCAGTCTTGTTGTGCGTGGCCCCTTGGGCAAGAGTGACCATAATATGGTTGAGTTCTTCATTAGGATGGAGAGTGACAAAATTAAGTCAGAAACAAGGGTTCTGAACTTGAACAAAGGTAACTTTGAAGGTATGAGATGTGAATTGGCCAAGATAGACTGGCAGGTGATTCTTAAAGGGTTGACAGTGGATGTGCAATGGAAGGTATTTAAAGACTGCATGGATGAAGTACAAAAGTTGTTCATACCAGTTTGGCAAAAGAATAAATCGGGGAAGGTGGTGCATCCATGGATAACAAGGGAAATCAGGGATAGTATAAAAACAAAAGATGAGGCATACAAATTTTCCAGAAAAAGCAGCCTACCGGAGGACTGGGAGAAATTCAGAATCCAGCAGAGGAGGACAAAGGGCTTAATTAGGAAAGGGAAAATAGATTATGAAAGGAAACTGGCAGGGAACATAAAAACTGACTGCAAAAGTTTTTATAGATATGTAAAGAGAAAGAGACTAGTTAAAACAAATGTTGGTCCCTTGCAGTCAGAAACAGGTGAATTGATCATGGGGAACAAGGACATGGCAGACCAATTGAATAACTACTTTGGTTCTGTCTTCACTAAGGAAGACATAAATAATCTGCCGGAAATAGCAGTGGAACGGGGGTCAAATAAGATGGAGGAACTGAGTGAAATCCAGGTTAGCCGGGAGGTGGTGTTGGGTAAATTGAACGGATTGAAGGCCGATAAATCCCCAGGGCCAGATAGTCTGCATCCCAGAGTACTCAAGGAGGTAGCCACAGAAATAGTGGATGCATTAGTGATAATTTTTCAAAATTCCTTAGATTCTGGAGTAGTTCCTGAGGATTGGAGGGTAGCTAATGTAACCCCACTTTTTAAAAAAGGAGGGAGAGAGAAAGCGGGGAATTACAGACCAGTTAGTCTAACATCGGTAGTGGGGAAACTGCTAGAGTCAGTTATTAAAGATGGGATAGCAGCGCATTTGGAAAGTGGTGAAATCATTGGACAAAGTCAGCATGGATTTACGAAAGGTAAATCATGTCTGACAAATCTGATAGAATTTTTCGAGGATGTAACTAGTAGAGTGGATAAGGGAGAACCAGTGGATGTGTTATATCTAGACTTTCAGAAGGCTTTCGACAAGGTCCCGCATAAGAGATTAGCATACAAACTTAAAGCACACGGTATTGGGGGTTCAGTATTGATGTGGATAGAGAACTGGCTAGCAGACAGGAGGCAAAGGGTAGGAGTAAACGGGTCCTTTTCAGAATGGCAGGCAGTGACTAGTGGGGTGCCGCAAGGCTCAGTGCTGGGACCCCAGCTATTTACAATATATATTAATGATTTGGACGAGGGAATTCAATGCAACATCTCCAAATTTGCAGATGATACCAAGCTGGGGGGTATAGTTAGGTGTGAGGAGGATGCTTGGAGGCTGCAGGGTGATTTGGATAGGCTGAGTGAATGGGCAGATGCATGGCAGATGCAGTACAATGTGGATAAATGTGAGGTTATCCACTTTGGTGGCAAAAACATGAGGGTAGACTATTATCTGAATGGTGGCAGATTAGGTAAGGGGGAGATGCAACGAGACCTGGGTGTCATGGTACACCAGTCATTGAAAGTAGGCATGCAGGTGCAGCAGGCAGTGAAGAAAGCAAATGGTATGTTAGCATTCATAGCGAAAGGATTTGAGTATAGGAGCAGGGAGGTTCTACTGCAGTTGTACAGGGTTTTGGTGAGGCCACACCTGGAGTACTGCGTACAGTTTTGGTCTCCAAATCTGAGGAAAGACATCCTTGCCATAGAGGGGGTACAGAGAAGATTCACCAGACTGATTCCTGGGATGTCAGGACTTTCATATGAGGAAAGATTGGATAGACTCGGTTTGTACTCGATGGAATTTAGAAGATTGAGGGGGGATCTTATAGAAACCTACAAAATTCTTAAGGGGTTGGACAAGCTAGATGCTGGAAGATTGTTCCCGATGTTGGGGGAGTCCAGAACAAGGGGTCACAGTCTAAGGATAAGGGGGAATTCCTTTAGGACCGAAATGAGGAAAACATTCTTTACACAGAGAGTGGTGAGTCTCTGGAATTCTCTGCCACAGAAGGTAGTTGAGGCCAGTTCATTGGCTATATTTAAGAGGGCGTTAGATGTGGCACTTGTGGCTAAAGGGATCAGGGGGTATGGAGAGAAGGCAGGTACGGGATACTGAGTTGGATGATCAGCCATGATCACATTGAATGGCGGTGCAGGCTCGAAGGGCCGAATGGCCTACTCCTGCACCTATTTTCTATGTTTCTATGTGGCCCAACCCCATCCTATCCTCATATTTGTCCAAATGACTTTCTAAAGTTTGTAATTGTATCCACTGCATCTGGCAGATATGGACCACCCTCTGAGTGAAACAATTGACCCTGATCTCCCATCATAAATCTCCTACCCTCTCACCTTATGTGATCTTGGAATCCTCTTTCCTAGTGGAAAAAGCACATCACTTTATCCCTGCCCCTCGTGATCTTATACCCCTATAAGCCCACCCTCGCTCCAGAAATGAACCTGAGGCCCAGGGAGTGTGGGAGAGAGGAAGCGGCTGGCAAGGTGCCGTTCCCTGTGCTGGGATGTTGTTCCAGGGAGCAGCTGGGCTGTGATATTCCCAGTGGCAGGGATCTCCACACCAGGTCAGGTGAGCAGCCCTCAGCTGGCACTGGCTCTGTAAACACTTCACTGCAGCATGGTTCCTGTCAACAGCTGCATTACCGGCACCCCTCGTGATAACACCGGGACATGTGTCCACATGTGTCCCAGCCACCTTCCTGCACCCTGGGGTAGGGGGCGGGGGGCGGTTAGACTCTAATCCGGTGACTCTGACGGTGACTGTGTTCGGTTGTGCCACAGCCCAAGAGTGCGACGTTCTGCAGCGGCTTGTCCAAGGTCTACTCACAGTCGTGCTGGGTGCTGGACGAGGGCAAGAGCAGGAAGGGCAAGAAGGTCAGCAAGAAACTGTCCTTCCTGAACTGGGCCAGCAAGAAGACAGCGAGCACAACGAGCCTTCCCCTGGCTGTAGACAACAGCATCCAGCCTGGCCCCAGCATACAGCCCGCTGACGAGAGCTCACTCTACTGACAGACTCTGCCCAGGTGGTCAGTACCTGGTCCCAGCTCTCACTGCACCGGGCTTGGGGCTGCCTGGCCTGCCGCACCATCTCTGTATCCAGCCCTCAGGCCCGATGCTGCCATCATCTCGCCAGGCTGCGCAGGATCCAAACTTCCACCCGACGGTGACCGGCAGACCCCCCCCCCCCCAGACTCCCCCCCCCTCCCCACAGACCCCCACCCCGCCCCACAGGCTTACCCACAGACCCCCCAGACTCCCCCCCCACAGACACCCCCCTCAGACTCCCCTCCCCACAGACTTACCCAGACTTCCCCCTGACCCGACAGACTCCCCCTCACCCCCACAGACCCCCTCCTCAGACTGCCCTCCACCCAAAGATTCCCCTCCCCAGACTCCTCTTCCTCCCCACAGTCCTCCCCCCATAGCCCCCCCTCCCCCAGACTCTTTCTCCCCCCCTTCCCCACAGACTGCCCCCCCCTCCCACGGACTCCCCTTCCACATATACTTTCCCCCCCCCCAGACTGCCCTCTCCCCGGCGAGAGCAGATGCTGCACATTACTGACCACCGGATGTACCCGCAGCCCCCTGCCCTGTCCTGCCCGCTTTAGCCCGGGCTGGGCAGCACTGACACCCCCTCCCCTTGCAGCCCGGCGCCAGCAGGGGGGGTGAGTGGGCCGGGCCGCTAGTGATGGGTGGGGCGGGCTGTGGCCAGTTATGATCCTGAATGTAACCCTGCCGCGGGCTGCAGGCTGAACCTCCACATCCACACACTTGGCATAAATGTCTACAGCGTAGATTTTAAATATTACTGTTTGATACTCAAATGAGAATTGCCTTAATTTAACAGAATAGAAATAATGTACTAGCGACACATCTTTATAAATGAAGCAGATTTATTTGGTCATTTTTATTTTTCCTGTGGTAATGTGAAGAGCTATCAGCGGGGTGTGTGGGAGTTGTTGGCACATCTTATACACATAGACAATAGCTGCAGGAGTCGGCGATTCGGCCCTTCGAGCCAGTATCGCCATTCACTGTGATCATGGCTGATCATCCACAATCTGTACCCTGTTCCTGTCTTCTCCCCAAATCCCTTGACTCCGCTAGCCCTCAGAGACCTTCTTTTGAATGTATCCTGTGGAGTGGCCTCCACTGCCTCCTGCGGCAGAGAATCCCACATCTCTGGGTGTTCACAACTTCACTGCTTGTTCTGACTTTAACAAGTGCTCTGATCCCACTGTTTGCGGTTTGATTTCATGAGGTATTTACGACGCTCACCCCAATCTCTCCGCTGGTGGGGGCGTCTGCAACTGTGCCCCTCGCTGCTAATCCCCGAGATTGAATCAGGAAGTTGTGGGACCATGAGCTCAGTACGGCTGCTCATCGTCATGCTGGACAGTGTCAGCGAAATCAACGCTCTCCCTCCTAATGGCCCGGGATCTGCTGCTGGAACTGCCCTGTCCCACTGACCTCACCCCCCCCCCCCCCCCCCCCAATCCTCTGTGAGCATCTTCACAATAAAAAACAAGTGTACACCCGCTGCCTGTGTTTGTGAACAGCATTACTGTGGGCGGGGTGGACAGGCTGTCTGTGGTGAATGGGGCACATGTGTGTGGGGGTGGGGGGGGGGGGTACACGGAGCGGTCCGTGGACTTCGACGTTGAATCCCCTCCCCGTGGCTGAGCCGCAGGAGGGGGGGGGGGGAAACCCGGGGGTTCAGTCCCAAGACAGATAGCCATGGACAAACACAACCCGCCCTATGCATCTACCCTGACCCACGGCGCTATTCTGTCCGCCTCCCAGGGCAGCGGGGAGTGTCCACAATCCACAGTGATGGGCGCCGGCCTGGGTGAACCGGCGCTGGTGTCCAGGACTGGGCTCAGGAAGGGGGTGAGAAGAAGTGTGTGAGGTGCCGAGCCAGGGCGGGGCCGCCCAGCGCCTCCAGGTCGGGCGGTGAGGCAGTGCTGAGCTGCTGGATGCTGGGGTAGCGGCGTAGCAGGCTCATGGCTTTCACCCTGCCCACTCCAGGGATCCGCTGTACAGAGGCCAGGACAGCAGCCTCGCTCAGTCCACTGCGGCCCCGGCGCACAAACGGGTTCTCCTGCCGCTCTCTGCTCTCCTCCTGCACCTGCACACAGAGGGGAGAGGGTCAGCGTGGCGGGGATAAGGGGGGAGAGGGTCAGGGTAGCGAGAATAAGGGGGGAGAGGGTCGGGGTGGCGGGGATCAGGGGGGAGAGGGTAGGAGGGGGGTGTCGGGGTTGGGTGGGGGGGGTCAGGAGGTTGGCAGGAGTCGGGGGTTGGGTACACTGACCAGCTGGGCGAGGAGCTGCGAGGCCTCGGCGGGACTGGCGACGGGGAGGAGGGTGAGGCCCAGCTCCAGCACCACGAAGCGCTGCACGCCGGCAAAGTACTGCTCACTCAGCGGCGTCCTCTCCACCATCACGATGCCGTTTAACGTGCTCGCCTACAGCACAGGGAAGGTGGATACAGATGTACAGCACAGAAACAGGCCCTTCGGCTCCATGCTGTCTACAACACGGACCCTGGGTAATTCCCACCCACACACCGGTAACCCCGTCCCCCCCACCCCGGTAACCCCGTCCCCCCCCACCCCGGTAACCCAGTCGCCCCCACCCCGGTAACCCCGTCCCCCCCACCCCGGTAACCCCACACCCCGGTTACCCAGTCCCCCCCACCCCGATAACCCCGTCCCCCCCACCCCGGTAACCCAGCCCCCCCCCCCCGGTAACCCCGTCCCCCCCACCCCGGTAACCCCACACCCCGGTTACCCAGTCCCCCCCACCCCGGTAACCCCGTCCCCCCCACCCCGGTAACCCAGTCCCCCCCACCCCGGTAGCCCAGTCCCCCCCACCCCGGTAACCCCACACCCCCCACCCCGGTAACCCAGTCCCCCCCACCCCGGTAACCCAGTCCCCCACACCCCGGTAACCCAGTCCCCCCCCACCCCGGCAACCCCCCACCCCGGTAACCCCGTCCCCCACACCCCGGTAACCCAGTCCCCCCCACCCCGGTAACCCCGTCCCCCCCACCCCGGTAACCCAGTCCCCCCCACCCCGGTAACCCAGTCCCCCCCACCCCGGTAACCCAGTCCCCCCCACCCCGGTAACCCCGTCCCCCCCCACCCCGGTAACCCCGTCCCCCACACCCCGGTAACCCCGTCCCCCCCACCCCGGTAACCCCGTCCCCCCCACCCCGGTAACCCAGTCCCCCACACCCCGGTAACCCCGTCCCCCCCACACCCCGGTAACCCCGTCCCCCCCACACCCCGGTAACCCCGTCCCCCCCACACCCCGGTAACCCAGTCCCCCCCACCCCGGTAACCCAGTCCCCCCCACCCCGGTAACCCCGTCCCCCCCACCCCGGTAACCCGGCCGAACGCTGTGGACTTACTTTGCGAAATCGGACCAGCTTCCTCCTGTAATTATTGGCGGCTACCAGGTCTGATTCGGAGACGTAAATGACACAGAGCCGCTGGGAGAGGTGGAAATCCACCAGCCCCAAGTCCTCCTCAAACAGCACGGTGACCCTGCCTGGAGAGAGAGCACGGGGTGAGCGTGTCTGGGTTTCAGCTGCGGGGACAGCTTACACGCGGCTTGTTTCCCCTGGAACGTCGGACGTTGGCGGGAGATTTGATAGAAGTATATAAATTGTGAGCCGTAGATAGTTTCAGTCAGAATCTTTATTCCCGTCCGGTGCAAATGTCCAACACTGGAGGGTTCAGCCCGAAGGTGAGAGGCGGAGGGATGTGCGGGTCAAGTGGTGGCAGGTAGTGAGGCGTTAGAGGGAGCTGAGGCATCGGGGAGAGGAGCAGTGAGGAGGGGAGAGATAGAAGGGGGGGGGGGGGGGGGACCTGCCAGCCTCGCCCAGTGTCCACACCTACCCTGGCAGCCGAGGGTCAGCTGGGAGCCCCTCCACTTCTCACTGGCGATGACGTGCCCGCGTGGGACAGCGCTGGCCCCCGCTCGGACCGGTGCACCGCACACACTCGCACTCAGCCCGCCGTCCATCTCAGTCCGGCTGTCCCACTCCCGCACACACCGGCTGGCAAATGGGGGTTTGCACGTCAGGTCACTGGGTCACAGGGCTTGACGCACGGAGCCGCTCAATCCATCTGGAGGCCATCCGTAACTTCCGGCACATGTTATTAATGCAAGAAACCCGTACTTTCCTACCTGTTAAAAACCGCCACAATGTTGGATTTTTTGCTGTAAAAAATGTGGAAGTCGGGGTAAGTGTGAGAGACATGAACCCAACTTCAGAATTGCAAAAGTGAAGCGAAATGAAGGTAAAGAGAAGCGAGAGCTGAAGGGCCAACAACAGCTACAGTGCTTGGCGAACATTGGCCGCGCAGATATCGGGATTGACAATATTGGGAATGATCGCGTTTACTCGCTGCATTTCATCAAGTCAGGCATTATTTGTGGTTTTTCTTGATTCCTTTGGTATCTACAAAGTCTCAGAAGTGATAAATCTGGCTGTAAATTCTGCTTCAGAGGCATTTTCATTTTGTATGTAAAACCCACTTGAGAACCGTGGGCGATTTTACAATTCTACAGCCAGATTTATCACTTCTGAAACTTTTTAGATGCCAAAGGAATCAAGAAAAACCACAAATAATGCCTTAGTTGATGAAATGCTGTGAGCAAACGGCCAATGTTCGCCAAGCACTCTGGCTGTTGTTGTCCCTTAAGCTCTCGCTTCTATCTACCGTCATTTCTCCTCACCTTTGGAATTCTGAAGTAGGCTAAATGTCTCTCACGCTTATCCCGATTTCCATAATTATTTACAGCGCACAAATTGACAATTTTGGCGGGTTTTAACGGCCCGCTACGCTGGAACCAATGGTCAGTGCTCACCTGCAGTTCCCCGCGTGTCCTCCAGTTGGCGCAGTGTAGCAACAGTACGGGCCATGGGTCGTGACCCGACTGCCGTGAAACCTCCCTTTACACGTATCTGGAGTGAGGGGTGACCTTACTGAGGTGTACAAGATCAGAAGGGGCATGGATAAAGCCAACACTCACCGTCTTTATCCCAGGATAGACGATTGGAAAACTAGAGGGCACAGACTTGCGGTGAGAGGGGAGAGATTTAAGAAGGACCTCAAGGGCAACTTTTTTACTCAGAGCTCAGTGGATGAGCTGCCAGAGGAAGCTATAGAACTCGGTATAATTACAATGTTTAATAGGCATTTAGACAAATAGACAACAGGTGCAGGAGTAGGCCATTCGGCCCTTCAAGATCATTCAATATGATCATAGCTGATCATCCACAATCAGTAACCCGTTCCTGCCTTCTTCCCATATCCCCTGACTCTGGTATCTTTAAGAGCTAACTCTCTCTTGAAAGCATCCAGATAATTGGCCTCCACTGTCTTCTGAGGCAGATCATTCCAGAGATTCACAACCCTCGGTGTGAAAAAGTTTTTCCTCATCTACATTCTAAATGGCTTACCCCTTATTCTTAATACTGTGGCCCCTGGTTCTGGACTCCCCTAACACCGGGAACATGTTTCCTGCTTCTAGCATGTCCAAACCCTTAATAATCTTATATGTTTCAATAAGATCCCCTCTCCTCCTAAATTCCAGAGTGTACAAGCCCAGCCGTTCCATTCTATCAACATATGACAGTCCTGCCAGCCCAGGAATTAACCTGGTGAACCTACACTGCACTCCCCCAAGAGCAAGAATATCCTTACTCAAATTTGGAGACAAAAACTGCCCACAATACTCCAGGTGTGGTCTCACTAGAGCCCTGTACAACTGCAGAAGGACCTCTTTGCTCGTATACTCAACTCCTCTTGTTATGAAGGCCAACATGCCATTCGCTTTCTTCACTGCCTGCTGTACCTGCATGCTTACTTTCTGTGACTGATGAACAAGGACCCCCAGATCTAGTTGTACTTCCTTTTTTCCCAACTTGACACCATTCAGATAATAATCTGCCTTCCTATTTTTGCCACTTAAGTGGATAACCTAACATTTATCCACATTAAACTGCGTCTACCATGCATCTGCCCACTCACCCAACCTGTCTAAGTCACCCTGCATCCTCAAAGCATCCTCCTCGCAGTTCACACTGCTACCCAGCTTTGTGTCATCTGCAAATTTGCTAAAGTTACTTTTAATCCTGTCAACTAAATCATTATTGTAAATGGTTGCGGTCCCAGCACCTCAGCTATTTACAAATTATAAACCACCTGTTTATAAATTTACAAATATATAAACAGGAAGGGTATAGAGGGACAGAGGCAAACGCAGGCAGATTGGACAAGGCCTGGATGGTAACTGGGAGAGGGTGAGCTGCCAGCACGTGTCCCAAGCCCCTACAGGGACTGCCGGCATCAATGACTGACCTATCAGGTCACCGAAAAAGTTGCAGCGTGATGACGTATTGATACGCGTTTTTTCCTCAAGTGTCGCAACATTTTTTATGTCGCTGCTGGATTTTGAAATGTTCAAAATCTTTTGGCGACCCTGATACGTCAGTCAATGACGCGGCAGTCGCCGAAAAAATCGGCAAGTGGGACAGGCCCTCAGCACCCACCTACAGCGAGGTGGTTTAGGGGAGGGTGGGGAGAATGTGTGAGCAGATGCCGACCGGAAGGTCATAAGAAGCTGAGGCCAGAGCCTCGCGGGCCGGAGCCACGTGAGTCAGAGGTCATGAAGCCCATGGCCAACCGACCTGCTGGGTGTGCGGAGACCGCGGCTGCGGCACGGGTCGGCACCACGGAGGGGTCCTGACAGGACCCAGTGGCGATCGATGAGGCTGGGAGTGGGCACGTTGCTGCCCGGGTGAATGAACAAATGACCGTTTGCGGGCACCGCCGTGAGGAAGGGGAGAACTAACGGAGACCCGGCGGAGAGGAGGGGGGTCCGTATGTTGTAACTTTGTAAGCGCTCTTCATGGACGACTACAAGCAAAGAATTTCACTGCGACCTGTCACATGTGACAGACAATAAAGTACTCATTCATTCAGACTGGCAGCTGTAGAGGTTGGCGTCGAGCATGTTGGCTGTGTGGAGGGGAGGATGTGAGGGGGAGAGAGTGAGTGTGGGTGGGTGGGGTCGATGTGATGGCTTTGGGGGGAAGGGTGTGTGGGTGGGGGAGGTGGTGGCAGCGACGGGAGTGAGTGGTGAGACTGGGTAGCCTTGGTAGACATCAATAGCCCATTATCTGTAATTTGCACGTTATCAGTTTATTTATTCATGTGTGTATATATTGATATATTGGATAGGTATATGGACGGGAAGGGAATGGAGGGGTATGGTCTGAGTGCAGGTAGATGGGACTAGGGGGAAATAAATGGTCGGCATGGACTGGAAGGGCCGAGAAGGCCTGTTTCCGTGCTGTAATTGTTATATGGTTATATGGACACACTGATCTGTTCTGTTGTCAATGCCTACCATGTTCTGTTGTGCTGAAGCAAAGCAAGAATTTCATTGTCCTATCAGGGACACATGACAATAAACTAACTTGAACTTGGTATTGGAGAGTTATAGAAACAGGAAAATAGGTGCAGGTGTAGTCCTTCTGGCCCTTTGAGCCATTCAATATTATCATAGCTAAACATCCAAAATCAGTAACCCGTTCCAGTTTTTTCCCCATATCCCTTGATTCCTTTAGCCCTAAGAGCTAAATCTAACTGCCTCTTGAAAACATCCAGTGAATTGACCTCCACTGCCTTCTGTGGCAGAGACTTCTTTGGGTGAAAATGTTTTTCCTCATCTCAGTCCAAATTGGCCTATCCCTTATTCTTAAACTGAGACCCCTGGTTCTGGAGTCCCCCGGTTCTGGAGTCCCCCAACATGGGGAACATTGTTCCTACATCTAGCCTGTCCAATCCATTAAGAATGTTATGTTTCTAAAAAATCCCCTCTTAACCTTTTAAATTCCAGTGAATACAAGCCCAGTCAACCCATTCTTTGATCATATGTCAATCCCCCCCCAACCCGGGAATTAACCTAGTGAACCTACGCTGCACTCCTTCAATAGCAAGTATGTCCTTCCTCAAATTAGGAAACCAAAACTGTACACAATACTCCAGTTGTGGTCTCTCCAGAGACCTGTACAACTGCAGTAGGACCTCCTTGCTCCTAATCATTTTCCAATGTCCTATAGATTCAGGATCAGTTCCTGTGGATTGGAGGATAATTAATGTTATCATATCATTTAAGAAAGGAGGGAGGGAAAAAAACAGGGAATTATAGACCAGTTAGCCTGACATCGGTGGTGGTGAAGGTACTGGAGAATTATAAATGATAAAATAGCCGCAGATTTGGATAGCAGTAACAGGATCGGTCCGAGTCAGCATGGATTTATGAAGGGGAAATCATGCTGGTCTAATCATCTAGACATTTTTGAGGTTGTAACGAGGAAAATGGATAAGAGAGAGCCAATGGATATAGTGTACCTGGACTTTCAGACAGCATTTGAAAAGGTTCCACATAGGAGATTAGGGGGCAAAATTAGAGCACATGGTATTGGGGGTAGGGTACTGACATGGATAGAAAATTGGTTGGCAGACAGGAAACAAAGAGTAGGGATTAACGGGTCCCTTTCAGAATGACAGGCAGTGACTAGTGGAGTACCGCAAGGCTCGGTGCTGGTACTGCAACTATTTACAATATACATTAATGATTTAGATGAAGGGATTCAAAGTATCGTTAGCAAATTTGCAGATGACACAAAGCTGGGTGGCAGTGTGAACTGTGAGGAGGATGCTATGACGAAGCAGGGTGACTTCGACAGGTTGGGTGTGTGGGCAGATGCAGTTTAATGTGGATAAATGTGGGGTTATCCACTTTAGTGGCAAATACAGGAACGCAGATTATTATCTAGGATATTATTATCCTAGAATATAATCATTATTATGATCAGGATAGGTATATGGACGGGAAGGGAATGGAGGGGTATGGTCTGAGTGCAGGTAGATGGGACTAGGGGAAAATAAATGGTCGGCATGGACTGGAAGGGCCGAGAAGGCCTGTTTCCGTGCTGTAATTGTTATATGGTTATCTGTCTGGTGTCAAGTTAGGAAAAGACGAAGTACAACGAGATCTGGGTGTCCTTGTTCATCAGTCACTGAAAGTAAGCATGAAGGTACAGCAGACAGTGAAGAAAGCTAATGGCATTCATAACGAGAGGAGTTGAGTATGGGAGCAAAGAGGTCCTTCTGCAGTTGTACAGAGCCCCAGTGATGCATCTCCCATGCATCTGCCCACTCACCCAATCTATCAAAGTCACCCTGCAGCCTCATAGCATCCTCCTTGCAGCTCACACTGCCACCCAGCTTTGTGTCATCCACAAACTTGGAGATGTTACATTTAATTCCCTCGTCTAAATCGTTTATATATATTGTAAATAACTGGGGTCTCAGCACTGAGCCTTACGGCACCCCACGTCACTCCCTGCCATTCTGAAAAGGACCTGTTAATTCCTACTCTTTGTTTCCTGTCTGCCAACTAGTTATCTATCCATGTCACTACCCTAATACTTGCGTGGGACCTTGTCAAAGACTTTTTGAAAGTCTACATCCACTGGCTCTCCTTTATCCATTCTACTCGTTACATCCTCAATAAATTCCAGTAGATTAGTCAAGCATGATTTCCCCTTCATAAATCCATGCTGACTTTGACAGATCCTGTCACTGCTTTCCAATTGTGCTGCTATTACATCTTTAATAATCGACTCCAGCATCTTCCCCACTACTGATGTAAGGCTAACGACTATAATTCCCATTTTCTCACTCCCTCCTTTCTTAAAAATTGAGGTTACATTAGCTACCCTCAGCTCCACAGGAACTGATCCAGTCTATAGAACATTGGAAAATGATCACCAATGCATCCACAATTTCTAGGGTCACCTCTGGGATGCAGACCATCAGGCCCTGGGGGTTTATCTGCCTTCAGTCCCAACAGTTTACCTAACACCATTTCCTGACTAATGTGGATTCCTTTCAGTTCCTCCCTCCCACTAGCTCCTTTGTCCCCTAGTATTTGTGGGAGATTGTTTGTGTGAAGATAGAAAGAAACAAAGTACTTGTTTAACTGGTCTGCCATTTCCTTGTCTCCCATTGTAATTTCACCCGTTTCTGACTTTAAGGACTTACATTTGTCTTCACTAATCTTTTTGTATGAGATATAATTAGCATAGGTGATGTCTTGTGCAAGGTGCGAGGTGCGACTCAAGGTGGCGTCCTGGAATAAAGAACCTTGTTAGTAACTCCCGTGTCCGAGTGCTATTTTAAGTCCGTTCCAAGCACCAAATACACAACAATTGGCGACGAGGATAAAAGAACAGGAAGGAAAGAAGGACTGTCAAGAGAAAAAAGAAAAGTTTAAAAAAAAAGGTTATATTTGGAGACAAAGTGGAATGGCACCAAGCAAAGAGATTTGGCGCCAAATGGTTTTGAATTGGCGCCAAAGAAAAGAAAGGTTGGAACGGCAAGCAAGAGCGCAAGGAAGACAAGCGGGCAATAAGTGTCACCGAATAGCGCAGCTGGAAACTAGAAGCTACAGTGTCAACTTACCGGGAACGTTTTACAGGGCTGTGCAGCCCACAGCCAGGCCCAAGTAGCCGCCACTGATGTCGGGTGAGGGCTTAGTACCGTGTAGGCCACGGATGGGTCCGGCGAAGCCACCGACGAAAGCCTAGTCTCAAGCCCGGTCGCAGGAGACGGCCTGGAGCGGAGTCAGCTCAGTCACGAGAGAAAGCCGGCCGAGAGAGAAGCGGGTCCGCGCGAGAGAAGTGGGACACAGTTCTTACCCAGCCCTCGCCGACGGGCAGTGCAGCGGGGACCAGCAGCAGAAACGGGCGGAGTAGCAGCCCGGCCGTGGAGCAAGAAACAGGCGGAGCAGCAGAGCGATGCCGCACAGTGGAGCCAGCAGGCAAGCAAGTCGGCGGAGCAGCGGGTGTCGGCGGCAGCAAGCAGGCAAGTCCACGAGACAGTGGGGACAGCAACGGCTAGGCCAGCTGTGAAGCAGCAGATGCCCGGTGGAGCCAGCGGAGGCAGCGGAGGCCCGGAGAGGCCAGCAGCAACAGCAACGGTGGGGACAGCCCGAGAGGTAGCGGAGGTACCGGAGTCCATAGGCAGACAAGCCGGACCGGTGAATTCCTTCACAGTAAAAGTGGGACTGTTTGAATGTAATGCATTGTTCACTGTTATTAATAGTAAATCTGTGTGCGTAGCAGGAATATGGTTTAAAATGTTCTAGTTGGCTATTAACATGAAATAGTAAGATTAAACAAGAACTTACCAGTTTGAAGTTTGATCTTTATTTTATGAGGAGTTGCGATGAGGGATTTCGTGAAGACCCCGCCAGGCACGCATGCGCGACATTCTTCAAAGCAGCGGTGTGGAATCACAGATCACAAACCGAAGATAGTAAGATTAAAACTTGACCATACCAGTTGAATTTATAATAGAGGGTTGGGAGCGGAGGGCACGAAATCCCTCATCGCAACTCCTCATAAAATAAAGATCAAACTTCAAACTGGTAAGTTCTTGTTTAATCTTACTATTTTACTTCGGAGTCACGTGAGTGACTTCGTGAAGATTTCAAAGCTCTGTGATTACATGCCCTGGACCACGCCCATGCTCACACACTGCCGTAATTCTGATGGAGGAAGTATGTTAACGCATTTCAAACTTGAACAAGCTGAAAAATAATAACATTTGTTAATACAACAATAACCCCCTGACTCGGGGACCAACGTTTAGGGAATTTAAACGTTTAGACTTAAAACTGAATCCGCCAACGTTGCGGGAGCGGTTATAAATCAGTTATAAAACCGCTGAAGTGTAGATTCACTGGCCCAGCTCGCTATTGCGAGGCCATAATCCATGAACACCGCCATAGTCCTTGCCACTAATGTGGATGCAGCCCTGGTAGAATGACATTTAAAATATTAGTGTCTTACCTGCTGCACCGAATACCACCTCGTGTGATCTGGAGATAGTCTGCACAATCACCCTGTGACGTGGGTTTCCATGGCTGAAACAGACCCGTCTCCATATATCTGATGCCCATTTGCAGACGTGTAGTCCCAGGTCTGTGTAGTGTAAGTAATTCTTCTATAAAGAAGTTACCTTATTATGGTCTGGTCATTCTATCCAGGTTTAATTCCTGTAAAGTCATGACCTGTTGAGCTGTGTTCAGTGCCATTACCATAACCACTTTGAAGGTGAGCAAGTCCATCATGGCCGACCAGCTCCTGAGGAGGGTCAACACTACCTCATCCCAGTCCAATCTAGCGATAGGACGACAATGCACTCCTGGCACTGTATACAGCACTGTA
Organism: Raja brachyura; assembly: GCA_963514005.1. The sequence goes on along the minus strand of OY740797.1, from coordinate 53,734,402 downwards.
ACTGAGGGACTCATCATAATGACGACCCATGAGTATACCAGCACCTTGGAGAGTATAGCAGATATGTAGATGGTCTAGGTCCGACTACAGAAACCTCCCATATCCTTATGTAGGCGAGGTACTGCTTCCTACTGGACTCTCTCTGCACGATGCTGTTTGACATCCATGGTCCTTTATGTTGCAGAGCCTGGTTGCATATCCTGGAGCACCTGTCTGATGAAGCAGAATGGAGAAAGCATAGAAACCCCCCATTTCCCCCGAATGTAGTGAAAACGCGTCCATCGCCACTGCCCCAGGATCTAGTTCTCAAGACATATGTTGGTATCCAATGGCTCAACCTGGACGCAAAGAGGTCGAAATCTGGTATTCCATATTAGGCTATAATTTTAGCAGATATTTGGAGGTTCAATCTACTTGATGTTGTTATTAATACTTGTGACCTGGTGTCCGCCACTATATTGAGCTTATCCAGAAGGTACATAGCTGAACCCAATTCTTTCAATCCACCAGAGCCAAATTAATGTTTCCAATTCATCCCAAGATATTAACTTGACGCCACCCATAAAGTTTAATATGCCACCTCAGTGGTATTATTTTGAAGACAAACATACGTATGCTGCAGATTAGTGCATTAACGTGCAGCCCTTGACATGCTCCCAGCATTTCGAACAGTTTATACCTTGTGATTGAAGAAAATAGACTCATGCAATCCCACTTACCGCACCAACAGGAATGGTCAGTAGTTCCCCAGCCCTTGGCGCTTGCGCGGTTTGTAACGCGACTACTAGGTTTGATGTAATGATGGGATTTAACAATCACAACCATTGCTAATCCACCATTGTACCTCAATTATGCTTTGATTGGCAGCTGCATAAGCTCGTAATTGTCCAGCATTCGCTATACATGCCGAGATTTTGCTTATTCACCCAAGCTTTGATAGCGTAACCACCCAATTATGTGGCTGGAATGTAGCTCCAATTTACCCATAGCTTAGCAGCATGTCGAAAGTCGGTTCCCTGGCGCAAGCAAGGCTGTTACATGCATCTATTATGGCTATAGCTCTGTTCCCTGGATAGTGACAAACAGAGCCCCAGAATGTATGTACCTCCCTCCTACTTGTGAGGTTATGCATGCAGCACTTCCAAGAGAACCAGGCCCCCTTACCTCCATGGTTACCGGCGGGCCTGACGTTCTGGTTTCTAGTATTCCGTCTTTGCTGGATGCTGCTCGATCGCCTCGGTAAATCCTTGTTCCTGCAGCTGGTGTGTGGTGAGGTAGTCTATGCTGGCTCTGCCCTAACAAGGCTTCTGCTGTTTGGGGAGCTGGTGCAGATGTGTTCTTGATGGCCTCGTCTTTGACCTGCTTGGGCAGGTCCTCCCCAAACAGCTGTCTTGGTGGTGTGGTGGAGGTACGACCCAACCCAGCGAATGCAGGGTTAATGTCGGGCCGGATGGAGCTCTGACTAAAACAGTTTCCCGAAGTGTGCTACACAGGAGGGCTAGAGCATCCTGCTGCTCTGCTGATGCACCTGCCCCATCGAGGGTCCTGACGAGCACCGTGATGCCCGACGCCAATAGCTTCAGAATTTCCTGCCTCTTCATCTCTTGTTCCCTCGCATTGGAACTGATGTTCCCTCAGATGGCTGAGTCGACCCTCGGGACGTTCAGGGTAACAAAGTTTCCAGGATCCTTGTACTTCTCCATGGTTTGTGAAAGCACCTGGTCTTGGAACTGGTGTGTCGTCAAGAAATTAATACTTAGTGCCAATGTAGAGTGCAGCGGTACCCCTGAAAACAGGTTTCGGATTTTCGACACTACCTCCAACTTCTTCTTCTGGATCGAGAGCAGTGGGCTCTTCTGCTGCCGCTTCTTCGTCAAATCGGCCATCTGTTGACTGCTAGCACTCCCGATGGACGAAGGTGAGATTGAAGGTGGCGGTCATGATCCGACTCCCAGACCGCTGAGACTCCTGCTCTTGCCGATCCAGGTCCTGCTGATATAGTTGCTCCACCATTAGCTCCATCCTAGCCATGCGACCGCTGCCGCTACACACGGACAACAGGTCGACTTCCCCAGGCCCTGATGAGTCGCTGGAGCTTCTGCCAGTAGGTCACACCTCAACGAAGTGGCTGACAGGTACTCGTCAGCACCCGCTCCTGCGGGGCTGAACGACTTCCGCACGGACAACCCGCTAGCCCAGCATCCCTCGGACCTTAGCGGCCTCTCTACCTGACGAGCAGGCAGAGGAAAGGAGTCGGAACCGGTCCCCAATACCGGCTCCGTGGTCCGTGCAGGCACACCGTCACCCTCACCCCCAGGGGTCCGTGACGGCGCTTGGCTGGCTTTACCCGCAGCAACGGGATTGCCTAGCCGTATTCTGCTGCCACCGGTCTGCGCTCCGGCAGCCTGTTCCGGTGCAGTGCCGGTACCTCCTGCTCCCGCAGGCTGTATGACTCCTGCACGGACATACCGCTAGTCCGCCATCGTTCGGACCTAAGCGGCACCTCTGCCTGGTGGGAAGGCAGAGGGAAGGACCGGTCCCCAATACCGGCTCCGCTGTCCGTGCAGGCTTGCTGTCACCCTTAACCACACGGGTCCGTGAGGGCGCATAGCCGGCTTTACCCATAGCAATGGGGTTGCCTAGCCGTAAACTGCTGCCACCGGTCTGCGCTCCGGCAGCCTGTTCCGGTGGACACCGGTACCTCCTGCTCCTGCAGGGTTCCCCGATTTCCAGCAGGTCCATCACCAGCCCGCAGTCTAGCAGGTTACCCCCGGCGGTATGTCGATGCCTCCCGCTGCAGCGGGGCATGACCTGTGCGCAGCTCTCCCCCATCGCTGATACCTGCACAGTAGGAGAGACAAACGAGCCGCCAAGCGGGTCACATGTTTACGCACCTTTGCCCCACAGTCACTATGCTTAGGTGAGAGTGGTAGGGAGTCCAGGTCTTGCCTACCCTGCTCCCACGCGGTGCTCCACCATTTTGCGGCCCCATGGTCAGCCGTGGTGGAGAGACGGGTCCTGGCTGCGCAGGGCTCCCCGACCTCCGCGTTCTTCTAGAATGGTGGCCGCTGATTCCCATCTGAAGTCGCACGGCCCTTGGAGACCTGCTTTGCTGTCTTCATTCTGGTCTCCATCCATCTGTAAGCAAACTCTAATACAGACGCTTAGCTATTCAAAGTTAGCATCTTACCTGAGGGTCTTTAAGAAGTATGGTGACCAGCCTCTCATGCTTAATAACTTTTATATGCTGGCAGTCTGAACTTCTTGAAGACAATGCATTCCCTGGAGTAGCAGGGCACTTGAATGTAGACAGGCCACAGAATCCCTGCAGCTGCAGTGTGGAGTCAGGCTGCCTTTGCTTGCAAGCCTGCTTCTTCCTGAGTGCCAGCAGCCCGCAGAAACCCCTGCGGGCTGCGGTGTAGAGTCGGGCTGCTGCCCATGGCAAGCACTGCAAGCCCTACTCCACACGCACACCGCCAGCCCGCAGTATCACCCCCGCGGGCTGTGGTGTAGAGTCGGGGCTGCCGCTCTGCCGTTGAAACTTCTGACGGCGAGCCTGCAAGCCCCACTCCTGCATGCACACCGCCAGCCCGCAGTATCCCCCGCGGCTGCAGTGTAGAGTCGGGGCTGCCGCTCTGCCGTTCCTAACTTTGAACGGCGAGCCTGCAAGCCCCACTCCTACATGTACACCGCCAGCCCGCGGTGTTCCCCGCGGGCTGTGGTGTAGAGTCGGGGCTGCCGCTCTGCCGTCGCGAACTTTTGACGGCGAGCCGGCAAGCCCCATTCCTTTTCGTGCCGCCAGCCCGCGGTGTCCCCTGCGGGCTGCGGTGTGGAGTCGGGCTGCCTCTGCCGTCCTCCGCCGGCGAGTGTGTGAGCCCGGACCCTCCTGGGTCAACGGGCTTCCCGACTCCAAGCTATTGCAGCCGCCGCTGACTGCCGCAGCAGCCAGATCCGACGCGGCCGCGAGACCCTCCGATAGGGCCACCTAGAAGAAAAAAGACCGCAGGTTAGTGTTTTACTTACCTGCTGGTCCCAGCAGTAGAGGAGCAACGCTCCTCCCTGCCTGTCGCTCGCATGCGGTCGACGATATGTCGCGCATGCGTGCCTGGCGGGGTCTTCACGAAGTCACTCATGTGACTCCGAAGTAAAATGTTGGTTATTGGTATAAATCTATTGTTATAAGAATTAGTAATAGTCAGTGGGCTGGATAATTTCTGAGAATGTAAATGGATTAAGTCCAGTGCAGAAAACGCAGCGAGAGAACAGAAGATAGTGCACCTGAATAGCAACAGGGTAGCATGGTTTTTCAAATTGTAGGAAAGTTGCCGCAGTTAGATTCTGGGTGTAAATTTGAGAAATGGACTGAAGTCTTGGAGGCTTCTTTCATTTCCAATGATATCACTGCAAAGGAGAAGAAGAGAGCATGGTTCATACTAGGCTTAGGAAGGGAGGATTATCACACCTTACGTATATGTTGCTGTGGCCAGCAAAGCCCTCGGATAAAACGTACGAGGAGTGTGAGGAGGCTTTAATGGCTCATTTCTCGCCAAAACCTCCGAGGGCATCCAGAGGCAAGAAGCCCGAACAAAAGAGGGCAGGGAATCCCTCAAAGGGCAAAAGTCAAGTGCAAAGTGACAAACGCCAAGTGGACAAAAGTCAACTGCCAAGTGACGAAGGTCAAGTCCAAGTGCCACTGCCTGTCATTTTCAGAATGGCCGGCAGTGGCGAGTGGAGTGCCGCAAGGCTCAGTGTTGGGGCCGCAACTGTTTACCATATATATTAATGATTTGGAAGAGGGAATTAGGAGTAACACTAGCAAGTTTGCGAATGACACAAAGCTGGGTGGCAGTGTGAACTGTGAAGAGGATGTTAGGAGGTTGCAGGGTGACCTGGGCAGGTTGAGTGAGTGGGCAGATGCGTGGCAGATGCAGTATAATGTAGATAAATGTGAGGTTATCCACTTTGGCGGCAAAAACATGGGGGCAGATTATTATCCCAATGGGGTTAGGTTAGGGAAGGGGGAGGTACAGTGAGACCTGGGTGTCCTTGTACACCGGTCACTGAAAGTTGGCATGCAGGTACAGCAGGCAGTGAAGAAAGCTAATGGAATGTTGGCCTTCATAACAAGAGGATTTCAGTATAGGAGTAAAGAGGTTCTTCTGCAGTTGTATAGGGCTCTGGTGAGACCACATCTGGAGTATTGTGTACCGTTTTGGTCTCCTAATTTGAGGAATGACATCCTTGTGGTTGAGGCAGTGCAGCGTAGGTTCACGAGATTGATCCCTGGGATGGCGGGACTGTCATATGAGGACAGATTGAAAAGACTAGGCTTGTATTCACTGGAGTTTAGAAGGATGAGGGGGTATCTTATAGAAACATATAAAATTATAAAAGGTTTGGACAAGCTAGATGCAGGAAAAATGTACCCAGTGTTGGGCGAGTCCAGAGCCAGGGGCCACGGTCTTAGAATAAATGGGAGATCATTTAAGACTGAGGTGAGAAAAAATGTTTTCACCCAGAGAGTTGTGAATTTATGGAATTCCCTGCCATGGAGGGCAGTGGAGGCCAAATCACTGGATGGATTTTAGGGAGATTTGGATAGAGCTCTCGGGGCTATTGGAGTCAAGGGATATGGGGAGACGGCAGACACGGGTTATTGATAGCGGACGATTAGCCATGATTACAATGAATGACGGTGCTGGCTCGAAGGGCTGAATGGCCTCCTCCTGCACCTATTTTCTATGTTTCTATGTTTCTAAGTGGACAAAGGTCAAGTGCAAAGGGACATTGCCATCCAGAGGGCAACCCTAACTATTAAAGCTGCATTCAAGGGTATGAAGGTATGGAGAGAGATCCCGAACAAACAGAAGACAGCAACGGTAATACAAGCAGCATTTAGAATGCACAGAGTGGCAGCTATAATGGTACAAACCCATTATAGGGCACACTTTCAAATGGAAAGTGATCGTTAAACTTACAGGAAGGTACGCAGCAGCGTTGTGCTGCTTCAGGCTGCCTTCCGAGGAATGGTTGTTCGAAAGCAATTGCGGGGCATGCACAAATCTGCCAGGGTCATACAGACTTATTATCAGATGCTTAAACAGTGTCAGTATTTCAAGAAAATATGCTGGTTCGCCACTGCTGTACAGCAACAATACAGAACTTGCCAGATAAGAGATGTCCAAGTGAGACATTATAATAGTTTGAGAAAAACAGTGGTTTGTATTCAGACCTGCTACCGTGGGATTAAAGCCAGAGAATTGGTTGAGAAAGTCAAGGCAGCACGCCATATTCAGTCATTCTTAATGATGTGCATTACAAGAAAATATTTCATGATGCAAAAGACGGCTATAGTCACACTGCAAGCATCATTCCGTGGTTACCGAGCAACGGTACGCTACAGAGCTATGCGACAAGCAGTCATTTTGATCCAGAGATGGTACAAAGCATGCAAAATAGGGCATTGACAGTTTGTGTAATATCTGTCAATGAGGTATGCAACCATTACAATTCAGGCTGCCTATAAGGGTTAGGCAGTGGGTTAAGCAAAAGAGGGCTATTGTAAAAGTTCAGTCAGTACTCTGTATGACTTAAGAAGACATAGAAACATAGAAAATAGGTAAAGGAGTAGGCCATTCGGCCCTTCGAGCCTGCACCGCCATTCAATATGATCATGGCTGATCATGCAACTCAGTATCCCGTACCTGCCTTCTCTCCATACCCCCTGATCCCTTTAGCCACAAGGGCCAGATCTAACTCCCTCTTAAATATAGCCAATGAACTGGCCTCAACTACCTTCTGTGGCAGAGAATTCCACAGATTCACCACTCTTTGTGGGAAAAATTATTTTCTCATCTCGGTCCTAAAAGACTTCCCCCTTATCCTTAAACTGTGACCCCTTGTTCTGGACTTCCCCAACATCAGGAACAATCTTCCAGCATCTAGCCTTCCAACCCCTTAAGAATTTTGTAAGTCTCTATAAGATCCCCCCTCAATCTTCTAAATTCCAGCGAGTACAAGCCGAGTCTATCCAGTCTTTCTTCATATGGAAGTCATGCCATCCCAGGAATCAGTCTGATGAACCTTCTCTGTATTCCCTCTATGGCAAGAATGTCTTTCCTCAGATTAGGAGACCAAAACTGTATGCAATACTCCAGGTGTGGCCTCACCAAGACCCTGTACAACCGCAGTAGAACCTCCCTGCTCTTGTACCCAAATCATTTTGCTATCAATGCCAACATACCATTCGCTTCCTTCACTGCCTGCTGCACCTGCATGCCTACTTTCAATGGCTGGTGTACCATGACACTCAGGTCTCGTTGCATCTCCCCTTTTCCTAATCGGCCACCATTCAGATAATAGTCTACTTTCCTGTTTTTGCCACCAAAGTGGATAACCTCACATTTATCCACATTATACTGCATCTGCCATGCATTTGCCCACTCACCCAACCTGTCCAGGCCACCTTGCAGTCTCCTAGCATCCTCCTCACAGCTAACACTGTCCCCCAGCTTCGTGTCATCCGTAAACTTGGAGATGTTGCATTCAATTCCTTCATCCAGATCATTAATATATATTGTAAATAGCTGGGGTCCCAGCACTGAGCCTTGCGGTACCCCACTAGTCACTGCCTGCCATTCTGAAAATGACCCGTTTACTCCTACTCTTTGCCTCCTGTCTGCCAGCCGGTTCTCTATCCACATCAATACTGAACCCCCAATACCGTGTGCTTTAAGTTTGTATGCTAATCTCTTATGTGGGACCTTGTCGAAAGCCTTCTGAAAGTCCAGATATAACACATCCACTGGTTCTCCCTTATCCACTCTACCAGTTACATCCTCGAAAAATTCTATAAGATTCGTCAGACATGATTTACCTTTCATAAATCCATGCTGACTTTGTCCAATGATTTCACCGCTTTCCAAATGTGCTGCTATCCCATCTTTAATAACTGACTCCAGCATTTTCCCCACTACCGATGTTAGACTAACTGGTCTGTAATTCCCCGTTTTCTCTCTCCCTCCCTTTTTAAAAAGTGGGGTTACATTAGCTACCCTCCAATCCTCAGGAACTACTCCAGAGTCTAAAGAGTTTTGAAAAATTATCACTAATGCATCCACTATATCTGGGGCTACTTCCTTAAGTACTCTGGGATTCAGCCTATCTGGCCCTGGGGATTTATTGGTCTTTAATCCATTCAATTTACCCAACACCACTTCCCGACTAACGTGGATTTCACTCAATTCCTCCTTTGACCCGCGGTCCCCTGTTATTTCCGGCAGATTATTTATGTCTTCCTTAGTGAAGATGGAACTAAAGTAGTTATCCTTGTTCCCCATGATCAACTCACCTGTTTCTGACTGCAAGGGACCTACATTTGTTTTAACTAATTTATTTCAAAACAAAAACCTGCAGCCATGTCAGATCCCACCTACAAATAATGTAACAGAGGAAAACAAAGCGAATATATGAGGCAGAAAATGAAACGTTAACTTTAGCAGAATATCAAGAACAGGAAGAAATCTGCAAATTAGATTAGGAAGGGAAGAGGCAGAGATACAGGCAGCACTAAAGCGATTAGAAAGGGTGCGCAATTTACACATAAGGGAACGGAAAAGGATAACACATAAAGTAAGGGGTAATGTATGTGGTTAAGGAAGATGGGTGGAATGAAAAAAATATGTGCTAAGTTTAGATATGATTATTACAGTTATGAGGATGACTTTAATAATACAATTGTGCAACAGTGTATTAAGCAATTGTATGTTAGGTAAAGAGCATATACCGTGCAGCAAAAATTGAGTTAAAAGGGGAGGAGTATGTAATAGAAATGGTGTTACCTGCCTCCAAGTTAAAGGGGGAGGAGTGTTAGGTATGAGATATGATTAGCATATGTGATGTCTTGTGCAAGGTACGCATACGCAGGAGAGACTCAAGGTGGCGTCCTGGAATAAAGAAGCTGGTTAGTAACTCCCGTGCCCGAGTCCGTTCCAAGCACCAAATACACAACACTTTTCTTCTTCAAATATCTAAAGAAGCTTTTACAGTTAGTTTTTATATTCTCCGCAAGCTTTGTTTCACGCTCTATTTCCCCCTCTTAATTAACCCCTTTGCCTTCCTCTGTTGAATTCTACATTTCTCCCAGTCCTCCGGTTTGCTGCATCCTCTGGCCAAGTTATATGCCTCTTCCTTGGATCTAACACTATCCTAAATTTAATTACCCTCGTTAGCCACGGTTCAGCTGCCTTGCCCGTTTTTTTCCCGCCAGACAAGGATGAACAATTTTTGTAGTTCATCCATGCGATCCTTAAATCCAGTCAGTGTGTAAGGGGCGGGGTTGCGGAGGGTGAGGGTTGGTATGCTGGGTCGGGGTCAGGGTCAAGCTGGGGGATCGGGGAGGCGTTGGGGGCAGAGTGTCGGTATGACGGGAAGTAGAGGGTGAGGGCGGTATGAGTGCAGTAGGGGTGGTATGAGGGGGTCAAGTTGGGGGGGTGGAGTGGAGGCGAGGGGCGGTATGAGGTGAGTGTGAAAGGCCGGGGGGGGGGGGGGGGGTAGTGTGTGGGCCGGTGTGAGGGGGTTGGTAGGAGATGCGGATGGTCAATGTGAGGGGATTGGTTCAGGAGATGAGGGTCTGGGGGGGGGTGAGGATCGGGGGAGGGGCCGGGGTTAAGGGTCAAGGGGTGAGCGACAGTTATTTACAATATATATTAACGATTTAGACAAGGGAATTAAATGTAACATCTCCAAGTTTGCGGATTACTCAAAGATGGGTGGCAGTGTGAGCTGCTAGGAGGATGCTATGAGGCTGCAGGGTAACTTGGATAGGTTGGGTGAGTGGGCAGATGCATGGAAGATGCAGTATAATGTGGATACATGTAAGGTTATTCACTTTGGTGGCAAGCACAAAAAGGGAGATTATTATATGAATGGTGTTAGATTAGGAAAAGGGGAGGTGCAACGAGACGTGGGAGTCCCTGTACATCAGTCACTGAAAGTAACCATGCAGTGAAGAAAGCTAATGCATCTTGGCATGCATCTTGGCATTCAGAGGATTTGAGTTTAGGAGCAAGGAGGTCCTACTGCAGTTGTACGGGGCCCTGGTGAGACCGCACCTGGAGTATTGTGTGCAGTTTTGGTCTCCTAATTTGAGGAAGGACAATCTTGCTTTGAGGAAATGCAGCGTAGGTTCACCAGGTTAATTCCCGGGATGGCGGGACAGACGTATGACGAAAGAATGGATCGACTGAGCTTGTATTCACTGGAATTGAGAAGGATGAGAGGGGATCAGATAGAAACATATAAAATTCTTAAGGGATTGGACAGGCTGGATGTAAGAAAAATGTTCCCCATGTTGGGGGAGTCCAGAACCAGGGGTCACAGGTTAAGAATGGGCAGGCCATTTAGGAATGAGATGAGGACAATAGACAATAGGTGCAGGAGTAGGCCATTCGGCCCTTCGAGCCAGCACTGCCATTCAATGTGATCATGGCTGATCATTCCCAACCCATTCCTGCCTTCTCCCCATATCCCCTGACTCCGCTATTTTTAAGAGCCCTATCTAGCTCTCTCTTGAAAGCATCCAGAGAACCTGCCTCCACCGCCCTCTGAGGCAGAGAATTCCACAGACTTACCTGTAAAACGTCTTCTCCCACAGATGTGTAAATCTAATGGATTTATCAGCCACAGAAGGCAGTGGAGGCCAATTCACTGGATATAGCTGTTAGGGCTAATGGAGTCAAGGGGTATGGGGACAAAGTAGGAACAGGGAACTGATTCTGGATGACCAGCCGTGATCATAGTGACTGGCCTGGGTGTGAGGGGTGACACTGGGGGGGGGGGGGGTGAGGGGTGACACTGGGGGGGGTGAGGGGTGACACTGGGGGGTGAGGGGTGACACTGGGGGGGGGTGAGGGGTGACACTGGGGGTGAGGGTGACACTGGGGGTGAGGGGTGACACTGGGGGGGTGAGGGGTGACACTGGGGGTGAGGGGTGACACTGGGGGGGTGAGGGGTGACACTGGGGGGGTGAGGGGTGACACTGGGGGTGAGGGGTCACATTGGGGGGGTGAGGGGTGACACTGGGGGTGAGGGGTCACATTGGGGGGGTGAGGGGTGACACGGGGGGTGAGGGGTGACACTGGGGGTGAGGGGTTACACTGGGGGTGAGGGGTGACACTGGGGGGGTGAGGGGTGACACTGGGGGGGTGAGGGGTGACACTGGGGGTGAGGGTGACACTGGGGGGGTGAGGGTGACACTGGGGTGAGGGGTGACACTGGGGTGAGGGGTGACTGGGGGGGGTGAGGGGTGACACTGGGGGGGGTGAGGGGTGACACTGGGGGGTGAGGGGTGACACTGGGGGTGAGGGGTTACACTGGGGGGGTGAGGGGTGACACTGGGGGTGAGGGGTCACATTGGGGGGGTGAGGGGTGACACTGGGGGTGAGGGGTCACATTGGGGGGGTGAGGGGTGACACTGGGGGTGAGGGGTGACACTGGGGGTGAGGGGTTACACTGGGGGTGAGGGGTGACACTGGGGGGGTGAGGGGTGACACTGGGGGGGGTGAGGGGTGACACTGGGGGTGAGGGTGACACTGGGGTGAGGGGTGACAATGGGGGGGGTGAGGGGTGACACTGGGGGGGTGAGGGGTGACACTGGGGGTGAGGGGTGACACTGGGGGTGAGGGTGACACTGGGGGGGTGAGGGTGACACTGGGGTGAGGGGTGACACTGGGGTGAGGGGTGACACTGGGGTGAGGGGTGACTGGGGGGTGAGGGGTGACACTGGGGGGGTGAGGGGTGACACTGGGGGGTGAGGGGTGACACTGGGGGTGAGGGGTTACACTGGGGGTGGAGGGGTGACACTGGGGGTGAGGGGTCACATTGGGGGGGTGAGGGGTGACACTGGGGGTGAGGGGTCACATTGGGGGGGTGAGGGGTGACACGGGAGGTGAGGGGTGACACTGGGGGTGAGGGGTTACACTGGGGGTGAGGGGTGACACTGGGGGGGTGAGGGGTGACACTGGGGGGGGTGAGGGGTGACACTGGGGGTGAGGGGTGACACTGGGGTGAGGGGTGACACTGGGGGGGGTGAGGGGTCACACTGGGGGGGTGAGGGGTGACACTGGGGGGGGTGAGGGGTGACACTGGGGTGAGGGGTCACACTGGGGGGGTGAGGGGTGACACTGGGGGTGAGGGGTCACACTGGGGGGGTGAGGGGTGACACTGGGGGGGGGGGTGAGGGGTGACACTGGGGGTGAGGGGTGACATTGGGGGTGAGGGGTGACACTGGGGGGGTGAGGGGTCACACTGGGGGTGAGGGGTGACATTGGGGGTGAGGGGTGACACTGGGGGGGGGGTGAGGGGTCACACTGGGGGGGTGAGGGGTGACACTGGGGGTGAGGGGTCACATTGGGGGGGTGAGGGGTGACACGGGGGGTGAGGGGTGACACTGGGGGTGAGGGGTTACACTGGGGGTGAGGGGTGACACTGGGGGGGTGAGGGGTGACACTGGGGGGGGGTGAGGGGTGACACTGGGGGTGAGGGGTGACACTGGGGTGAGGGGTGACACTGGGGGGGTGAGGGGTCACACTGGGGGGGTGAGGGGTGACACTGGGGGGGGGGTGAGGGGTGACACTGGGGTGAGGGGTCACACTGGGGGGGTGAGGGGTCACACTGGGGGTGATGGGTCACACTGGGGGGGTGAGGGGTCACACTGGGGGTGAGGGGTGACACTGGGGGGGGTGAGGGGTCACACTGGGGGGGGTGAGGGGTCACACTGGGGGTGAGGGGTGACATTGGGGGTGAGGGGTGACACGGGGGGGGTGAGGGGTCACACTGGGGGGGTGAGGGGTCACACGGGGGGTGAGGGGTGACACTGGGGGGGTGAGGGGTGACACGGGGGGGGGTGAGGGGTCACACTGGGGGGGTGAGGGGTCACACGGGGGGTGAGGGGTGACACTGGGGGGGTGAGGGGTGACACTGGGGGGGTGAGGGGTGACACTGGGGGGGTGAGGGGTGACACTGGGGGGGTGAGGGGTGACACTGGGGGGGTGAGGGGTCACACTGGGGTGAGGGGTCACACTGGGGGGGTGAGGGGTGACACTGGGGGTGAGGGGTCACACTGGGGGGGTGAGGGGTCACACTGGGGGGGTGAGGGGTCACACTGGGGGTGAGGGGTGACATTGGGGGTGAGGGGTGACACTGGGGGGGGTGAGGGGTCACACTGGGGGTGAGGGGTGACATTGGGGGTGAGGGGTGACACGGGGGGGGTGAGGGGTCACACTGGGGGGGTGAGGGGTCACACGGGGGGTGAGGGGTGACACTGGGGGGGTGAGGGGTGACACGGGGGGGGTGAGGGGTCACACTGGGGGGGTGAGGGGTCACACGGGGGGTGAGGGGTGACACTGGGGGTGTGAGGGGTGACACTGGGGGGGGTGAGGGGTCACACTGGGGGTGAGGGGTGACATTGGGGGTGAGGGGTCACACTGGGGGGGTGAGGGGTGACACTGGGGGTGAGGGGTGACACTGGGGGTGAGGGGTGACACTGGGGGTGAGGGGTCACACTGGGGGTGAGGGGTGACATTGGGGGTGAGGGGTGACACTGGGGGTGAGGGGTGACATTGGGGGTGAGGGGTGACACTGGGGGTGAGGGGTGACACTGGGGGTGAGGGGTGACACTGGGGGTGAGGGGTGACACTGGGGGTGAGGGGTGACATTGGGGGTGAGGGGTGACACTGGGGGTGAGGGGTGACACTGGGGGGGTGACGGGGACAACTCACCTCCCACACTGGATGCCGCCGCCGCCCAATGGGCAGAGAGCAGGTTCCCGCTGACAGACAGACAGCCGGCTCCACCAATAGGCGCAGACGTCTCGGCCAATCGGGGGGGCACGTATTCCGCGTATCAGCCAATCCCGTGACTGCGATGTGTTAATCCGACCCCGCCCCTCCTCGCGTCACATCCGGCCCCGCCCCTCCTGGCATCACATCCGGTCCCGCCCCTCCTGGCATCACATCCGGCCCCGCCCCCTCCGCCACGGCCTGAGCTGGAGCCGCGCGAGCGAGTGAGTGAGTGAAGGGGGGGGGAGAGGTGGAGGAGGCCGGGGCCGGGGCCGGGGGAAGGGAGGGAGACGCCGGGGCCGGGGCCGGGGCCGGGGGAAGGGAGGGAGACGCCGGGGCCGGGGCCGGGGCCGGGGGAAGGGAGGGAGACGCCGGGGCCGGGGCCGGGGCCGGGGGAAGGGAGGGAGACGCCGGGGCCGGGGGGGGGTCAAGGGGGGGGGGGGAAGGGAGGGAGACGCCGGGGCCGGGGCCGGGGCAGCGGCGTTGAAGGGATGAGAGGGAGAGTGGAGGAAACAGACAAATAGCAGCAGGACGAGGCCGTTCGGCCCGTCGAGCCAGCACCGCCATTCAGTGAATGTGTCCGCTCCGGCTTTTCTCCCCAGATCCCTTCATTCCTGCAGCACCAAGAGCTCAATCCAACTCTCCCTTGAGTGAGTGAGTGAAGTGGGGAAGCGGGGATGTGGTGGAGGAGGGGGAGGGGGTGGAGTGGGGGAGGGAACCGGCCTCCACTCCTCCTGCAGCGGACAATGCCACACATTCACATCTAAGTCCCAACTGACCTCCCCCTTATTCTCCAGCATGACCCGTGGCCCCTGGTTCTGGACTCCCCCAACATCGGGAGCATGCTTCCTGCCTCTAGCGTGTCCAAGCCCTTAACAATGTTATATGTTTCTATAAGATTCCGTCTCATTCTTATAAATTCCAGTGAATATAAGCCCAGTCGACCCATTCTTTCATCCTATGTCAGTCCCGCCATCCCATGAATTAACCCGGTGAACTGTCGCTGCAATCCCTCAATAACAAGAATGTCCTTCCTCGAATAAGGAGGAGGGAGGGGTAAAGGTGGGGGAATGGCGGCTTAGAGATTGGGAGTGGTTGATCTGGGGAAGTGAGGAGTTGAAAGGGGAGGAGGTGGGGATGAAGGTCAGGCGAGAGGAGTGGGATTATGTGGCTGGGGAGATGGGACGTGGGGTAGAGTGGTGAAGGGGAGGTGAGGCTGCACTTGGAACAGAGGAGCGTTGGTGAGAATGTGGGAAGTGGAGGTGAGGGGTCTGACCTCTGCTCTCCCCTGCAGGCTGCCCCGGGTGGGAGTCCCCACTGGAGGGTTACACAAAAAGCTGAGAAACTCAGCGGGTGCAGCAGCATCTAAGGAGCGAAGGAGATAGGCGACGTTTCGGGTCGAGACCCTTCCTCTGAAGAAGGGTCTCAACCGGAAACGTCGCCTATCTCCTTCGCTCCTTAGATGCTGCTGCACCCGCTGAGTTTCTCCAGCTTTTTGTGTAACCCTCGATTCTCCAGCATCTGCAGTTCCTTCTTTAACACAGTCCCCACTGGAGGCCTGGCTACAGTATGGGGGTGTAGTTTAGGTGGGGGTGAGGGGTCTGACGTCTGCTTTCTCCCGCAGGCTGCCTCCTTCTCCCATGGCTGAGGAACGAGATCTCCCCCTTCGTATCACCAGCAAGGCACTGAGGAGCGTAGTGAGCGGTCGCCATGCCGACCACTACGGGAGGGTGGTGGACTTTGTGGATGATGTTTGGCAACAGGCGTCAAGCCTCTTCACTTACCAACACTACCTCAAGCTCACCCTTGCCTTTAAAGCCAAGGTACCGACAGCCCCCGCCGGGGAACAGGGTGTGGGTGGGTAATGGGGAGAGGGGTGAGGGTGGGGAGAGGAGTGAGGGTGGGGAACGGGAGAGGGTGGGGAGTGGGGAACGGGTTGAAGTCAGCAACCTTGTCCTTCACGAAGCTCTATCCCCACACTTTGACGCTCTGCTCCCGAGCCTACTCGCTGGGGAGTGCTGATCAATGATACACTGAGGCTAGAAGCTGGGCCTGGAGAGGTGAGGGCCATCCATCACTGATGTTCTCTGCCACCCCCTGGCTACAAGGTTGGTCTCACACCCCTGGGTATCTGCCGTGTCTCCCCCTGAAAACCACAGACTGTACGTGGAGTTTGCAACATGAGCAAAATATGGTGGAGGAACTCAGCAGGTCAGGCAGCATCTGTGGAGGGGATGGACAGGCGGCGTTTTGGATCAGGACCCTTCAGACTGATGGAGTCGGAGCCCAAGTGACAGGTCTGAAGATTGGTCCTGACATGAGATGCTGCCTGTCCCCTGCCCCCACAGATGCTGAGTTCCTCCACCACTTTGTATTTTACACCGTATTCTGTGTCTGCAGTTCCCTGTGTGTGATGTGTGTGAATGATGAGGTGGGAGGCTAATGGGTTTGTACTCTGTCCCCGTGCAGCTGGTCATGGAGATGTTTGTGAGGCAGTGCAGCCTCTTGGACATCCTGCAGACCCTCGACAAATACTTCCCCCCGCAGTCTTCAGCCGACCCCCGGGCGGTAAGTAGCTGTGTCCCCATAGTAGGTGGGGTATGACCAGCGCGAGCGTGGCCCCGCACACACACACTCTTGCCCCCCACTAGCAATCACATACACCCCCCCCATCCCCGACCCTACACCCCCACCCCCAACCTTCTACACCCCCCACCCCCGACCCTGTACGCCCCCCCACCCCCGACCCTATACACCCCCCACCCCCGATCCTGCATGCCCCCCACCCCCAAATTTCTACACCCCCCACCCCCGACGCTATACACCCTCCCACCCCTCTACACCCCCGACCCTGTATGCCCCCCCACCCCGCACACACACACTCTTTCCCCCCACCAACAATCACATACACCCCCCCATCCCCGACCCTATACCCCCACCCCCGACCTACACCCCCACCGCCGACCCCTTACACCCCCGACTCTGTGCACACACCCCCCCCCACCCCCAACCCTAACCCTGTACACACCCACAACTGGTGGGGAGGGTCCATTAGGGACAGGATGGAGGTCAAGAGGATTTAGTTGTCATATGGGATAGGCAGCATCTCTGGAGAAAAGGAATAACTGACTGAGAGTCTGGGGAGAGGGAGTCTGGAGATCTGGAAGGAGAAGGTGTGAAAATGGCAGATCAAAGCAGATGCTGAAAAGGAAATGTAGAATGGCCAACATTGTTGGCGAAGGTGACAAGGAGACCTACAATGGCTGGGGACGGGGTGATCACACTTGGGATACGGGCTAACAGATGAGTAATGGCTGGGGAGGGGGGGGGGTTAAGGCTGGGGATGGAGGGGGGGTAATGGTTGCGGAGCGGTAACCTCTGTGTGTGTCCTCAGTCCAGGACGCAGGTGGTGAAGGAGCAGCAGTGTCGCCTGCAGTTCCGCCGCCTGGTTCTGCGGCTGGTGCGAGACGGGGCTTACCGTCAGCACTTCCTGCAGGTGAGCAGAGAGGGGGGGTCTGTCCCCTGGGGAGGGGCACTGTGGGTCTCAGGGGGAACCCCACCAGCTCTGGAGGGGGGTGTAGGGTGTGTGTTGTGTGTGTCACTGGGATGTGTGTATATGATGTGTGTGTGTGGTGGGTTTTGTGTGCGTGTGTGGTGGATTTGGTGGGCATGTGTGAGTGGGGGGCGTGTGTGTGGTGTGTGGGGGGGGGGAGCATGTGTGGCAATTACATAAGTTCGCAACTTGTAGGAGACCATTAGGCCCATGAAGTCTACTTGATCATGGCTGACCTATCTTTCCCTTCTAACCCCCTTCTCGTGCCTTCTCCCCATAACCCCAGACACCCGTACTAATCAAGAGTCTGTCAATCTCCACTGCATAAATACCCGTGTCCTTGGCCTGCACAGATGTGTGTAACCTGTCGTGCGGGGTGATTGTGGTGGGCTGTGTGAGGCAGGTTGTATTCCTCCTAATGTGGTGACTGACTTTGAGGAGGGGGTGGGATCTGACGGTGCCGGGTGGGGGTAGTAGGGGGTCTATGTCGGGGAATTGGACTGAGGGTAGTTTGTGTCGGGTGGGGGGGGTGTTTATCGGGATGAGGGGGGGAGGGGGATTATGGCGCCGTTGACTTGCTCTGTCTCACAGGGTGATGTGGAGCAGGAGTTTGGTGCCCTGTTCATGGCCACTGCCCAGGCTCTGCTCTGGGAGTTGCTGGAGAGGATCGAGAACATGCTGCCGCCCCTCCGCATTGAGCAGGTAACCCCTCACCCCGGGACCTCCCTCCTCACTCTCCCTCTCGTACAACACTTCTATAAGCTCACCCTCCTGCGCTCCAAGAAATGCAGTCTCAGCCTGTTCAGCCTCTGCCTTTTGCTCAGGCCTTCAAATCCTGGCAATATCCTCATAAATCTTCTCTGTACCCTTTCCAGCTTGACAACATCTTTCCTGTAACATGATGCCCAGAACTGGACACAATACTCTAAACGGCGTCTCACCAACGTCCTATACAACTGCAACGTGACCTCCCAACTTCTATACTCAATACTCTGGCTGATAAAGTTTAATGCCCTCCATAATGTTTGGGACAAAGATCCATCATTTATTTATTTGCCTCGGTACTCCACAATTTGACATATGTAATAGAAAACACCAAATGTGGTTAAAGTGCACATTGTCAGATTTTTAAAAAAAGACCATTTGTATACATTTTGGTTTCACCATGTAGAAATTACAGCAGTGTTTACACATAGTCCCCCCATTTCAGGGCACCATAATGTTTGGGACACAGCAATGTCATGTAAATGAAAGTAGTCATGTTTAGTATTTGTTGCATATTCTTTGCCTGCAATGACTGCTTGAAGTCTGCGATTCATGGACATCACCAGTTGCTGGGTGTCTTCCCTGGTGATGCTCTGCCAGGCCTGTATTGCAGCCATCTTTAGCTTATGCTCGTTTTGGGGGCTAGTCCCCTTCAGTTTTTTCTTCAGCATATAAAAGGCATGCTCAATTGGGTTCAGATCGGGTGATTGAGTTGGATGGTCGAGAATTGACCATTTTTTAGCTTTGAAAGTATGTTTGTTGCTTTAGCAGTATGTTTGGGATCATTGTCTTGCTGTAAAATGAACCGTCGGCCAATGAGTTTTGAGGCATTTGTTTGAACTTGAGCAGATAGGATGCGTCTATACACTTCAGAATTCATTATGCTATTACCATCAATGAAGATAAGTGAGCCAGTACCTTCAGCAGCCATACATGCCCGGGCCATAACACCCCCACCACCGTGTTTCACAGATGAGGTGGTATGCTTTGGATCTTGGGCAGTTCCTTCTCTCCTCCATACTTTGCTCTTGCCATCACTCTGATATATGTTAATCTTCATCTCATCTGTCCACAAGACCTTTTTCCAGAACTGTGGTTGCTCTTTTAAGTACTTCTTGGCAAACTGTAACCTGGCCATCCTATTTTTGCGGCTAACCAGTGGTTTGCATCTTGCAATGCAGCCTCTGTATTTCTGTTCATGAAGTCTTCTGCGGACAGTGGTCATTGACAAATCCACACCTGACTCCTGAAGAGTGTTTCTGATCTGTCAGACGGGAATTTTCTTTATTATAGAGAGAATTCTTCTGTCATCAGCTGTGAAAGTCTTCCTTGGCCTGCCAGTCCCATTGCGATTAGTAAGCTCACCAGTGCTCTGTTTCTTCTTAATGATGTTCCAAACAGTTGATTTGGTAAGCCTAAGGTTTGGCTGATGCCTCTATCAGGTTTATTCTTGTTTCTCAGTCTCATAATGGCTTCTTTGACTTTCATTGGCGCAACTTTGGTCCTCATGTTGATAAACAGCAATAACTTTCCAAAGGTGATGGAAAGACTAGGTGCTGAGAGCTCTCTTATACCTGCATTAAGGAGGCATTTAAACACACCTGGGCAATTACATACACCTGTGAAGCCATGACTCCCAAACATTATGGTGCCCTGAAATGAGGGGACTATGTATAAACACAGCTGTAATTTTTACATGGTGAAACCAAAATGTATAAAACTGGTCTTTACTAAAATCTGACAATGTGCACAAAATCTGACCACATGTGATTTGTTCTATTAAAATCTCAACTTGTGGAGCACAGAGGCAAATAAATAAAGGATGGGTCTTTGTCGCAAACATTATGGAGTGCACTGTACGTGTGATGCCACTTTGAACAAACTATGTACCTGTACTCCTAGATCCCTCTGCCCAGAGCCGTGCCATTCACTGTCTAGGTCGTGCCCATATTAGTGCACCCACAATACAACATTTCACATTTCTTTGTATTAAATTCCATCAACCTCCATCGCTTTGTCTTGTAAACCAGGGGTCATGAGTTCAAATCTCACTGGGGCCTGTTGGAATTTTTCTTGAGGTTGGAGGGGAAAGTTTCAAAAGTGGGTCAGATATTTAATGGATAGGACAGGTTTGGAGGGGTATGGACCAAAGGGCAGTTAGGGCAAATGTAGTTGGCGCATGTTGGCCGGTGTGGGCAAGTTGGGACATGTTGGCTGAAGGGCCTGTTTCTCCACTATCACACTGTGACTAACAATTCCTCATCCTATCTGTCCAACCCATCAAGTTTATTTGGTAATTTTTGACAACCATCATCATTATCACTAACTGCAATGCCCCACAGTGTAGTGTCCTATGTAAACCTACTCATGTCTCGTACATCCTCATAGATGACAAACAGCAATGGGCCCAGCACCGAACCCTCAGCACACCACTAGTCACAAGCCTTGAAAGCAACCTTCTGGCATCATTAGTATAGACACAAAGTGCCGGCGTAACTCAGCAGGTCAGGCAGCATCTCTGAAGATTGATCACGTTTTGGGTTGGGACCAGAGTCTGAAGACCTGAAACATCGCCTATCCATGTCCGCCAGAGATGCTAGAAAGACACTAGAAGCTGGGGTAACTCAGCGGGCCAGGACAAGGAATGGGTGACGTTTTGAGTCAAGACTCCTCCAGAGATGCTGCCTGACCTGTTGTGGTACTCCAGCACTTAGTGTCTATCCTTGGTGTAACCCAGCACCTGCAGTTCCTGTTTACTACTTCCACCATCGCCCTCTGCTTCCTTCGATGAAGCCAATTTTCTCTCCACTCGGTCACTTCTCCCTGGATCCTGCGCGATCGAACCTTCCAGCAGCGCCCCACACGGAACATTGACCTCTCTGCCCTTCTCCCGGTGACAGCCCCGGGCCGGTTCCATGGACACAGTCAGCCTCTCCCCGGACAAGCAGCCCCATGCCGATTGCAGCCGGACCCTTCCTGACCGCCTCCTCCACCCACCGCAGCAGCGGCAGCGGCACCGGAGCGGTGAGTGCCGGGGGGGGGGGGGGGGGAAGGGCGATGGGGTAGTTGGGGAGGGGGTGTCCTCTCCGTGTGGCGGGGCTGGGGGGCTAAGTGGGGGCAAGAGGTGCGGCCGCAGGGGGGACTGTGGATGCGGCGGGGGTCTCCGGGACTGAGGACTGAAATACCGCCTTGTGTTCCAGGGAACAATGGAAGCGCCAGCGAGACGGCGCCGCCGGGAGTGTCGGCGCGGGCCCCGGGGGGCAGCGGTGGGGAGGTTCGGC
This sequence comes from Raja brachyura, assembly GCA_963514005.1. The sequence continues at coordinate 53,712,965 of OY740797.1, read as the reverse complement.
CGGGCAGTCCCCAGTCTCCGGTCTTCTCCGCCTTTCACTTTGACCAGTGGTCGGACGAGGAACCGGGGCGCTGTCCGCCGCTGCCGCGATCCCCCCCGGATCCTCTGCAGTCTCAGCGGGCGGAATCCCTCCCAGCCGGAGCCGCCACCGTCTGTGACCAGCGCGGCCGCTCAGGACCCCGACGTGCCGGGACATCCAGGGACCCAGCCACCGCGGGGCGAGGGTCGGGGTCACTTGGCGGGCTGACGCACCTGGGCCTGGACCTCCAGCGCTTGTCCAGCGCCCCAGTGCCACGCGAGGTTGGGGAGCAGCTCGCCAGTTGCCCGCTGTTCCAGCCCAAGGTTCTCCTGGTGCGACTGAGCGGTGGGCAGAGGGCCCAGGGGGACCCCGCTCCAGCGGGCAGAGACCGGCAGCGCGGACCCACAGCGGTGCGTCGCTGGAGCCTGCGGCTGAAGGACGGTGGTGGGCCGGCATCTATGGGAACGGAGGGTGAGGAGGGCAGCGCTCCGTGGGGCGAGACCCCGCTGTCCGACCCCAGCGACCACGATTATTACCCTTTCTGTAGCCAGGACGCGGTGCAGAGCCGCTGGTTGCGGAGGAACAGCCTGGGACAATTTACCACATAATACCGCTATGTGGTAGGGCAGCCCGGGCATCGCCAGCGTTACACTGCGGGGTAGAGGGCGAGGCACCGTGGTCGCTGCTGCAACAAACACCTCCCTCCTCCCGGCAGCTCTCCGCCCGCCCGCCTGCTCGCAGCTGGGGCTGTGATCCCGCAGCACCCTGGCCATCCTCGCCTCATTTCATCTTCACTGGGAGGGTTGGGGGTTGTGGATCATTTCTCCAGCAACTTTGAATCTCAACTCTGGCAACGTCCGAGACACGAGGAACAGCAGGCGCTGGAGGAACTCCGCGGGTCGGGCAGCATCTGTGGAGGGAATGTACAGACGGCGCTTCTGGTCGAGCCTAAATGGGACAAGAGGTGTATCAACGGCTCGGCCTGTGGTCTCGAAGCTGGTGGATTTGAGTTTTGGGATGTCGGCGGGAGGCCGTGTCCGGGAGCCGCTCCGACAGTGAGAGGTTTAGGAACTTTCTGTGGCCCGGGGAATCATGTTGACTGTCCGCGCCTCCCTCGTCTCTCCTCTGCCCCTCTCCCCCCCCCCCAGCGGACTCTCCCCGACAGCTGCAGACCGCATGGATGTTCACCTCGGTGAGAGCGGTGAAGTTCACGAGTGGAGGAACACTTTGCTCTGGGCCTGGCAGGGTCAGTTATGGGACAAATACAGGCTCATCGCTGCAGTATTTGAACTTATTGCAAATGACTATTGTAACTATGTTTGCAATAAATTATTTGGATTTACCATTGTCCACGTTACAATTCTGCGCAACGTCACCTCTTGGCGCACAAGCTGCTCGCCGCCTGTCCTGTAAAGATCTGTTTGTTGACAGATCTATCCCGGTCAGTATCAGGTGGAAGGTTCAGCAGGACCCGCCCACGGCCTGGCATCAATATTCACTTCCCACCGACTTAACCCACCAGCTCGCCTGCATTGGTCAGGAAGTGAAGAAGAGGAGTGAACGGGTCCTTTTCAGAATGGCAGGCAGTGGCGAGTGGAGTGCCGCAAGGCTCGGTGTTGGGGCGGCAACTGTTTACCATATATATTAATGATTTGGAAGAGGGAATTAGGGGCAACACTGGCAAGTTTGCGATGACACAAAGCTGGGTGTCAGTGCGAACTGTGAAGAGGATATTAGAAGGTTGCAGGGTGACCTGGACATGTTGACTGAGTGGGCAGATGCATGGCAGGTGCAATATAATATAGATAAATGTGAGGTGATCCACTTTGGTGGACATTTGTACTGAGAAAAAATACAAGACACCCAGCGAGACCTGAAAGTTGGCGTGCAGGTACAGCAGGCAGTGAAGAAAGCAATGGAATGTTGGCTTTCATAACAAGAGGATTTCAGTATTGGAGTAAAGAGGTTCTTCTGCAGTTGTATAGGGCTCTGGTGAGACCACATCTGGAGTATTGCGTACAGTTTTGGTCTCCGAATTTGTGGCACGACATCCTTGTGATTGAGTTAGTGCAGCGTAGGCTCACAAGATTGATCCCTGGGATGGCGGGACTGTCATGTGGGGAAATATTGTAAAGATTAGGCTTGTATTCCTTGGAGTTTAGAAGGATGAGGGAGGATCTTATAGAAACGTATACAATTATAAAAGGACTGGACAAGCTAGATGCAGGAAACATGTTCCCAATGTTGGGTGAGTCTAGAACCAGGGGCCACAGTCTTGGAATAAAGGGGAAGCCATTTAAAACTGAGGTGAGAAAAAAAAAATTCACTCAGTCGAGAGTTGTGAATTTGTGGAATTCCGTGCCACAGAGGGCAGTGGAGGCCAAGTCACTGGATGGATTTAAGAGAGTTAGAGCTCTAGGAGCTAGTGGAATCAAGGGATATGGGGAGAAGGCAGGCACGGGTTATTGATTGGGGGCGATCACAAAGACTGGCGGTGCTGCCTCGAAGGGCCCAATGGCCTCCTGCACCTATTTTCTATGTTTATAGTGGTGCAGCAGCTGTAGGAAAGTTTGGTTAAACCATATTTGGTCAATTGATATTTTTAAGGCAGGGAAAGGTAGTTTCTTGATTAGCACGGTTGTTAAGGGTAGAAGGCATTGAGATTTTGAGGAAGAGATAGATCAGCTATGATTGAATGGCGGAGCAGGCTTGATGGGCTGAATAGCCTAACTCTGGTCCTATCACCTCTGACCTTATTTGGAGTATTGTGGTGTAATTTTGGTTGTGGCACATGGCACCATTTATATCTAGTCACCTCAAGGATTTGATTATAGGGGCAAAGAGGTCCAACTGTTGTACAGGGCCCTGGTGAGACCGCACCTGAAGTATAAGGGGGTGAAGGGTCTCGACCCGAAACGTCGCCTATCTCCTTCGCTCCTTAGATGCTGCTGCACCCGCTGAGTTTCTCCAGCTTTTTGTGTAACCCCCTGAAGTATAAGGCGCAGTTTTGAGGAAGGACATTATTGCTATTGAGGGAGTGCAGCGTAGGTTCACCGGGTTAATTCCCGGGATAGCGGGACAATGGCACACACAGCATGATGGGTGGACTGGGCTGGAATTGAGACGGATGGCGGGATCTTATTGAAACATAACATTGTTAAAGGTTTGGACAGGCTCGATGCAGGAACAATGTTCCCCCTGTTGGGGGCGTCCAGAGCTGGATCACGCCGGCGCCGCCCAATGGGCACAGAGCAGGTTCCCGCTGACAGGCAGCCGGCTCCACCAATAGGCACAGACGTCTCGGCCAATCGGGGGCCACGTATTCCGTGTATCAGCCAATCCCACGACAAGTCTGTGTCACATCGGGACCCGCCCCCTCCACGCGTCACATCCGGTCCCGCTCCCTCCACCACGGCCTGAGCTGGAGCCGCGGGAGCGAGTGAGTGAAGGGGGGGATGTGGGGGAGGGGGGGGGGGGGGGACGCCGGGGCCGGGACCGGGACCGGGGCAGCGGCGCTGAAAGGGGTGAGAGGGAGAGTGGAGGAAACAGACAAATGGATGGCCATGGACATCCTGCAGACCCTCGACAAATACGTCCCCCCGCAGTCTTCAGCCGGCCCCCGGGCGGGAAGTCGCTGTGTCCCCTCCTGTGGTGGGGTGTGACCGCACCCAACCCTGTACACCACCCCCCCCCCACACCCACGCACACACCCCCCACCCTGTACACACCCCCCCCACCCACACCCCACCCTACCCTGTACACACACACACACACCTCACCCTGTACACACACACACACACCTCACCCTGTACACACACCCCACCCTGTACACACACCCACACACACACCCCACCCTACCCTGTACACACCCACACACACCTCACCCTGTACACACACCCCACCCTGTACACACACCCCCCCACACACACACCCACACACCCCACCCTGTACACACCCCCCCACCCACACACCCCACCCTGTACACACCCCCCCACACACACCCCCCCACACACACACCCCACCCTGTACACCCCCCCCACCCTGTACACCCCCCCCCCACACCCAACCCTGTACAACCCCCCCCCACACACACACACCCACACCCCACCCTGTACACCCCCCCCACACACACACTCCCCACCCTGTACACACCCCCCACACACACCCACACCCCACCCTGTACACACACCCCCACACCCCACCCTGTACACACCCCCCCACACACACACCCACACACCCCACCCTGTACACACCCCCCATACACACACCCCCACACCCCACCCTGTACACACCCCCCCACACACACACCCACACACCCCACCCTGTACACACCCCCCCACACACACACCCACACACCCCACCCTGTACACACCCCCCCACACACACCCCCACACACACACACCCCCACACACCCCAACCTGTACACCCCCCCCACCCTGTACACCCCCCCACACACACCCACACCCCACCCTGTACACCCCCCCACACACACCCACACCCCACCCTGTACACCCCCCCCACACACACCCCCACACCCCACCCTGTACACACCCCCCCACACACACACCCTCCACCCTGTACACACACACCCCCCACACACACACACCCCCCACACACAGCCCCCCACACACACACACCCCCCACACACAGCCCCCCACACACACCCACATACACCCCCACCCTGTACACCCTCCCACACACACACACATACCCACATACACCCCCCACCCTGTACACACCCCCCCACACACACACAACCACACACCCCCCACCCTGTACACACCCCCCCCCACCTACACCCCACCCTACCCTGTACACACCCACACACACCTCACCCTGTACACACACCCCACCCTGTACACACACCCACACACACCCACACCCCACCCTGTACACACACCCCCACACCCCACCCTGTACACACCCCCCCACACACACACCCACACACCCCACCCTGTACACACCCCCCATACACACACCCCCACACCCCACCCTGTACACACCCCCCCACACACACACCCACACCCCCCCCACACACACACACCCACACACCCCACCCTGTACACACCCCCCCACACACACACCCACACACACACCCCCCCCCACACACCCCACCCTGTACACCCCCCCACCCTGTACACCCCCCACACACACACCCACACCCAACCCTGTACAACCCCCCCCCACACACACACACCCACACCCCACCCTGTACACCCCCCCCACACACACACTCCCCACCCTGTACACACACCCACACCCCACCCTGTACACACACCCCCACACCCCACCCTGTACACACCCCCCATACACATACCCCCACACCCCACCCTGTACACACCCCCCCACACACACACCCACACACCCCACCCTGTACACACCCCCCACACACACACCCACACACCCCACCCTGTACACACCCCCCCACACACACCCCCACACACACACACCCCCACACACCCCACCCTGTACACCCCCCCCACCCTGTACACCCCCCCACACCCAACCCTGTACACCCCCCCCCCACACACACACACCCACACCCCACCCTGTACACACCCCCCCACACACACCCACACCCCACCCTGTACACACCCCCCCACACACACCCACACCCCACCCTGTACACACCCCCCCCCACACACACACACACCCTACCCTGTACACACACACACACACACACACCTCACCCTGTACACACATCCCACCCTGTACACACACCCACACCCCACCCTGTACACACACCCCCCCACACACACACCCACACACCCCACCCTGTACACACCCCCCACACACACACCCACACACCCCACCCTGTACACACCCCCCCACCCACACACCCCACCCTGTACACCCCCCCCACCCTGTACACCCCCCCCCCCACACCCAACCCTGTACAACCCCCCCCACACACACACACCCACACCCCACCCTGTACACACCCCCCACACACACCCACACCCCACCCTGTACACACACCCCCACACCCCACCCTGTACACACCCCCCCACACACACACCCACACACCCCACCCTGTACACACCCCCCACACACACACTCCCCACCCTGTACACACCCCCCACACACACACTCCCCACCCTGTACACACCCCCCACACACACCCACACCCCACCCTGTACACACACCCCCACACCCCACCCTGTACACACCCCCCCACACACACACCCACACACCCCACCCTGTACACACCCCCCCACACACACACCCACACACCCCACCCTGTACACACCCCCCCACACACACCCCCACACACACACACCCCCACACACCCCAACCTGTACACCCCCCCCCACCCTGTACACCCCCCCCCACACACACCCACACCCAACCCTGTACACACCCCCCCCACACACACACACACCCTCCACCCTGTACACACCCCCCCCACACACACACACACCCTCCACCCTGTACACCCCCCCCCCCCACACACACACACACACACACACCCCACCCTGTACACACCCCCCCCCACACACACAACCACATACACCCCCACCCTGTACACACACACACACACCTCACCCTGTACACACACCCCACCCTGTACACACACCCACACACATACCCACACACACACATCCCCCACCCTGTACACACCCCCCCCACCCACACCCCACCCTACCCTGTACACACCCACACACACACACACCCCACCCTGTACACACACCCCCCCCCCACACACACACCCCACCCTGTACACACCCCCCACACACACCCCCCCACACACACCCACATACACCCCCCACCCTGTACACCCCCCCCACACACACACACATACCCACATACACCCCCCACCCTGTACACACCCCCCCCACACACACACAACCACATACACCCCCCACCCTGTACACACCCCCCCCCACACACACATACAACCACATACACCCCCCACCCCCGACCCTGTACACACCCCTCACCTCGAAAAGGAAATGTAGAATGGCCCATTGTTGGCTGAGGTGACAAGGAGACCTACAACAGCTGGGGACGGGGAATAAAGTCTGGGATGGGGGGTAACGGATCGGTAATGGCTGGGGAGGAGAGGCAAAGGCTGGGGACGGGGGGATAACAGGTGGGGAGGGGTAACGGATGAGCGGGGGTAATGGCTGGGGGGGTTAAGGCGGAGGATGTGGGGGTAATGGATGGGGAGGGGTAACCATAGCTGCTGCCAAGTGTTACGGATTTTCCATATTTCGTACGGAAATGCGATAAGAACATGGAAATACAAATTTGCATTGTTAAATATGGATTTTTTTTTAAAACGACCATGGATAATCGTTACAACAAGTCGCCGCTGCATTGGCCACGTTGCAGCAAAATCGCCTTGAAATTTTACATTTTTTAAAAGCTCGGGTTTAATGAGTACAGCTGAAAGATTGGAGTCGTTTATCACTTGATTCAACTGAGACGTAAACGATTTGTTAAATACCACTGTTAGCACTTGTTAACAGCCAGTAGTTATAACACGTAGTTATACAATGTGTCACCAATACATCGATCTGTATTGTGCACCTCTCCTTACCTAACCTAACCCCATTGAGATAATAATCTGCCCACTTGTTTTTGCCACCAAGACATTTGTATTGGGGGAAAAATCACATGTGGTTAAAGGGCATTGTCAGATTTTTTAAAAGGCCATTTGTATACATTTTGGTTTCACCATGTAGAAATTACACAGTGTTTACACATAGTCCCCCCATTTCATGGCACCATAATGTTTGGGACACAGCAATGTCATGTAAATGAAAGTAGTCATGTTTAGTATTTTGTTGCATATCCTTTGCCTGCAATGACTGCTTGAAGTCTGCGATTCATGGACATCACCAGTTGCTGGGTGTCTTCTCTGGTGATGCTCTGCCAGGCCTGTATTGCAGCCATCTTTAGCTTGACCTGAAACATCGCCTATCCATGTCCGCCAGAGATGCTAGGTGGACACAAAGCGGGCCAGGCAGCACCTCTGGGGACAAGGAATGGGTGACGTTTTGAGTCAAGACTCCTCCAGAGATGCTGCCTGACCTGTTGTGGTACTCCAGCACTTAGTGTCTATCCTTGGTGTAAACCAGCACCTGCAGTTCCTGTTTACTACTTCCACCATCGCCCTCTGCTTCCTTCGATGAAGCCAATTTTCTCTCCACTCGGTCACTTCTCCCTGGATCCTGCGCGATCGAACCTTCCAGCAGCGCCCCACACGGAACCTTGACCTCTCTGCCCTTCTCCCGGTGACAGCCCCGGGCCGGTTCCATGGACACAGGCAGCCTCTCCCCGGACAAGCAGCCCCATGCCGATTGCAGCCGGACCCTTCCTGACCGCCTCCTCCACCCACCGCAGCAGCGGCAGCGGCACCGGAGCGGTGAGTGCCCGGGGGGGGGGGGGTGGATGGGCGACGGGGTAGTTGGGGAGGGGGTGTGGCGGCGGAGCTGGGTGCTGAGAGGGGGCACGAGGTGCGGCCGCGGGGGGACTGTGGATGCGGCGGGGGTCTCCGGGACTGAGGACTGAAATACCGCCTTGTGTTCCAGGGAACAGTGGAAGCGCCAGTGAGACGGAGCCGGAGCGCGGAGCGGCGCCGCCTGGTAGCCGGTGCCCGGGGTCCTGGATGATGGGGAGCGGGGAGACGCGACTGGCTCAGAGCTCCCCGGGGGGCGGCGGTGGGGAGGCTGGGCCGGGCAGTCCCCGGTCTCCGGTGTTCTCCGCCTCTCACGAGGGACCGGGGCCATGTCCGCCGCTGCCGCGATCCCCCCCCGGATCCTCTGCAGTCTCTGCGGGCGGAATCCCTCCCAGCCGGAGCCGCCACCGTCTGTGACCAGCGCGGCCGCTCAGGACCCCGTCGTGCCGGGACATCCAGGGGCCCAGGCACCGCGGGGCGAGGGTCGGGGTCACTGGGCGGGGCGGGCGGACCCGGTGCCGCGGGAGGTTGGGGAGCAGCTCGCCAGTTGCCCGCTGCTCCAGCCCAAGCTTCTCCTGGTGCGACTGAGCGGCGGCCAGAGGGCCCAGGGGGAACCCGCTCCAGCGGCCAGAGACCGGCAGCGCGGACCCAGAGCGGTGCGTCGCTGGAGCCTGCGGCTGAAGGACGGTGGCGGCGGCAGCGGCGGTCGGGCCGGCGTGTACGGGAACGGACAGCGAGGAGGGAAGCCCGCCGTGGGGCGAGACCCCGCTGTCAGGCCCCAGCGACCGCGATCATTACCCCTTCTGTAGCCGGGACACGACGCGGAGGATCAGCTTCAGCCTCAGCCTCGTGGCCGGGAACCCGGACTAACGCCGCCGCCCAGCGTAGGGCAGCCCGGGCATCGCCAGCGTTACACTGCGGGGTAGAGGGCGAGGCACCGTGGTCGCTGCTGCAACAAACACCTCCCTCCTCCCGGCAGCTCTCCGCCCGCCCGCCTGCTCGCAGCTGGGGCTGTGATCCCGCAGCACCCTGGCCATCCTCGCCTCATTTCATCTTCACTGGGAGGGTTGGGGGTTGTGGATCATTTCTCCAGTAACTTTGAATCTCAACTCTGGCAACGTCCGAGACACGAGGAACAGCAGGCGCTGGAGGAACTCCGCGGGTCGGGCAGCATCTGTGGAGGGAATGTACAGACGGCGCTTCTGGTCGAGCCTAAATGGGACAAGAGGTGTATCAACGGCTCGGCCTGTGGTCTCGAAGCTGGTGGATTTGAGTTTTGGGATGTCGGCGGGAGGCCGTGTCCGGGAGCCGCTCCGACAGTGAGAGGTTTAGGAACTTTCTGTGGCCCGGGGAATCATGTTGACTGTCCGCGCCTCCCTCGTCTCTCCTCTGCCCCTCTCCCCCCGCCCCCCCCCCCCCCCCCCCCCCAGCGGACTCTCCCCGACAGCTGCAGACCGCATGGATGTTCACCTCGGTGAGAGCGGTGAAGTTCACGAGTGGAGGAACACTTTGCTCTGGGCCTGGCAGGGTCAGTTATGGGACAAATACAGGCTCATCGCTGCAGTATTTGAACTTATTGCAAATGACTATTGTAACTATGTTTGCAATAAATTATTTGGATTTACCATTGTCCACGTTACAATTCTGCGCAACGTCACCTCTTGGCGCACAAGCTGCTCGCCGCCTGTCCTGTAAAAATCTGTTTGTTGACAGATCTATCCCGGTCAGTATCAGGTGGAAGGTTCAGCAGGACCCGCCCACGGCCTGGCATCAATATTCACTTCCCACCGACTTAACCCACCAGCTCGCCTGCATTGGTCAGGAAGTGAAGAAGAGGAGTGAACGGGTCCTTTTCAGAATGGCAGGCAGTGGCGAGTGGAGTGCCGCAAGGCTCGGTGTTGGGGCGGCAACTGTTTACCATATATATTAATGATTTGGAAGAGGGAATTAGGGGCAACACTGGCAAGTTTGCGATGACACAAAGCTGGGTGTCAGTGCGAACTGTGAAGAGGATATTAGAAGGTTGCAGGGTGACCTGGACATGTTGACTGAGTGGGCAGATGCATGGCAGGTGCAATATAATATAGATAAATGTGAGGTGATCCACTTTGGTGGACATTTGTACTGAATTAATGGCAATTCAATGGGCTCTATGGTGGATTGAGGAAGCCAGTTTTAGAGAAGTCATTATCTGTTCTGATTCTGTAGCTGCTCTTGAAACTTTAAGAGTAGGGAAATCTAAAGCTCGTCCTGACATTCTAAATGAAATCTTGAGTGTTTTCTAGAATTGGGTTTGCGTGTAACATCACCTTTTGCTGGGTTCCCGGGCATGCTGGGGTGAGGGGGAATGAGCAGGTGGACCTCATAGCAAAGGAGAGTTTAATAAGAGAAATAGATATCCATGTATCATTGGGGAGAGTGGAACTGAGAGAAATAATTAAAGAGGGCTTAACAAAAGAATGGCAGAGAGGATGGGAAAAGGAAGTCAGGGGTAGACACTACTTTTCTATACAATCTTAAGTTAGGAAAATATGTTTCTGTACATCTCTGTCACGTATGGACTCGGTTAAACTGTGTAGATTGAGGTTGGGACACTGTGGGTTAAATTACTATTTGTGCATTGTAGGGAAACATGTTTCTGGCTTGTGTGAATGTGGGAGTAATGAGACAGTTAAGCATGTTTACCTAGAATGTAAAAAGTATAGTGTAGAAAGAAAGGTATTGTTTGTTAGACTGACAGGACTTGGAGTTGAGGCTTCTGTTTATTCTTTGTTTGGGCACAGTGAGAAACATCAACTGATATCCAGGGCTGTTCTTCAATTCCTGCATGTTACAGGACTGTATGTAAGAATCTAGTTCAAACTTTGACCTGTGGAGGGCAGTAATACGCTTGGCAGTGTCTCCACTGTCGGAATCCTTGTCTACAAGAAGAAGAACACGAAGAACCAAGGCATATGGGGAGAAAGCAGGACTGATTTTGGATGATCAGCCATGATCATATGGAATGGTGCTGGTTCGAATGGCATACTCCTCACCTATTTTCTATGGAGCTGGATTTGCTTGTGACCCACACACTAGTTCAATGAGAAACACATTTATTCAAAGAATCACAGGCACAGGGCGAGACAATCAGGATTATCCTAGAACAGACTGGAGATCAAGGCGCGGATAGCAATCTGCAGCCCCCCGCTCACAACACTGACAAAGCCACACTGGCAGAAACTCTGCTCTGGTGACCAGCGGCTCTGCCTTCTACATGGTCTCTGTGGTCCCCACCGAGTCCCCACTCAGCCAGGCTAGGACCTCCCCAGCAGCAACATTCAGACTGGGGAATCTACCGGCACCAATCCTCGGTAACTCTGCATGTCGGTGGACAAACTGCTGGAAGAATGGTCCCCAGGTCCGGCCTGGGGAAACCACCCCTCGTGGGAGCGAATAGCACCATCCCAATCGCAACAGCCTCAACTCAAAGCTGAATTGAGCTCCGATACCCGACAAGTGCATAATCTGTGGTGTGGGCAGCACCAGGCACATGCTGGTGGGACAAGCAACATGTTAGACAGGCAGTAATTTCCGCTGCAACCCCACCCACCTCCCCTTGCACCAAGTCCCCGTCGCCCATAACCTTGGCCAGAAACCCAACAGACATACACACACGCAGAAAGACACACAGAGTAGACAGGCTGGGTATACAGTGAAGAGTCTCCCGCGTCTACAAGGACACGGGGAGTGTGAGGGAACTTTCCCCTGCCCAGAGGAGTACAGCGCCATCATGCAAGCTGCTGAACAGACGGGATAGCTCTGATTCAATCACATTAGGGCGGGTCTCCCCTGCAAAATCTAGCATCAAATGTTTAACCAAGGGTGAATCTGCCTAGAGACCACTGGTTGGATCATTGCAAGGTAACGTAGAAACTCACAGCTCAATAACTCGGCCATTTCTCTTCCCCGCCGTGCATGTCAGGAACCTACCTATTGTCCTTGGGTCCAAAGCTGCTGAACACGCAGTTCCTACAGACCCCCCTCTCTCTCTCTCTCTCTCTCTCACACACACACACACACACAATTAAACCGATGACGGCAGGAGCATTGGCACCAGCTGAGACCATTCCAGTATCAGTGCGATTAGGACGGAACAGGCGGTATGGGCCCAGTACTTAGAAAGGCTCAAAACATGAAGACAGTAATGCGTGTAAACGCCTGCACCACAGAGGGGAAGGTGAACTTCACGAGGCAGCGACATAGCTCGATAAGTGGAGACATACTTCAGTCCCGGGCTCATTACACCGGGGAGTGACGGGGGGCTGGAGTCGATGGCGGGGGCTGGGGACGAGAGCAAATCTTCAGTCCTTGTACAAACTCCATTTTGTGGAGACCATCAGTTGATCAGCATTTGCACTGAGGCGGCTAATTCGGGCCATTCCCGGCCCCCACACTGCGGCGATGGGTCAGAGGCAGGGGCCACTGCAGCAGGCGGGGAGCTGGGCCAGCGTGGGACCATGGGCAGCGAGGACGGAGCTTGTGGGACTGGGAAGTCCCACAGCGCAGCAGCCCGGCTGCAAGGGGGCACCGACTAGTGCCCCAGTGGACAGCACCGACAACTGAGGCCGTGTCAGCAACGTCACATCACGCTGCCAGCAGGTGAACAATGAACAGTTGGGGCTGTAAAGTAGGTCAGACACGTTGCACCACTGCCCAGAGTAACTGTAGCAACCACAGCGACCACCGTGCCAAGGACAGCAGCTCCACAGACGAAGGCTCGGTCACTCCCTCATTCCAGCGCCTTCTGCTCGATGTGCTCGCACAGCAACTTGTACTGCTCTGCAAACCCAAACACAACATGTGGTTAGCGAGCGATTCTGCTCCTCACACCCCCGGGGTCAGACACACAGTGAAGTTCCCTCGACACTGTCCCATAACACAATGTCAGCGTCAGAGTGAAGCTCTCATGGTCGGATGCAGAGTGACACGGCTCCGACGGCTGAGAGGTTTCACAGGAACTTTTAAAAGGTTTCGTCAAAGGGAGAGGGACAGAAGCAGTGAGATTTCAAAGATTAACACAACGTCGGACTGCGGGGACTTTTCTTTTTAAAGGATTTCTCCATTTAGTGAGGAATGCACTCCAGCGCTTTTCTGGAGTGCAGTGGGAGCGGCAGTGGTTGGCGGATTGCCAGGGCCGGATTTATGTATACATTTGACAAGTTTAAGCTTAAGGCTTCGAGATCTGGGGGTGGGGGGGGGGCTCGCAGAGCTGGTTTTTCCACTAGCTTCATAGGCTGAAGCCGAGGGCCTCCGGCCAAGGCAGGACACCTGCCGTCCAACTCTGGGCGGGCCCCTCTCTCTATCTCTCTGTCTCTCGCCGCCGAGCTCCGCTCTCCCCTCATCCCCCGGCACATCACCGGCCGCCCTGCACATGCGCACTGCCACGGCAACTGGTCGGCGCCGGGCACTTTCCCCCTCATTTTGAATTGTGGGAGATCTGGCCGCCATTGCTGTCCGGTCGCCGCCTCGCCGCGACCGCTGAAAACCAACGCAGAATCACTCCCTAACCCTGGATCTGGAGTATTTTAGTGTTTTTAGTTTAATTTTAATACAGCGTGGAAACAGGCCCTTCAGCCCACCTAGTCCACACCGACCACCCGTGCACTAGTTCTATCCCACACATTAGCGGAGTAAATCAAGAGTGTTTTATTCCCTCACATCCCAGTTAGAACAATTAAACAAAACAGAATATGTAAACATAGTACTCTGTAAACAATGTTATAAACGAGAAAACACCGTGTATATTTATATATGAATATATAACTATATAAGTGTGTGTGCGTGTGTATAATATATATACCCACACACACAATTTCCCTCCTGGGATTAATGAAGTTGTATCGTGTGTGTGGGAAGGAACTGCAGATGCTGGTTTAAGTTGAAGATAGACACAAAAAGCTGGAGTAACTCAACAGGTCAGACAGAATCTCTGGACAAAAGGAAAATATTATGTTTTGGGTTGGGTCAGAAATCGGTTCCTGCACTCCTTTGGAATGTGGAAGGAAACAAGAGCACCCGGAGAAAACCCACGCGATCAAAGGGAAAAGGAGCAAACTCCATACAGACAGCACCAATATTCAGGATCAATCCGGGTGCCTAGCACTTTTAGGCAGCAACTTTATGGACAATGCACTGTCCCATAGTCTTGAACTGAATTAAAACATGCTATGGCTGTAGAGGGGCACATAACATCACTTGGAGATTTAAAACTAAAAATTGATATTTTCATTTTTTTAGTAACCAAAGTTATCAACCTATAATTTTTTGTGTGTTGGAAAACAAACTATAGTGGCATAGCTGGTGGACTTGCTGCCTCACACGCCAGAGATCTGTATTCGATCCTGTCCTCGGGCACTGTCTGTGTCGAATTTGCACATTCTCCCTGCAGGTGTGTGGGTTTCCTACCACATCACAAAGACGCAGTGGCTTTGTAGGTTAACTTGTCACTGTCAAATTGCCCCTAATGTGCAGGGAGTGGGTGAGGAAAGTGATAACAGAACTTGTGTGAATGGGGAGACAAAAATGCTGGAGAAACTCAGCGGGTGAGGCAGCATCTATGGAGTGAAGGAAATAGGCGACGTTTCGGACTGATGTGAGGGTGGGAGGGACGGGAAGAAGCGGAGACAGTGGGCTGAGGGAGAGCTGGGAAGGGGTGGAGAAAGCAGGGACTACCTGAAATTGAAGAAGTCAATGTTTATATCACTGGGGTGCAAACTGCCCAAGCGAAATATGAGGTGCTGCTCTACAATTTACGGTGGTGCTCACTCTGGCCATGGAAGAAGCCCAGGACAGAAAGGTTGGATCCGGAATAGGAGGGCGAGTTGAAGTGCTGAGCCACCAGGAGATGAGGTTGGTTATAGTGGACCGAGCGGAAGTGTTGGGCAAAGCGATCGCCAAGCCTACACTTGCTCTCACCGATGTAGAGCAGCTGACACCTAGAGCAGCGGATGCAATAGATGAGGTTGGAGGAGGTGCAGGTGAACCTCTGTCGCACCTGGAAGGACGGCTTGGGTCCTTGAATGGAGTCAAGGGGGAAGGTAAAGCGACAAGTGTAGCATTTCCTGCAGTTGCAAGGGAAAGTGCCAGGGGAGGGGGTGGTTTGGGTGGAAAGGGACAAATTGACCAGGGAGTTACGGAGGGAGTGGTCTCTGCGGAAAGCCGACAGGGGAGGAGATGGGAAGATGTGGCCAGTGGTGGGATCCCGTTGGTAGAAAAAAAGCTGGAGAAAATCAGCGGGTGAGGCAGCATTTATGGAGCGAAGGAATAGACAACGTTTTGGGTCGAGACCCTTCTTCAGATTGATGTTGGGGGGGGGGGGGGGGGGGGGAGACACACAACAAAGAAAGGAAGAGGCGGAGACAGTAGGCTGTGGGAGATCTGGGAATGGGAGGGGAAGGAGGGAGAAAGCAAGGACTACCCGAAATTAGAGAAGCCAATGTTCATACCACTGGGGTGTAAACTACCCAAGCAAATATGAGGCGCTGCTCCTCCAATATGCGGTGGGCCTCACTCTGGCCACAGAGGAGGCCCAGGACAGAAAGGTCGCATTCGGAATGGGAAGGGGGAGTTGAAGTGTTGAATCACCGTGAGATCAGGTTGGTTATTGCGAACTGAGTGGAGGTGTTGTGCGAAGCGATCGCCAAGCCTGCGCTTGGTCCCACCGCGGTTGATCATACGCTGAATAATCCAACTACATTTTTGTTTGGAAGTGGAAAGAAATAATAGAAATTGCATTCATTGCAATGTATAAAAAGAGTTGAGATACTGTGGATGGCAGCGACTCGGGCTCCGGTCTACGGCTTCAGCTGCGGATTCGGGGTCAATCGAGGAGGAGCCTTGCATTAACCTGGTGGGGATTACACACGGGATCAAAGTCCAAACCAGATACTGATGGACTCTGGAGGCAATAACATGGGGTCTGTGCGATCTCTTTCAAAAGAACGCGATTGCCACTTCTGACATTGGAGGGGGGTAATTTATTTTATTTATTTAAAATTCACAGCAGGAGGTGGCCATAGAATGGGAGATAGGGCTCAAAGTGGGTGGGTCTTTTTACCGGTGAAACGGTGGGTGCCCACAGTGAGTTTTCATCCGGGATGCGCTCCTTCTTCCACACCTGGCAAAGCTAGGGGAGGTGCGGTCTAGGCTGACTCGGCTCATGCAGCCCTGGCGCAACCCGCGTCTTAAAGGGATCCTGAGTGTTAAGAGACGGGTTTTCATGAATGTGGGAATGGGAGTTTCTCCGTTGAGCATGAGGGAATCCCCTATCGCGTGTTTTGGAGTTGGGGTTAAGCACGGTGTTATGCGTGCAAGGAATTGAACACTTTCGCAGGGTTTGTCCCAATGGCCGGGCTGCTGCAAGAAATCCCAACGTAGCAACCTGGGGACACTCTGCTGACCCATCTGGGTCTGCCGGTTCCACCTTAGTGGCCCGGTCCCCACTGCTCCCCCACGTCCTGTACTTGCTGCGGCGGATGCGAGTGAAGCGGGGGGGGGGGTGGCAGACAGTCAAGGCGTGACTGTTGGCCCCGGAGTCAAAAACCGGGCCGGTAAGGTCAAAGGCATCCTGGGAGATCCAACAGGGAGCTGGGGAGATCCAACAGGGAGTTGGGGAGCTCCAGCAGGGAGCTGGAGAGGCTGAACAAGGAGCTGGAGAACAGGAAGCTGGTAGTGTCACCTTTATGGAGGTCACCGTACCACCGCACATCCCTGGGATGAAGAGAAGGCGCTGGTCCACTGAAGGAGAGATCGACCCCGAGGCCAAGGTCCAGGGGGGCCCGGATTCGAGGCCTTCAACACCTGTCGAGGCTGGGGACCCAGGACTTGTGTCCTCTGGGCCGGAGAATGTCCCCAGTTCAGGGGCCTTCCGAGGGTGTCAGACAGGCTGTGTTAGTCGGTGGGTTTGTAGTCGGTGCTCATGGACAGTCTGACTCCTGGCCTTTGCCAGCCTCACGGATGATCAAACTCATGTGCTCACCTTGATTCAGGTTCCCAATCACCGACTGCTTCTTCAGGAAGTTGGTGCAGAGCTCCTTGCTCAGCCCGAACTCCAACATGTTGTATGTGAAAGTCCTAGGGCCAAACAGGGCAAATGTACCGTCAGACTCTGAGCCCCCTCCCCCCCCCGCACAGAGCCCCCTCCCCCCCGCGCACAGCCCCCTCCCCCCCGCGCACAGCCCCCTCCCCCCCCCGCGCACAGTCCCCTCCCCCCCGCAGAGCCCCCTCCCCCCCGCGCAGAGCCCCTCCCCCCCCCGCGCAGAGCCCCCTCCCCCCCCGCGCAGAGCCCCCTCCCCCCCGCGCAGAGCCCCCCCCCCCCCGCGCAGAGCCCCCTCCCCCCCCCGCGCAGAGCCCCCTCCCCCACGCGCAGAGCCCCCTCCCCCCCGCGCAGAGCCCCCTCCCCCCCGCGCAGAGCCCCCTCCCCCCCGCGCAGAGCCCCCTCCCCCCCGCGCAGAGCCCCCTCCCCCCCCGCGCAGAGCCCCCTCCCCCCGCACGCAGAGCCCCCTCCCCCCGCACGCAGAGCCCCCTCCCCCGCGCAGAGCCCCCTCCCCCCGCGCAGAGCCCCCTCCCCCCCGCGCAGAGCCCCCTCCCCCCCGCGCAGAGCCCCCCCCCCCCGCGCAGAGCCCCCCCCCCCCCGCGCAGAGCCCCCTCCCCCCCGCGCAGAGCCCCCTCCCCCCCGCGCAGAGCCCCCCCCCCCGCAGAGCCCCCTCCCCCCCCCGCAGAGCCCCCTCCCCCCCCCCGCAGAGCCCCCTCCCCCCCGCACAGAGCCCCGCTCCCCATAAAGCCACTTCCACACTCCCCACAGAGCCGCTCCCGTTCTCCGTCCTTACCCAAGCTGGCCGAAGGCAATGTTCTCGTCAAAGCGATGTGTGTCGTCTCTCTCCTCTGGGGTCATGTGGCACCACTTCTCCCTGCAGACAGTCACAAATTAACCCCCTTTACCCGGGCCCGGCCCCCGTTGGCGAGTGCAGGGTGATGGTCATCAGTCCCCCACCCCTCACGCCGGCACTGCGGCAGCCCGGCTCACATCTACCAGTCGGTGCGGTGTCAGTGCAGGAACCGCCCGCGGTGGACGCCTACACCGTGACCCCCCCACTTGCGAGAGTGGGACAGACAGGGGGAGAAGGGGCTGGGGGTTGGGGAGATATTGGCAGGCTTGACAGCGAAAATTTACGAGGATGTTGCCAGGACTAGAGGGTGTGAGCTGTCAGTAGAGGTTGAGTAGGCTGGGACTTTATTCCTTGGAGTGCTGGAGGATGAGGGGTGATCTTATAGAGGTGTATAAAATCATGAGAGGAATAGATCGGGTAGATGCACAGAGTCTCTTGCACAGAGTAGGGGAATCGAGGACCAGGGTAAAGGAAAGGGAAATGATTTAAGAGGAATCAGATGGGTAACTTTTTCACACAATTGGTGGTGGGTGCATGGAACAAGCTGCCAGAGGGGGTAGTTGAGGCTGGAACTATCCCAAAGTTTAAGTAACAGTTAGACAGGTACATGGATAGGACATGGAGGGATATGGATCAAATGCAGTTAGTGGGACTAATGTAGCTGCCATATGTTGGTCGGTGTGGGCAAGTTGGGCCAAAGGTCCCGTTTCCACACTGTATTACTCTGTCTCAGGGAGAGGGGGGAGGGGGCTGGGCGGGGCTGTTGATGGCTTATGTGATGCTCAGTACCTGGTGGTGGGCGATCGCTTCCTCCGCTCACAGTGCACGGCGTCGAAGAAGGCAGCGTTCCAGAACCTGAGGCTGTGCCTGCGACACGGGAAACAGTGAGTGGGATGGGGCTCTGGGTAAGGTGAACTACAAAGGCACAATATCCAGCGGCAGATGGAGACAGTAAACTAATAACGGACAACTTACAAAGCATTCATAGAGTTTGCCAGTAATCAGGGGGACACAAGGAACGATGGCGATCAGATGGAGGTGATGATAGGGGCACAGTGAAGCCACGCAGCTGGCCCGGGAATTCAACAAAGGACGGCCGAAGGTCAGGACGGTCGAATTCAGGACAAGGCCAGATAAAGCACAGAAAGAGGCCATTCAGCCCATCGAGTCTATGCCGACCTTCATGACTCTCCCTACTTCGCCCACTTGCCTGCTTCAATTCCATATCCCTCCATTCCTTGATGATCCAATTACCTGGCCAGTGACTTTTAAACATTGTCACTGTTCCTGTCTATCTTCCCCTCTAGCAGCTTATTCCACACACCAAGCACTGCGTGTGAAAGAATTACCCTTCAGATCCCCTTAAAAAACTTCCTCTCACATTAAAACTATAGCCTCTAGATTTAGGCACCCTCTACCATGGCAAACAAACTCTGCCTGCCTATCCCATCAACTCCTCTCATACCTTTGCACACGTCTGTCACATCACAGCCTCCCACACTCCAGGGAAAACTGTCCCAGTCTATCCAACCTTTCACTAGAATTCAATTCCTCCAATTCAGGCAACATCTTTGTGAACATGTCTAGTTTATAAAGGCATGGGGACAGAATTATACTGTGTGGACACAGCCCCTTCATCCATACTGACCAAGTTGTCTAACCCAGCTAGTCTCACTTCCCTGCACCTGGCCCATATCCTTCCAAACACTTTCTATACATGTATCTGTACAAATACCATAAATGTTTTAAATACCACTTTTTCCAACAGCTTGTTCCATTTATCCACTACCCTGTCTGAAAAAAAGTGACCCTCACTTCCCTTTTCAATCTTTCCCTCTCGCCTTAAACCTTTGCCCTCTCATCTCTGTGCCCTTCATGGTTTTATAAATCAGCAAAAGACCACCACTCAGCCTCCTATGCCTCGGGGAAAAAGGACCTAGCCTGTCCATTCTCTCCTTGCACTGTCCTCCAAATGTGGCCTTACCAACGTCCTGTACAGCTGTAACATGACGTCCGGACTGCTGTACTCAGTACGCTGGCCGATGAAGGCCTTCCCCACCACCCTGAATATCCATGGCCTTCAAGAGGGAATTGGATAAATGTCAGTGAAGGAAAATGTGCAAGGTGACGGGGAAGAGCCTGGCATGGACACGATGGGCCGAACGGCCCTCTCCTGTAGTGTAAGAATTCTAGAATAATTCTGAATGAAGAGGTAAGTTACCAGATGGGCTGTTGCTTCAGGTGAGTGTACAGGTAAATCTTCACCCCCCTCATGTCCTCCGCACTCTTCCGTCCCCCTGAGGGTGGAGAGAGAAACACAGCGCTCTTCAATCAGCCTCACCGTGCGGCTCACCCCTCACCCACACGCTGGCAGGGGCAGACGCAGGGGCAGACGCAGGGGCAGACGCAGGGGCAGACGCAGGGGCAGACGCAGGGGCAGACGCAGGGGCAGACGCAGGGACAGACGCAGGGACGGGGACCACCAGCCCGACCCTTCATCCCACCGGCCCCACATTAATACACAAGGTGCAGCATCAGTTCATTCCAAAGCGGAAGAAAGATTCCAAGGGGAGTAAGGGGCGACCGTGGCTGACAAAGGAAGTCCAGGACAGTATAAAAATAAAAGTATAACAGAGCAAAGATGAGCGGGAAGCCAGAGGATTGGGAAACCTTTAAAGACCAACAAAAAGGAATACAGGGAGAAAAAAAATTAGGTATGAAAGTAGCTAGCCAAGAATATAAAGGAGAATAGTAAAAGCTTATTTAGTTATGTGAAGTGGAAAAAATTAGTTAAGACCAAAGTTGGACCCTTGAAGACTGAAACAGGTGAATTGATTATAGGGAAGAAGGAAATGGCAGAAGAGCTGAACAGGTACTTTGGATCCGTCTTCACTAGGGAAGACACAAAGAATTTCACTGATGTACTAGTGGCCAGAGGATCTGGGGTGGTGGAGGAACTGAAGGAAATACACATTAGGCAGGAAATGGCATTGGGTGGGCTGATGGGATTGAAGGCTGATAAATCCCCAGAGCATGATGGTCTGCATCCCAGGGTACTTAAGGAAGTGGCTCTAGAAATTATGAATGCCTGTGGATTGGAGGGTAGTTCATGTTATTCCACATTTTAAAAAAGGTGGGAGAGAGAAAACAGGGAATTATAGACCAGTTAGTCAAACATTGGTGGTGGGGAAGATACTGGAGTCAATTATAAAAGACGAAATAGCCGAACATTTGGATAGCAGTAACAGGATCGGTCTGAGTCAGCAAGGATTTACGAAGGAGAAATCATGCTCGATTAATCTTCTAGAATTTTTTTACGATGTAACAAGGAAAATGGACAAGGGAGAGCCAGTGGATGTAGTGTACCTGGACTTTCAGAAAGCATTTGATAAGGTCCCATGTAGGAGATTAGTGGGCAAAATTAGGGCACATGGTATTGGGGGTAAGGTGCTGACATGGATAGAAAATTGGTTGGCAGACAGGAAACAAAGAGTAGGGATTAACGGGTCCCTTTCAGAATGGCAGGGAGTGACAAGTGGGGTACCACAAGGCTCAGTGCTGGGACCACAGCCATTTGTAATATACATCAATGATTTAGATTAAGGGATTCAAAGTAACATTAGCAAATTTGCAGATGACTCAAATTTGGGTGGCAGTGTGAACTGTGAGGAGAATGCAAGGTGACTTGGACAGGTTGGGTGAGTGGGCAGATGCAGTTTAATGTGGATAAATGTGAGGTTATTCACTTTGGTGGCAAAAACAGGAAGGTAGATTATCTAAATTGTGTCAAGTTGGAAAAAGGGGAAGTACAAAGAGATATGGGGGTCCTTGTTCATTACTGACTGAAAATAAGTATGCAGGTACACCAGGCAGTGAAGAAAGCTGCATGTTGGCCTTCATAACAAGAGGAGTTGAGTATAGCAGCAAAGAAGTACTTCTGCAGTTGTACAGGGTCACACCTGGAGTACTGTGTGCAGTTTTGGTCTCCAAATCTGAGGAAGGACATTCTTGCTATTGAGGGAGTGTTGTGGAGGTTCACAAGGTTAATTCCCGAGATCGCGGAACTGTCATATGCTGAGAGAATGGAGCGGCTGGGCTTGTATACTATGAGAAGGATGAGAGGGGATCTTATTGAAACATAAGAGTATTAACGGATTGGACATGCTAGAGGCATGTTTTCACCAGAGAGTTGTGAATCTGTGAAATTCTCTGCCACAGAGGGTGATGGAGGCCAATTTTCTGGATGCTATCAAGAGAGTGTTAGATATAGCTGTTAAAGATAGTGGAGTCAGGGGATATGGTGAGAAGGCAGGAATGGGGTACTGAATGTGGATGATCAGCCATGATCACAGTGAATAACGGTGCTGGCTCGAAGGGCTGAATGGCCCCCTCCTGCACCTATTGTCTATTTTCATTCCCTCCCACTCAGTTCCCTGCATCAGAGTGCTGGAGTAACTCCTGCTCAGATCCCTGCATCCTTCTGCTCCCTGTGCCTTTCCGTGTACTAACGTGAGAGCATTCTCGTCGTCTCTCTAAATCTGTACAGAGACAGAAAATTCTGGAAATAATCCGCAGGTCAGTCCGTATCTGTGGGAAGAGGCATTTGACATTTCAGGTCAGAGCTGTTGCCACATATGCCACTGGCTTGCTCCCCATTCCCAGCATTGTTTTAGATTGCCAATGTGATCCCCATGTCTGTCTCTCTGATCACTGACCTTCCCGCTGCTACAATCAGTATTTGAACCTCTCTATTACAGCTTCCCGCTGCTCCAGGATTATACACGGTCTGAAGGCCCCCTCTCCCCGGTTCCATGGACACACTGTAGTCTCACAGGGAGAGACCCTCAAACTGATCCACACACACCAGAGCCCCACAGACCTAAAGGAAGACAAGCGGTGAGGTTAATGAACCACTTACCCCGGTGCTCGTTCTTCTCCTGTCTGCGGCTTTCCATGTGCCTACAACACAAGGAAGGTTCAGATTTAGTGGCTGTGCAAACAGATTTAGTGGCTGTAAACAGCGGAGATGGACAAGAAGTGTTGGAGTAACTCAGTGGGTTTGGTTGCATCTCTGGAGGAAAAGGAATGGGTGACGTTACGGGTCAGGACCCTTCCACCAGCACTGTTTTTTGCTCGGGTTCCTGCGTCTGCGGTCTCATGTTCCCCGTCAGGAGGGTCACCCGGATGTGAGTTCACTGATCTGTAGTTCCCAGGCTTTAGGTGCACTGTATTAGCCAGAGTTGTGAGGGTGCTTGGGTCACACGTGGGCACAGCAAGGGTCGGGGATGCTTTCTGTCCCACCCATACGGCTGCCACTCTCGCACCCCCTGGGGGGGAGGGGCCGCCACTCTCGCACCCCGGGGGGGGCGGTGAAGGGCTGCTACTCTCACCCCCTGGGGGGGAGGGGCTGCCACTCTCGTACCCCGGGGGGGGGGGAGCGGTGAAGGGCTGCTACTCTCACCTCCAGGGAGGGATGGGGGCGACTACATTCTCACCCCGGGGGGAGGGGCTGCCACTCTTTCCCTCCCTCGACGCACAGTTAGCAATTGGCAGAGTGGTTCTCATGTGCAGTACAGCACTGGTCAAGCCATGCTGACCAGTTGACCAAGATTATCACTGGAGCCGGTGTCTGCTGGCACAGAGGAGGCCGCACGCACTGGGTGCCAAGGGCAGCTCGGGTAAAATGAGCACAGCGGTGAGGTGAGGGAGTTGGTCCATGCTTGTCACAGGCCAAGACAAGTCTAAGACAATGTCCCCACAGGGATGGGTCCTGAGACAGAGCTGTACAGGACACCCTTCGGCCCATCGGGTCAGTAAGAGTGTCAAAGATTACAGGGAGAAGGCAGGAGAATGGGTTTGACAGAGATCAGCCATGATTCAATGGCGGAGTAGACTTAATGGGCTGAATGACCCAATTCTGCTTCTTTGACTTATGATGGTGCAGGGGGCGTCAGAGCCATGCTGGACTCACCCGTTCTTCACTTTCAGCTTCATCTCCAGAGCCCCAAAAAATCCTTTCATGTTTTCGGTGTTCCTCAGCAGCTGAGCCGAGATGTCTCTCCGAGCGAGCCAGCCATTACCACTCCGCTCTGCGGCGCCCGCGGGCCTCTGCCGCAACTCCAGCACGCCTACTTGTGGCTTGCCTGTGGAGCGAGGAGACAGTGTCAACGCGCACACACACACCGCACACGCCCACACACACACCCACACCCCGCACACGCCACCACACGCACACACACGCACGCACGCCCACACCCACACGCTGGGAGCCTGGCCAGCCCCACTCGCACGTTTTGAATCATGATTCGTCTGAACAAAGGAACCAACGCAAACATAGTCCATCTACTCCCTCCACAGACGCAGCCTGATCACTGAACTCCTCCAGCAGCCCGTTTTGTGCTCCCCTGCTGACAGCTGCACCTCTTGCACGGCCACTAAATCTGAGACTTGTTTAATGTTGCAAGCACGTGCAGAGCCAGGGACAGGAGAGGTCCGAGCTCGGAGTAAGTGGGCCAGAAAGGAGAGAGGCTCAAACAGCTGGAGGCTGCAGCAAGTGGTGATTAGACCCACAGGTGTCAAGGCACCGTGCGGTTGCTGGGTACATGTCAGTGGGAAGCGTGTGAACTGCCAGAGGGCATGCCCAGTTGGCAAATGGTTTGTTAATCTACGTTTGAGGTGAGCCGTGGAGCTTTCGAGGGTTTGCAGCTCTCCTGAGCCGCTCGCACTGCTCACCCCACAAAAGCCACAGGAGGAGCCCGCAGCAGTTTGGTTCGGTTCCCACTCCTGCCTCACTCACCCATGTGGTAGAAGGTGAAGCACATGGTCATCAGGTTCTTGGCAGGCCCAAAGTCATCCCGCTGGTAGCATCTGCAACAGAAGCAGCACACACTCTAGTCTCCACATACCATGGACACCCCTTGACCACTCACTCCCAGAGAGAAGGAGCAGCTCTATGGGTCATGCTGGTGTGACTTGGGGGTGGCTGCAGGAGGTGTGATTCGCTGCAAGGTTGCCCGGTGAACCTTGGTGGGAGCGGCTGGGGGGCACAGCGGTCGAGCTACTGCAATTACAGCGCCTGAAACTGGCTACGGGTGCTGTCTGTACGGAGTTTGTATGTTCTCCTTATGACCGCATGGGTTGTCTCAAGGTGGTCCAGCTTCCTCCCACACTCCAAATACGTGCAGGTTTGTAGGTTAATTGGCTTCAGTAAAATGGTAAATTGTCCCTGATGTGTAGGATAGTGATGGAGTGCGAGGATCACTGGTCGGCACGGACTCTGTGGGCCGAAGGGCCTCTTTCCACACTGTAACTAAACTAAAGTGGATGATCATTGGTTGGCGTAGACTCAGTGGGTTATTGAAACGTAGAAAATAGGTGCAAGAGGAGGCCATTCGGCCCTTCAAGCCAACACCGCCATTCATTGTGATCATGGCTGATCGTCCCCAATTAATAACCCGTGCCTGCCTTCTCCCCATATCCCTTGATTCCACCAGCCCCATGAGCTCTATCGAACTCTCTCTTAAATCCATCCAGTGATGTGGCCTCCACTGTCGATTCCACAGTCTCTCTACACTAAACTATTCTCTACAATCTAAGGTAGTGACTGCAAGGTGGAGTCTGCTGGAGTTGTCTGGGTGTTGACAGTGCATTGTGTAGAAGGGCTGGCTAGGGTCAATGCACTGTACGCAGGATATTCTGGTATGTGGCAATTTAGAGGAATACATTTTATCAACAACTACTAAAGACATACTCACTCAAACAAGACCACAGCAAAGGACTGCACAAGTCGGTAGAAGGCATGCTCGGCAATGCATTTGGAATGGCACCGCTGGAGAGATGGGGAAGGAGTCCGAGTTAGTCAGACAGCACAGAAACAGGCTGTTCAGTCCATCGCTCCATCACCTGTCCACTGATCCCACTTCCCAGCACTGGACCATGACTACCTACGTCCTGGCAATTCAAGTAATCATCTCCACATTTCCTAAATGCCGAGTCCCCCCCCCCCTCAGCAGTGCGCCCACATTACAGCCTCTCTGGCCTCTCTGGTCTGAAACACACCATCCCGGGCAACACTGCTGAATCTGCCTTGCCCCTCTCCAGTGGAATTACTGCTTGTACACACGGCAATGCCCACAGCATGGTGTTTGTGCGTACCCCTTCTCCTCAGCTGCTGGTGCAGTCATTGAGCTTTCTGGTACACGTTCTGGGGCATTTCTGTGGCAGGTGGCAGAGCTGCTGCCTCTCAGCACCAGACTACAACCCTCACCTCCTGTCCAGGGGTCCTTGCATGTTCTCCCTGCGAGTCTCCCCAGATGCTCTAGCTCCCCCTCCCCCACATCCCACAACGGGCTCGCTCCCAGAGACATCCTGGCAATTACCCAGTGTCTGGGTGAAGGGCACTTACTGAGCATGTGGAGGGAATGAAGTGGCATTAAAGTGGTATCAGTACATGTGTATCGCCCAAGCGGGCACAATGTTGTTCCCACTGGTGTTCATGCGTTCATGTCTACGCCACCAGTGCTGCAGTACTAGGGTTTGCTAGCAGAGGTCCTCAGTGAGCTGTGGGAGAAAGCAGTGGCTGCAGTGTCTGCACACTGCCCATCCAGTGAGGGAACACCACACTCCCCTGGCACACCCTTTATCACTGTCATCTCTCCACAGTAACTGCCACACAATCCTGCTCGATATTTATCATGGGGCTGTCCTTTATTATGGTGTTGCCATGTTTTCCAGCACCCATTTATCACCAGTCTCCTCTCATCCCATTGAATGTGTGGGGTGCAGGATGCATGCAGACCCCGCTCTGTCAGTGTCAGAGCCAGGTCTAGCCTGCTCACCAACCTGCAGGCGGGACTGCACTAGCGGAACCCCAGTGCTTTCTTCTCGGCCCCACGGGTGGCTGAAGACAGTCTCCCTGCTCCCGCAATCTGGCAAGTTTGCCCATCCTCAATTTACCATCCTAACACTGCTACTGGAACAAGGCTTTGTAATTGTAAATTCTTCTTCTTTATGACAGCAGGCTATTTGTTCCATCATCCCATGTTGGCTCTCAGAGCAACTGCATGCATCACAGGTTAAAAACAAAGAACTGCAGATTCTTGTTTATACCAAAGATAGACACAAAGTGCTGGAGTAACTCAGCGGGTCAGGCAGCATCTGGAGAAAATGGATAATTAATGTTTGGGGCCGGGACCCTTCTTCAGATGCTGCCTGACCTGCTGAGTTACTCCAGCATTTTGTGTCTATCTGTGGTTTGGCAAGTGCTCTGCCCCAGATCAGGAGAGAGTTGTAGACGCAGCCCAATCCGTCGCATAGAGCGGCCCCACCGACACTTCACGCGTGCACCATCATCACCGCTTGTGTGATGGATGCCTCCAGCCCTGGCCGCCCCTTACCTGGGCACTGACGTATTTTGCAAACCACTCTCTGCCCTGACTGCTGTCTTCAGAGCAGAACTGCCCAAAGTGAGACTTGTCCTCCTGCCCAATCTCCTCCCTGCAACACAAGAAGGGCCAGGGTTAGGGTGGTACCACTAAGGCAATGATCTCCCCACAACAAGAAGTACCCCTCCCAGTGCCCGACCCCCTGCCCCTCCCCACACCCACCAGCCATCCATCCCAGCACCACTGAAGATTAATCAAACACGACTCTCACAGGGAGCTGGAAGGAACTCAGGGGAATAATTTAAGGATGGTGGCAAGAGAGAAAGAGATAGAAGATAAAGTCAGTCATACAGCACAGAAGGCACATCAGTCCACCCCATCCCTGCTGACCAAGATGCCCCATCTAAGCTAATTCCATTTGCCCCTGTTTGGCCCATATTCCTCTAAACCCTTTTTATCCTTGTACCTGTCCAAATGTCTTATAGATGCTGTTATTGCAACTGCTCAACTACCTTCTTTGGCAGCTTGTTCCATATACCCACCACCCTCTTTGCAATAACTATGGCCCTCAAGTTCCTGCTAAATCTTTCCCTTCTCTCCTTAAACCTGTACTCTGGTTCTCGATTCCCCTATCTTGGGAAAGAGACGTTACCTATTCTCCTCGTAATGTCATACACTCCTCAGTCTCCTGTGCTCCACTTTCAGCTTTGATTTAGAATTTTTTCTCCAACTCTTCCAACCTTTTACTTGCAAATGTCATGGCTTACTATCATTCGCTCTCAACTCTGAACAATTGCCCCCAGTCCCCTTCCTGCACTGCTTTCAACAATATCCTCCGACATTTTTTAAGGGTGGCACTCAGCAGGGCCGGTTCAGAGCCGCTATAGCTCTGGGAATGAAGCTGTTCCTGAGTCTGGTAGTGCGGGTGTAGAAGGCCTTGTAACATCTGCCGGAAGGGAGTAGTTCGAACAGTCCATTACAAGGGTGAGATGAGTCTTTATGGATGCTGATGGCCTTCCTGAGCCACCGTGTGTGGTAGATGCCCTCCAAGGCTGGTAGCGGTGTCCCAATAATCTGTTGCGCTCTGTGGACAACGCGCTGAAGAGCTCTCCTCTCCGCCTCCGTGCAGCTGAGATACCACACAGAGATGCCATACGTTAGTATGCTCTCTGTGGTGCAGCGGTAGAAGGTCATCAGCAGCTGTTGGGGCAGACCAATCCGTTTCAATGTTCCCAGGAAGAACAGTTGTTGCTGTGCCTTTTTGACCAGCGCAACGGTGTTGGTGGACCATGTGAGGTCCTCTGAGATGTGAGTGCCCAGAAACTTGAAGCTGGACACTTTCTCCACACTGTCTCCGTAGATGGAGATTGGGGCGTATTCCCCATTCTGTGACCTCCTGAAGTCGATAATCAGCTCCTTGGTCTTGGAGGTGTTTAGCGATAAGTTGTTCCGTGAGCACCAGTCGGCCAGGTTCTGCACCTCCGCTCTATAGTTTGTTTCATCACCGTTGGTGATCAGCCCGATCACCGTTGTGTCGTCTGCAAACTTGACAATGGTGTTGTCAAATGCAGGGACAGTCGTGGGTAAAGAGGGATTAGAGCATGGGGCTCAGTACACAGCCCTGTGGTGTGCCGGTGCTCAGGGTGATAGTGGAGGACAGGTACGGCCCCAGTCTCACTGCCTGCGGTCGCTCCGTCAGAAAATTCAGGATACAATCGCATATCAGTGAGCTGAGGCCTAGCTGGTGGAGTTTGGTGGTGGGCTTGGTGGGGATGACCATATTGAAGGCAGAGCTATAGTCAATGAAGAGCATCCTCACGTAGGTCCCTGTCTTTCCAGGTGGGTCAGGACAATGTGAAGAGCCACAGAGATGGCATCCTCTGTGGATCTATTTGCCCTGTATGCAAATTGATGAGAGTCCAATGATGCAGGGATGCTGGATTTCATGTGGGAGAGGACCAGCCTTTCAAAGCACTTCATTGGTATTGGAGTTAGGGCAACCGGGCGGTAGTCATTCAGGTTGGTGACTTTAGACTTTTTCAGCACCGGCACTATGGTAGCTGTCTTCGGGCACATGGGGACCATTGCCAGAGATAGAGACAGGTTGAAGATCCTCGTAAATACCTCCGCCAGCTGTACAGCACAGTCCTTTAGTATCCTACCCTGGACTCCATCCGGGCCTGCAGCCTTGCGTGGATTGATCCTACGCAGAGCGCACTGTACCTCCTGGGTGCTCAGTGTTAAGGCCTGTCCCTCCGCCCTAGCTGGGGTTGTTCCTCTCCTGGTGGTGTTGCCAGTTTCAAAGCGGTCGAAGAAGGTGTTTAATTCATTGGCCAGTGTGATATCACTGTGGGGGCAGACGGGGCTGCTCTTGTAGTCAGTGATGTCCCTGACACCCTGCCACATGCTTCTGGTGTCCGCGGTGTTGAACTGGTCTTCCACCCTTTGCCTGTGGATGTCTTTGGCCTTTTTTATGCCTTTGTTCATGTTTGACCTGGCAGCACTGTAGGCAGAAGTGTCCCTGGATTTAAAGGCAATGTTGCGTGCCCTTAGCAGATTCTGATCCTCTTTGTTCATCCACGGTTTCCGGTTTGGGAACATCTTTATTTGCTTGTCCACTGTGACAGTCTCCACACAGCAGTTGATGTAGGAGAGCACAGTGGATGTGTACTCCTCCAAGTCTACCTCTGTACCACAGGTAGCCTGTTGTGCAAACAGGTCCCAGTCGGTGCGATCAAAGCAGTCCTGGAGTTGTAGGGTGGCGTCCTCGGGCCATATTTTGATTTCTTTATTGCAGGTTTGGTCTTGCGGATGAGGGGTTTGTATGCAGGCAGTAGAAACAGTGAGAGGTGATCGGATTTTCCCAGGGATGGACAGGGGAGAGCTCTGTATGCGTCCTTGATGTTGGTGTACACTTTATCCAGCGTGTTTGAGCCCCTGGTAGGGCACTGCACATGCTGGTGGAATATGCGGAGTGCAGCTCGTAGGTCCACCTGGTTAAAGTCCCCTGCAACAATGAAGGCACCGTCGGGGTGAGCATCCTGCTGCTTGCTGATGGCCGAGTGCAGCTGTGCTAGCGCTAGGTTAGCATTAGCCTGTGGTGGGATGTATATGGCCATGATGATAACCACAGTAAACTCCCGAGGCAGGTAAAACGGCGACATTTAAGCAGTGGGTATTCCAGGTCTGGGGAACAGTAGGTCTCTACTGCAGTGCGGTTGGTGCACCAGTCCTTGTTAATATAGATACAGAGCCCTCCGCCCTTGCTCTTACCGGAGTCCTTTGTTCTATCAGCACGATGCAGTGACCGGTTGGTTAGGTCCACAGCCCCGTCGGGAACCAGCGCGCTGATCCAGGTCTCTGTGACGATCAGCACACAGCAGTCTTTCAGGGATCGCTGGGTGTTGATCCAGAGCCTCACCTCATCCAGCTTGTTGGTGAGTGACCGGACATTCGTGAGAAAGACGCTTGGTAGCGATGGTCTTTGTGGGGCCCTCCGATGCCTGTCCTGCACCCCCGCGCCTTCCACGTTTATGCTTCCTCTCCCGGCACATTCTCCGTCTCCTACCCTCCGGGGTGGTGATCCAGGGGGCTGTTCTGCCAAGCTCTATTTGGTGAGGGTACTGTAGTACTCACCAGCCAGTTTCTCGCAGCCACGTCCAATGTTGAGCAGTTCCATTCAGCTCCACGTGCGATCCGCCGGGATCACAGTGCAGGTACTGGATATCTCCGTCCTGGAGGTGAGTCCCTTACTGCGTTTTCTGGGGGTACTGGGATTTCGAGGGATTCTAGGGGTTCTGAGGTTTCTAGGTACCTTATTTCCACAGCAGCGTTCGGTACCGGGCTGCTCCGAATTGACTCGGACTGGGGAGCGCAAAGCCGCCGTGTCTGATTTCCCCGTCCTGGAGGCGAGTCCCTTACGGTGATTTCGGGTGGTACTGGGAATTCTAGGGGGGGGGGTACTGGGGTTTCTAGGGGTTCTCGGGGTTTTAAGGTTTTTAAATACATTGTCTTCACAGCCGCGTTGGGTCGCGGGCTGCTCCGAATTCACTCGGACTGAGGAGCGCAAAGCAGCTACGTCTGAGCGCGCCGCCATCTTCCGGATTCCAGAAGAGAGATCGAGCGACTGTCCATACGGTGCCAGCACAACAACCTGGCCCTCAATACCAGCAAAACAAAGGAACTGATTGTAGACTTTGGAAGGAGTAGGATGGGGACCCACAGTCCTGTTTATATCAACGGGTCGATGGTTGAAAGGGTCAAGAGCTTCAAATTCCTGGGCGTGCACATCTGTGAAGATCTTTCCTGGTCCGAGAACACAGATGCAATTATTAAGAGAGCTCATCAGCGCCTCTACTTCCTGAGAAAATTACGGAGAGTTGGTCTGTCAAGGAAGACTCTCTCTAACTTCTACAGGTGCACAGTAGAGAGCTTGCTGACCAGTTGCATCGTGGCTTGGTTCGGCAATTTGAGTGCCCTGGAGAGGAAAAGACTACAAAAAGTAGTAAACACTGCCCAGTCCATCATCGGCTCTGACCCTCCTTCCATCGAGGGGATTATCGCAGTCGCTGCCTCAAAAAGGCTGGCAGCATCATCAAGGACCCACACCACCCTGGCCATACACTCATCTCCCTGCTACGACCCGATTCCGGCTACTTCCCCACAGCCATCAGGCTATTAAACTTGGCTCAGACAAAACTCTGAACATTAATATCCCTCCATCTGTTATTTGCACTTTATTAATTTATTAATTCATGTGTGTATTTACGTATATAATTGTAGTCAATGCCTACTATGTTCTGTTGTGCTATGCAAAGCAAGAATTTCATTGTCCTGGCAGGGAGGGACACATGACAATAAACTCTTTTGACTTTGACTTTTTTTGGAATAATGTCCAACCGCTCCCTATAGCTCAGGAATCCTGGAAATATCCTGGTAAATCTTCTCTGCACGCTTTCCAATGTAACGACTGCACCAGAAACATCACCCATCCAGAGATGCTGCCTTACTCACTGACTTTAGGTCTTTTTTTGCTGAGTTTTCTGATCCTACTGGTATGTCTGGCTTGCTGAGCAAGTCTCACTGCCTGACCACTAACTACACATTAAGCAGCTTAATGGTAAATACCTCAATTAAGTCATCTCACACCAGCCACACTCCCTTCATTCTATGTAGCCCTCCCCTCCTTCTCTCTAATGCAAACCAACTTATTTTAGAGCAAAAACAAAGTGGTGCATGAACTCAGCAGGCCAGGCAACATGAATGCATTTTGTTGCTTTTATTAGTTTCCCAGTTCTGACCAGTCATCACAGACCCAATATGTTTCTCTTCCACAGATGCTGTCTGACATTAAACTTTAGAGATACAGCACGGAAACAGGCTCTTTGGCCCACTGACACAGCGCCGACTAGCAAGCACCCTGTACATTAGCACTATCCCGCACACTGGGGACAATTTATCATTTAAAAGAAGCCAATTAACCTACAAACGTACATCTTTGGAGTGTGGGAGGAAACAGGAGCACCCGGAAAAAATTCACACGGCCACAGGGAGAATGCACAACTCCGTACATCGTCAGGATCAAAGCCAGATGTGTAAGGCAGCAGTTCTACTACTGCGCCCCTGTGGCCTGCTGAGTTTTTCCAGCACATGGTTTTTATTTCAGATTTGAATCACTCTTGCCTGGTCCCTTGATTCACTGCTGTCCAGTGGTTCAATGGCACAAGGACTAAGGTTCAGCACAAAACCTAACACCATTAGCTTATCTAAGTCACAGCTACACTGACGTTGGGCTGTTGTGGGGACAGGATTACATTGGCAAGCGTAGGTTAGGACAGGCTTTGTGCTAGTAAACGACTGCAGTGATAGTTGGTGACCTGTGCTCACAGACACAGCTCCTTTGCCATCACTCACCTCCCACTGAATATTTTCTCCACATATCTCCTCATGAACTCTTTGCATTCTGACGCTGCCTCATCCTCCAGCACACCCTCCAGGCTCTGATGTGAGGAGAAGGATTCGACCGAAGAAGCTCTTTTGGAATTGTCCCATGTGGTGCTTGGCGAGTCTTCCAGCTCGCTGTCAGCAGAGTCGGTGTCATCACTCTCAGTCCTGCTGGTCCCATTGCTGTGTGGGACGTGGCCATTGCCCACAGCTTGGTCCTCACACGCAGACTCATCCTTGACCACATCCACACCCAGCTGCTGCAGATTCCCCAGCGACATTTCCTGCGTCCCCATTTTGGCAGAGACGTGTCAATGCAGACTCACTAAGGGTTCAGGAGAGCCAGTTAAACACCAACACACTACAGCAGCAGTTCCATGATCAGCTTGTGGAAGCACCAGGACCAGCTGTTAAACAAAGCACAAGGAAGTGAAACTGAGCAAACTGTGAGTACCAGAGATATTCAGTCCTACAACCTGCTGCAGTGCAGTCATCAAGCAAGGTTACAGTTGAGGAAAGAAACACTTTTATATTCAGGCTTTCACGACAGGGACAGAGAAGTTAGACACAAAAGAAAGCATGTGCTACACTGTTAAACCAAAGCACAGCAAAGCTCCCACTAGAGTTTCACATTGGCTTTAACTAAGACAGGATAGATTAGGTAGAATTAAGTAGTTTTTAAATTAGGTAGTTTAGAATCCTCTGCCCAGGGGCTAGAAACATAGAAAAATAGCTGCAGGAGGCCATTCAGCCCCTCCAGCCAGCACCATTCAATTTGATCATGGCTGATCAGCTAAAATCAGTAACCCGTTCCTGCTTTTTCCCCATCTCCCTTGATTCCTTTAGCCCCAAATCTAAATCTCTCTTGAAAACATCCAGTGAATTGGCCTCCACTGCCTTCTGTGGCAGAGAATTTCACAGGTTCACAACTCTCTGGGTGAAGTTGTTTTTCCTCATCTCAGTACTAAATGACCTACCCCTTACTCTTAAACTGTGACCCCTGGTTCTGGACTCCCCTAAGATCGGGAACATTTTTCCTGCATCTAGCCTGTCCAATCCCTTAAGAATTTTATGTTCCTATAAGATTCCCTCTCATCCTTCTAAATTCCAGGGAATACAAGCCCAGTTGACCCATTCTTTCATCATATGTCTGTCCTGTCATCCTAAGAATTAACCTGGTGAACCTTCGCTGCACTTCCTCAATAGCAAGAATGTCCTTCCTCAAATTAAGAGACCAATTGAGAGACCAAAACTGCACACAATACTCCAGGTGCGGTTTCACCAGGGCCCTGTACAACTGCAGTAGGACTACCTTGCTCCTAAACTCAAATCCTCTCGCAATGAAGGCCAACATGCCATTAGCTATCTTCACTGCCTGCTATACCTGCATGCTTATTTTCAGTGACTGATGTACAAGCAGGCACAGAAATCGCTCACGAAAACAAGGGGGCGGGGGGGGGGGGGTGGACACAATTGATTGGCGGCCACGCGAGACTTCGGCCATGGGCCCTATGAACGGTAACATCGGGAACTGACCAGGTTGGTGACCGACTCCGAGCACCAGCAACAGCAGCTTCGTTCACCCGAATCGTGGGGCTTGAATCAGCCCGTTCATGGGGACTTCAACATCGGGAGCCGTGATCGCCTCGACGCATCAATTTGACCGCGGGGCAGTGAAAGATCCCGCGGCCGGCCACGCCGGGTGATGAAAGGCCCCGTGAACGGGCCGATTCAAGCTCCGCTCTATGACCTTTGCTCCACGGACGTCTCCCTCCTCCAATCATCGCGCTGAATTATCATGGTTCCCCCCCCACTGCCTACTGACCGACGTCTCTATCGTCCAATCAGCGCCTTGATCATCAGTCCCACCACCACTGTCTCGCTGAAAGCAGAGATTTTGAATAACTTTTTTTACTGAGTTTTAAAATACAGATTACGAAACATGGGGGGGGGGGGGGGGGGGGGGAGGGGGAAGTCGCCCCTGCCTCTCAAAACATGGGAGAGACGTGTTCACCCCCCTCGGGATTTCCGCCCCTGTGTACAAGCACAATCAGGTATCTCCACTTCTTCGAATCTGACATCATTCAGATAATAATCTGTTCTTGCCAGCAAAGTGGATAACCTCACATTTATCCACATTATACTGCATCTGCCATACATCTGAACGTTCTCCCAACCTATCCAAGTCACCCTGCAGCCTCATAGCATCATCATCGCCGCTCACACTGTCATCCGCAAACCTGGTGATGCAAGTCTGTGTTTGTTTGTTCATTTGTTCCAGGGAAGGAGCTGTGTACACGGCAGCCAGTCGCTTGCCTTTTTCATTTGGTTTCACTTTTTATTTCAAGTTTTTGTGTGCCTTGTGTGTTGTGACAGTCGGCAGACCAATTTTGCTCCAGGGATGAATAAGGTTTATTGTTTTGTATCGCATTGTATGAAGCTGCAGCATCACGAAAGGGGTCATGTATTAAATGTATAAAACACCATCTAGGTGTAAAAATCTGAGATACAGAATGGGGTCATATAGCATACAAAAACAGGCACTTTGCACAACTTGTTCCTGCTGACCAAGATCCCCATCTAAGGTAGGTTAAAAGGCTGGAGAGACTCAGCAGGTGAGGCAGCATCTATGGAGCGAAGGAACAGGCAACTGGTCGAGATCATTCTTAAGACTGATGTCGGGAGCGGGGGGGGGGAAGAAAGGAAGAGACGGAGACAGTGGGTTGTGGGAGAGCTGGGAAGGAGAGGGGAAGGAGGGAGAAAGCAAGGACTACCTGAAACTGGAGAAGTCAATCTTCACACTGCTGGGGTGTAAATTACCCAAGCAAAATGAGGTGCTGTTCCTCCAATTTGAGGTGGGACTCACTCTGGCCATGGAGGAGGCACAGGACAGAAAGCTCGGATTTGGGAGGGGGAGCTGAAGTGCTGAGCTTAGGTTGCGGAGATTAGGTTGGTTAATACGAACTGGGCGGAGGTGTTGGGTGAAGCGATCACCAAGCCTGCGCTTGGTCTCACCGATGTAAAGCTGTTGACACCTAAAGCAGCGGATGCAATAGATGAGGTTGGAGGAGGTGCAGGTGAACCTCTGTCGCACCTGGAAAAACTGCTTGGGTCCTTGAATGGAGTTGAGAGGGTAGGTAAAGCGATAAGTGTAGCATTTCCTGTGTTTGCAAGGGAAAGTGTCAGGGGAGGGGGTGGTTCGGGTGGGAAGAGACGAATTGACCAGGGAGTTACGGAGGGAACGGAGGGAAAGCAGAAAGGGGAAATAGGAAGATGTGGATCCCGTTGAAGGTGGCAAAAATGTCGAAGGATTATATGTTGTATGTGACGGCTGGTAGGGTGGATGGTGAGGACAAGGGGAAGTGAGTGCGGAGCTGTGGGATATAGAGGAGACCCTGGTGAGAGCCTCATCTATAGTAGAAGAGGGGAACCCGTTCCCTAAAGAATGAGGACATCTCCGATGCCCTGGTGTGGAACACCTCATCCTGGATGCAGATGCGGATTGGGAGTGGGGGATTGAGTCCTTACAGGAAACAGGGGTCGGAAGAAGTGTAGTCCAGATAGCCATGGACTACATGGATAGCCATGGAAACGTCGCCTATTCCTTCGCTCCATAGATGCTGCCTCACCCGCTGAGTTTCACCAGCTGTGCCTACCTTTGATTTTACCAGCATCTGCAGTTCTTTCTCAGCTAGTTCCATTTGCCAGTGTTTGACCTGTATCCTTCCAAACCTCGTGCGCCTGTTCAAATGTTAGAGAGCTGTTCAACATGGAAACCGGCCCTTCAGTCCACTTTGGCATTCTGGGCTAGCCCCATTTGCCTGCATTCAGCCCATAGCATTCTAAGCCCTTCCGTTCCATATGGGTCTTTTTACAATACCGGAGAGATTTTGAGGAACAAGATTATTATTCCTTTTTATTTACACAATACACTGTTCTTAACAAAAATCTGGGCTGGGAGATTGTAACCTTCACGTGGTCCACCCTGTTTCGACGAATGTAATCAACCTGGCGAGCGCAAACAGAAGATCAAACAGAACAAGTTGTCTTCCAACTTGAGGCTGCGCACGCCATACGCAAAAAAGAACAAAAATCTACCCATCATGTGAAACCTTATAAATAACTTTTTTCATGACTGACAAATCCTCATCGTTTTATCACCAATTTGGACACCAAAAATGTGACATTAAAAACTCTGCCACATTTAGTCATGAATATTTAATTCATAAACTTCATATGGCCTCTCATACATAAACGTTTTGATAACGATCTAGGGAAATATCTTCATCAATACCAAGAGGAAACGACAGTAACATAAAGATAATATAGTACAGTAAAGATCCTGTAACGGCCGTTGTGTTTGGTATCCATTGTCACAACGACTGTTATCGGGGTCGGTACCTCCGTAAGTTAAATCACGGAGGCTCCAAACCTCTAATGTTTTCAAAAACCCAACGAGGTATCCTATGGTAGTGACCCAATCTTCAATTTGGCAACACACTCACTGTCTCTTGTTTATTTTTCGTACGGACCAAGTCACTAACTTCATTCCTGTCGCCTCACCTACAGACTGGACTGTGCAGCGGGCCTGAAGCCTCCACGTTACTCACTCCTCCCACCACTCTGTTGTTAACGGAACTGGGTCCTAGTGCCCTTCTCCCCAGCCCCGGTGACCTCAGTGGCTATTCCACTGGGTCTTCCCCATCCCCCTCCTACTATGTAACCCCCGCTCTTTCCCACCCACACCACAGCCCCCATACCCCCCCACCCCCTGACCACCCCCCACCCCCCCACCGTACAACGCTCCGTCCTCAGTCCACTCACCTGCCTTCCTCCAGCCACAACCCCCATCCCTGCCGCGTGTTCACCATCCCCCCGGACCTCCCCCTCTCCGACACCGAAAGGTCGGTCCTCAGCAGAGGTCTTACCTTTGTCCCCCTCCGTCCCCACCTCAATGAGTTTCGCGCCCACCACGACTTGGAGCTCTTCTACCGTCGCCTCCGCCTCACAGTGTTCTTCCACGGGAACAAGTCCTCGCCCCCCACTGATGATCCCTTTTCCTGTCTCCCACGTACCCCCTCCTCGTGGACCCCCCCTCGTGGCCCTCCAGCTTTAGAACTCTTTATTCAGAACTGCCGTCGGGACATCAACCGCCTCGACTTCTCCACTCCCCTGTCTCACTCCAATCTCTCCCCCTCCGAACGTATTGCCATCGACTCACTCCGCAACAACCCAGACTGGGTTATCAAACCCGCCGACAAGGGAGGTGCTGTGGTAGTCTGGCGCGTCGATCTCTACAAAGCAGAGGCCACGCGCCAACTCTCGGACACCTCCTCCTACTTACCCCTGGACCATGACCCCACTGACGAGCACCAGGCCACCATCTCGAGCAGCATAACCGGCTTCATCAACTCAGGCTCCCTACCCCCCCGAGCCTCCAACCTCATCGTTCCCCAGCCCCGCACAGCCCGATTTTACCTTCTCCCCAAAATCCACAAACCCGACTGCCCCGGCAGACCCATTGTCTCTGCCTGTTCGTGCCCCACCGAACACATTTCCACATACCTTGACTCCATCCTATCCCCCTTTGTTAAATCCCTCCCCACCTATGTTCAAGACACCTCAGACACTCTCCGTCGGCTCCGCACATTCCGTTGTCCAGGCCCCCATCCTCTCATCTTCACCACGGACGTCCAGTCACTATACACCTGCATCCCCCACCAGGATGGTCTCAAAGCCCTCCGGTACTTCCTCGACCAGAGGAGCAACCCATACCCATCCACTGACACCCTCCTCCGCCTAGCGGAGTTGGTCCTTACCCTCAACAACTTTTCTTTTGACTCCTCCCATTTCCTCCAAACACAAGGCGTAGCTATGGGCACACGCATGGGCCCTAGCTACGCCTGCCTCTTTGTCGGGCACGTCGAACAATCTTTGTTCTCGGCGTACCAGGGCCCCACCCCCGACCTTTACCTCCGTTACATTGACGACTGCTTTGGTGTCACCTCCTGCACCCACGCAGAACTGACTGACTTCATCCATTTCACCACCAACTTCCATCCGGCACTCAAATATACTTGGACCATTTCCGACATTTCCCTACCATTCCTTGACCTCACCATCTCTATTGCAGGTGATACACTCCTGACTGACATCCACTACAAACCAACTGACTCCCACAGCTACCTGGACTACTCTTCCTCCCACCCTGCTTCCTGTAAGGACTCCATCCCCTATTCCCAATTCCTCCGTCTACGCCGCATCTGCTCCCAGGATGATGTGTTCCACACCAGGTCATCGCAAATGTCCTCGTTCTTCAGAGAACGGGGTTTCCCCTCCCCCACTATAGATGAGGCTCGCATCAGGGTCTCCTCCATACCCCGCAACACTGCCCTCTCTCCCCATTCCCCCGCTCACAACAAGGGCCGAGTCCCCCTGGTCCTCACCTTTCACCCCACCAGCCAGCGCATACAACAGATAGTCCTCCGCCAGTTTCGTCACCTCCAACGTGACCCCTCCACTCGCCACATCTTCCCATCTCCTCCCCTGTCTGCCTTCCGCAAAGACCGCTCCCTCCGCAACTCCCTCGTCAATTCTTCCCTTCCCTCCCGCTCCACTCCTTCCCCGGGCACTTTCCCTTGCAACCGCAAGAGATGCTACACTTGTCCCTTCACCTCCCCCATCCACTCCTTTCAGGGACCCAAGCAGTCATTCCAAGTCCGACAGAGGTTCACCTGCACCTCCTCCAACCTCATCTACTGCATCCGTTGCTCCAGATGCCAGCTGATCTACATCGGTGAGACCAAGCGGAGGCTGGGCGATCGTTTCGCCGAACACCTCCGCTCGGTCCGCAATAACCAACCCGACCTCCCGGTGGCTCAGCACTTCAACTCCCCCTCCCACTGCGTATCCGACCTCTCGGTCCTGGGCCTCCTCCACGGCCAGAGTGATCAACACCGCAAGTTGGAGGAACAGCACCTCATATTCCGCTTGGGGAGTCTGCATCCTCTGGGCTTAAACATTGCATTTTCTCAATTCTGTTAACCCAGACTGCCTCCCCCCCACCTCTCCATCAGCCCTCTGGCCCTGACATTCCTTCTCCATCTCCCCCCCCTCCCCAGTCGCACTAGCTTCTCATTTTCACACCACAAACAGCTTACAATGGCCTGCTTCCTTTGTCACCAATACTTTTTTGCATATCTTTCACTCATTGTTCCTTATCTCTCCACATCACTGTTTATATCTCTCGTTTCCCTGATCCCTGACCAGTCTGAAGAAGGGTCTCGACCCGAAACGTCGCCTATCTCCATCGCTCCTTAGATGCTGCTGCACCCACTGAGTTTCTCCAGCTTTTTGTGTAACCCCCAACTTCATTCCTTCGTGTCAACTTCAGGAAGCTCCGCAACGATCGTTACGGAGACATTTTAGTTACTAAAAACGTTCTGACGAATCATCGGTCATCGATATAGCTCAAATCCATAAGGTAATGTACCGTTTAGATCACATTGCTGAAATTGTTTGGTTTTGGCTAATAACGTAACGTTCGTGTTCTGGGACACCAAACCTTTGAGTGTCCACCACAAGGTACGTTTGTGTGTGTGTGTGATGTGTGATGCGCGTTGCCGTCTCCACTCAGATGGATGCAGTATTCTACTACATGATCAGGTGAATGAAGTGGAAACGGTGTTTGCAATTTTATTGTTCCATGTGGTATTCATAAACATAGAAAGGAATAAGAAATACGTGCAATTACTTGCCAACCAGGTCACTGGTGGACACCACGTGACAACCATCACACAAAATGTATTTGTGTATTCTGATGCCATTTTCAGAAACTTGCCATCAATATGCTATCTTTTCTTATATTTTTGGTTGATACTATGTCAGTCATGAACCGCTGAACTAACCGGAGATGAGGTACGCACTAGCCAGAATAGGTCAGGGACAGGCGGCGGGTGAACCAACACAAAGGCTGAAGCCTGCTCACCGTCGCTAGATGACAGAGGCAGTGGGAGGATGATGAAGCTGTGACTCACTGTTTTGCAGACACATGGACACACATTGCCTTGTGCTTCACTACTGGGGTGGAGGGAGAGATAGAA
The DNA here is from genome assembly GCA_963514005.1 of Raja brachyura. The sequence goes on along the minus strand of OY740797.1, from coordinate 53,671,186 downwards.
ATATTCCACTCACTTTCTGGACACAGCTTACCCAACACAGCTTCATGTACATCTTACCCCAAAACAGATGATTTTAATGGATGCAGCCAAACAATTATAGATATAAAGCATAATGGAAAAGTGAACTATATTAAGGTACACAAGACATCATGAGCAGTACCGCCCACCATTCTCACAGAATCACTTGGAATCAAAATTGGGCAGCACAGAAACAGACCCTTTGGCCCACGTCACCCATGCCAACCGTGATGCCCAACTACACTAATCTCATTTGCTTGCATTATGCCCATATCCCTTCACTTCTATCCTATGCAGTAACGATCCAAATGTATTTTAAATGCTGTAATTGCTGCTACCTGCACCATCTCATTCCAGATAATCACCACCCTCCATGTGAAAAACCTCAGATATCCCACGACACCCTACGTGGTGTGGCAGAGCCTATTGGCAGCGGCTCCACTACTGTCCGTCTGTCTTTTTTTTTTTTTTTAATTGTCTCGTTAAATGTATGCCTTGACCCTAGTTTTTATTGTTTTTCTTTAGCCGTGTATATGTGGGGGGTGGGGGAAACCGTTAATCTCTTCCCCCATTCGGGGACCCGACCTTTCCCCTGTTGGGCCTAACATGGTGGAGCCAGCGGCAGCCTCCGGCCGGGACCAACCTGAGGGCTCCAGTCGTGGAGCCTGCAGACATGACGTTGCGGAGCTGGCTGTCTACCGAGCGGGAAGAGCTGTGGTGGCGCACAGCTGCGACCCGACTTCGGAGCTTCCTTCCGCAAGCCCAGCGGACATCGGGAGCTCGCAGGTCCCTGGTGTGAGACCGCTTTTCGGAGCTCCCGCAACGGCAACTTCTCCCGCTGGAATCGCGGAGTTTAAAGAACTCGGAGCAGTGCCTAACATCGCCCGGCGTGGCTTAAATGGCCACAGGACTTACCAGCGCCCGCCGGGGGCTTTAACATCGGGAGCCCCAGTTCACCTCGACGCTGCAGTTAGAAACATAGAAACATAGAAAATATGGGCAGGAAGAGGCCATTCAGCCCTTGGAGCCAGCACCGCCATTCATTGTGATCATGGCTGATCGTCCGCTATCAATAACCCGTGCCTGCCTTCTCCCCATATCCCTCGACTCCACTAGCCCCTAGAGCTCTCTCTTAAATCCATCCAATGATTTGGCCTCCACTGCCCACTGTGGCAGGCAATTCCATAAATTCACAACTCTCTGGGTAAAATTTGTTTTTCTCAGCTCAGTCTTAAATGACCTCCCCTTTATTCTAAGACTGTGGCCCCTGGTTCTGGACTCGCCCCACATTGGGAACATTTTTCCTGCTGCACTGCTGGACCGTGGGAGAAGTACAAAGGAAAGGGATAAGACTTTGCCTTCGACCACAGTGAGGTGGTGTTGGCGATTCACTGTGATGGATGTAAACTGTGTTAAGCGTGGGTCTTGGGGTTTTTTGTAATGTAAATCTGTAGAAAATACAATTTTGTTCAAACCAAGCAGTTTGAATGACAATAAAAGGCATTCTATTCTATTTTTTCCCCTCTCGCCTTAAACCTGTGCTGTCAAGTACTAGACTCACCTTCCTGGAAAAACAGACTGACTATCCATGGCCCTCAGAAGTTTAAAAGGTCTCTCCTCAGCCACCTAGATTGCAGTCAGAAAATAGCCCACCCTACCCACCCTCTCCTTATAAGCAGCCCTCCACTCCAAGCAATATCTTGCTGAATCACCTCTGCATTTTCAACATTGCTACATCCTTCCAGTCGTGTGGTGACCACAACTACACACAATACTCCAACTGCGGTTGAACCAATGGTTAATATCAAATGCCTCCTTCACAATCTGATCCAGCTGGCTCGAGGTTTTCAGTAAATTACCAAGGCCTCTCTGTACTTCAATATTCCAATAGTTCGTGCTGTCTGGTATATGTTCCACCAGAATTCTATTTCTCAAAGTCCATTTACTCACACTTAACTGGATTAATTTCTTTATGATCGTGACTGATCCAGGCTGGCCTCAACTCTTCTGCACTATTTCCCCATAACCCTCAATTCTTTCTCCATCTACTCCTTTAATACATCTCATGATCCGGCCCCCACCTCCCTCAAGGACAGAGAATGATGACCTCTCTGTTGCAGCTACGTCAGCTTGTGCATTCCGCTCCCACTGGCGGAAACATCCCAATATCTACCCTTAGAATCTTATATGTTTCAATAAGGTCACCCTTCATTCTTCTCAACAGCCTCTCACGTCCCAGAAATTAGCCAGGTGAATCTCCGCTGGATTGCCTCCAATGCCGCTGTATCCATTGTTACGTCAGGGACTAAAACTTGGTCTCTGCAGCAATGCAGGAGAGGCCTCAGCAACACTGTATACCTGACATCTCACTATTCTTCAACTCCAACCCTTCAGAACAAAGGCAAGGTGCTAATTGCAACCTCAACTACTTGTTGGACCTGTCTGCTCACTCACTTATTGTGACTCACGTACGCACATCAATTCCGCTGAACTTCACTAGTTTCCCTCGCCCTCAGTTTAGATAATATCACCCTTGTGATTCTTATTACCAAAGTGCATGACCTCACACTTCCCATTGGCCGTTTCACCCCACCCTCTCTCTCGCACTCTCGCACTCCTGAGGCAGAATCATAGTTTCTCCATCACAACATGCTCTTCCGTCGGTTTTAGATCATCAACAAACTTGGAAACTTCACATTTTGTTGCCTTCTCCACGTTATTAATGTAAACAGTGAACAACTGTGGCCAAGAACCAACCCCTGGTACTCCATTGGTTACATTCTTCCAGTCCAAAAATAACCTATTTATTCCAAATCCCTGTTTCTGTGTGACAGCCAACTTAAAAAGAATTTTAGACTTGCAACAGGAAAGTTATTTCCTTCCAGAGGATTTTCAAAAATAAAGGTCTCTTTAATAATTTTAGTTTTGTTACTCCAAGCCAAAAAATACAGGTAGTTTGGTTGTGAAGAAGTACCACATTCTTCACAACACGTTTCCATAATGTGTGATTGGGGATAATGGTCATCCGGTAGCGCTGTTGCTAGCTGCCTCCGCCCATGGTCTGGCTGTCTGTTTTAATTTTGTTATGTTTAGAATGTGTTTTTTTGGTTTTTTCGGTATTTTATGTGGGGGGAAGCGGGTAAGGTAAGGGGGAAACCGTCCTTCAGTCGCTTCCTGGCGAGGATGCGGCTATTGTCCGAGTCGCGTCCTCGCCCCCGCCCCCCCCTCGCGGCCTAGCAACTGGATTGGCGCGGCCTTTCCTGCCGGGACTGGACCAGAGCTTCAGCAGCAGCAGCGAGGCGCTGCAAACATCGCGGAGCGGGCGAGGCCTTCCTGGAGTGCTGGGCCGCTGCTCCAACATCACCGAGCTCCCAATGCGGGTGGCGCTGACGTTAACATCGCGGAGTCCTGGGACCCTTTGCCGGGGGTGGCCAGCGCCAATCTCCACCCTGTGGACATCGGGAGCTGCGGGCGCCGGTGGAAGGTGGCCGACGAGAGGTTCCCGGTGGGAGGGCCTGAACTAGGGGCAACTACGGGGTGATCGGGGGGCCCCGACCACGGGTGAACATTGGAGAACATCGGCGAGGAGGCTGACTGGACTTTGGTTCCTTCCCTCACAGTGGGCAACTTTGGTGCTGCTGTTTGTGTTGTGGACTACTGTGTTTTGTGTTTTTTTGTATGACTAAGGAAAAATAATTTTGTTGTCTCTTCATTGAAGACAATGACCATAAATTAAATCAAATCAAAAATCAAATGTGAATTAGGAAACTCTATTTGTATTGCTTATATTGGTTATATCACAATTTCAATCGTGAACTAGACACTATAACCGCATACAAGTCACATTGAAAATAGGCAAGCAGGAAAAAAGCTGTCTTGGGAAAAAAAATTGTCTCCACATAACCTCCCCAAGCCAATCCTTAAGAACATTGTCTGTCAAATTAAAAAGTGCAAGCTTCTATTGACATTTGTGCAACACTTCATCAAACAACATAATACAACTTTTGCAGTAGCAAATATAAACATAACTACAAAAAATAACTTATTTTGAAGATCCTGTGGGGAAAATGATTTTGTCATAGCAAATCTGAAACTCTAGCCCCTGATCATCCTTTCCCCATTGCAACAACTGTTCTTATAACATTATTCTCTATGACATGAGGTTTGTTAGGAACACAACTATCGGGTTGTAGCAGCACTGCCTGTACTAAAGGGGGCATGTAACTTTGTTTAACGGTGTATTATCTGAACGGTGCCAAGTTTGGAAAAGGGGAAGTACAGTGAGATCTGGGTGTCCTTGATCATCGTTAACTGAAAGTAAAGGGCCTGTCCCACTTGTGCATCATTTGCGCGTAATTTACACGACCAAATTTACGCGTCACGACGCATGACGGCACGTCATGGTGTGCATTACGCGCGCATGGTGCGTGGTGATGTAGGCAGTCGCGTGCGGCGTCCCAGGATTTGGGGATGTACAAAATGACGCCCAAGTGGGACAGGCCCTTAAGCATGCAGGTGCACCAGGCAGTGAAGAAAGCTAATGACATGTTGGCCTTCATAACAAGAGGAGTTGAGTATACAAGCAAAGAGGTCCTTCTGCATTTGTACAGGGCCCTCATTAGACCATACCTGGAATATTGTGTGCAGTTTTGGTCTCCAAATTTGAGGAAGGACATTCTTGCTATTGAGGGAGTGCAGCCTAGGTTAACAAGGTTAATTCCCGGGATGGCGGGACTGTCATAAGCTGATAGAATGGAGCAGCTGGGCTTGAATACTCTGGAGTTTAGAAGGATGAGAGGAGACCTTATTGAAACATAAGATTATTACGGGATTGGACATGCTAGAGGCAGGAAACATGTTCTCGATGTTGGGTGAGTCCAGAACCAGGTGCCACAGTTTAAGAATAAGGGGGTGGCCATTTAGAACGGAGATGAGGAAAAACGTTTTTACCCAGAGTTGTGAATCTGTGTAATTCTCTGCCTCAGAAGGCAGTGGAGGCCAATTCTCTGGATGTTTTCAAGAGCTTGATAGAGCTCTTAAAGATAGCGGAGTCAGGCGATATGGTGAGAAGGCAGGACTGGGGTACTGAATGTGGATGAGCAACCATGATCACATTGAATGGCGGTGCTGGCTCGAAGGGCCAAATGGCACCTATTGTAAAATAAAAATTAAATATCATTGCACATCTGTCAGTAAAAGCAGTTGCTTGTCAATTGGCCGCCCCCAGTGAAACTGGTAGCCTGCGCACTTCAGTGACAATGGTGACCGATTACTACGTGGAGGTTACATGAAAACATCCAAGACTGTTTTTTTTCCTGCTTCCCAATTTCATAGTAACTTTTAAGTAGTTTTGCTATTCCCGATCAAAATCACGTTATAACCAATTCGTCCCACATAATACAAATAGTTTTCCTTCATTCAGCAATCATGTTATACCTAAACCCCCTCAGTATAGCCCTTAACTTTGCTTGCAAGCATTTGACATGCACACATTAATACAAATATTAAGGAAGGCTTCATGGATAAGCTCATCCAGCAAGAATCATTGACTTTATAAAAGCGGTTGGGGAAAACAAACTAGAACGTGTACAAGTTTGAGGGGGTGGCACAGCATCTCCTCAAAATCATTCTGAAACAGAAGCTTGCTGGTAAAATGGGCAACAACTACCCACAACAATAATCACTGACCCAAGTTAGACACTGGCCTTCCTATGCGTAATTGCTGGACGTTTCAAGACCAAATCCACCAACTTCCAGGCTACTAGAAACCGCATCCAATTTTCAGCTTAGCTTGAAAAGGAAAACTAATTACAGATGCAAGGTAGAAAAGTACAGCCTGTCCCCAAACAAGGGCAGAACAAGAACCCAGTGGAAGAGTTCTGTGCCTGGGAACACACTGCTCTCATGGGGAAAACTAAGGCAGATATTGCAGCCACACTCATGCACTCAGCTCTGCAACAAACTGGCATGTTCCAAATCCAGACACACCTCATTTCCCATCTCACAGCCAGCATTAACTACACCATTGTGCTCCACGGGAAACTTGCTTTAGAAAATGTTAAATGTTAAATATCTTGGTAACGACAGCAACAGAAGCACAGGGTGCCTAATCTCAAGAAATGACAGTGGGGCAAGTCAACCATACTCACCTGCACCATTTATACAATCAGTGGTTGCGAACTAGTTTTTATTTTCAATTCCAAAGTAAAGCCTTTCTAACGCACACACGCACACACGGACTAACAGATCGTTCCTGAATGAGCGCATGAAGGAGGTAAATGGAATGAGGTTCAGGTTTAGGCCCCGACTACCTAACCACACCAGGTTAAGCTTGGGCCAGCTCTGAGAAGTAGAGACTCTGCCTCACCAACAGTCTGTCTATCCTTTGTTCTGTTTTGTTATTTTAAGTATGTGTTAAAGAGTATGTTTTAGTGTTCTCTGGTTTGTTTTATGTTGGGGGGGGGGGGGGGGGGGGGAATATTTTTTTCAATCCCTTACCTTGCCGGAGATGCGAATGTTTTCTGGATCGTATCTCCGGTCGCTCTGCGGCCGAACATCATGGCGCTGATGGCCTTGCTGGAGACCAACCTTGAGCCCCACCACAGGGCCGGGTATTTACCATCAGAGCTCTGCAATCCCTTGCCTGGAATCGACGCTCCAACTCCGTCCTGCGGATTTCAACATCGATGAGCTTGCATCTCGGGTAGAGCTGATGTCCGGAAGCTCCAAGCCGCAGGAGCTTGGACCAGCCCCGTGACAGGAGTCCGATCGCCCGGCGCGGGGCACTGAGATACCCCCCGATGTGGGAGCTTAATCGGCCAGATGCGGAGGGCTCGACCACCGGTTGCAGGAGCCAAGATCGCCCCGACAACGGAAGGTTCGAGTGCCCCGATCACAGGAGAACAAAGAAGGGAAGAAGATTGAACTTCTTTTGCCTTTCATCAGTGAGGAATGTGGGAGTCGCTGTGGTGGTGTTCATGTTAAAAATGTATTTGCTGTCTTGTTGCTCTCTATTGGTATGACTGTATGGCAATCTGAATTTCACTGTTACATTGGTATATGTGACAATAAACAAACCTTGAACCTTGAGCCAGATTGTACTGAGCCAGTAATTCCACTCTGTAAACGAAAGAAGTAATGAGGCCTCCACATTCCATTGTTTTAAAGCAGAGCTTGCAAGTTAAATAAAGTCATGCCATTCCCCCTGCATGCACTGTTCTGCCGTACGCTACTTGAATCATAGCGGCCAGGTTTTTAAGTTTAGTTTAGAATTACAGCACGGAAGCAGGCCCTTCGGCCCAGCGGGTCTGTACAGACCAGCGATTGCCGCACGTTAACACTATCCTACACCCACTAGGAACTATTTTTACATTTACCAAGCCAATTAACCTACAAACCTGTGCGTCTTTGGAATTTTGGGAGGAAACCAAAGATCTGGGAGAAAACCCACGCAGGTCACGGGGAGAACGTGCAAACTCCGTACAGACAGCACCCATAATCGGGATCAAACCCGGGTCTCCGACGCTGCATTCGCCGTAACTCTCCCCTATTATCTCAATGGGGTTTAGGTTACGTAAGGGGGAGGTACAGCGAGAACTGGGTGTCCTTGTACACCAGTCACTGAAAGTTGGCGTGCAGGTACAGCAGGCAGTGAAGAAAGCTAATGGAATGTTGGCTTTCATAACAAGAGGATTTCAGTATAGGAGTAAACAGGTTCTTCTGCAATTGTATAGGGCTCTGGTGAGACCACATCTGGAGTATTGTGTACAGTTTTGGTCTCCTAATTTGAGGAAGGACATCCTTGCGATTGAGGCAGTGCAGCGTAGGTTCACGAGATTGATCCCTGGGATGGCGGGACTGTCATATGAGGAAAGATTGAAAAGACTAGGCTTGTATTCACTGGAGTTTAGAAGGATGAGGGGGTGGATCTTATAGAAACATATAAAATTATAAAAGGACTGGACAAGCTAGATGCAGGAAAAATGTTCCCAATGTTGGGTAAGTCCAGAACCAGGGGCCACAGTCTTAGAATAAAGGGGAGGTCGTTTAACACTGAGGTGAGGAAAAACTTTTTTACCCAGAGTTGTGAATTATGGAATTCCCTGTCACAGAGGGCAGTGGAGGCCAAATCACTGGATGGATTTAAGAAAGAGTTAAGGGGGAACTCTAGGGGCTAGTGGGGTCAAGGGATATGGGGAGAAGGCAGGCACATGTTATTGATAGCGGACGATCAGCCATGATCACAATGAATGGCGGTGCTTGCTCGAAAGGCCGAATGGCCTCCTCCTGCACCTATTTGCTATGTTTCTATGTTTCTAAGGCTGGTGAGCTAAACTGGAAATTATTACTAATATGCTTTTCGTTTTGCATTTGCAGTGTTTACCAGTTGGAGACACACTGCCCAGTTGAACTGTAATACCAGCTGAACACGTCAGGCTGGGCTCCTGGCAACACTCAGAGTGACCACCATGAGGCTGAGGTCAGCTCAGGTTTTAACAGAACTCTATACAGGTTCCAGGTTCCTCAGCATCCAAATCACCAGTAATATCATCTGGTCCCATCACACGGCTGCAGTGATCCAGAAATCACAGCATGTTCACGAGGATTCTCTAGAATTTCTAAAGAAGTGCTGTAGGAAGTGTTCCGACAGTCTGGTACAGTAACTGCTCGGTTCTTGACAACCTTATCTCCGGAGAGTGATGAACACAGCCTAGTCCATCACAGGCTCGGCACTTCACTTCCATCCAGTCCATCTTCGTGTTGCATCAAGAAGGCTGGAAGTATAGTCAAGGAATTGTAGCCATTCCAGTAATGCTGATTTACTCCAGCATTTTGTGTCCAGCTTTGGTTTAAACCAGCATCTGCAGTTCCTT
>OY740797.1:53457808-53662095 GCA_963514005.1 Raja brachyura | reverse complement strand
CCCTTTATTGTAAGACTGTGGCCCCTGGTTCTGGACTCGCCCAACAATGGGAACATTTTTCCTGCATCTAGCTTGTCTAGTCCTTTTATAATTTTATATGTTTATATTTTCCCCTCATCCTTCCAAACTCCAGTGAATACAAGCCTAGTCTTTTCAATCTTTCCTCATATGACAGTGAACCTACGCTGCACTGCCTCAATCACAAGGATGACCTTCCTCAAAATAGGAGACCAAAACTGTACACAATACTCCAGATGTGGTCTTACCAGAGCCCTATACAACTGCAGAAGAACTTCTTTACTATACTGAAATCCTCTTGTTATGAAGGCCAACCTTACTATCGACCAGTGGCACTAACGTTGGTGGTGATGAAGTACTTTGAGAGGTTGATCATGGCGCAAATCAACTTATACCTTGACAAAAACCCAGACCGCCACAACAGATCAACAACGGTGGATGCGATCTCGCTGGCCCTTCACTCCTCTCTGGACCACTTGGACAACAAAAACTCATATGTCAGGCTGTTATTCATTGACTACAGCTCTGCATTTAATACAATCATCCCCTCCGAGCTGGTTACCAAACTCTCAGAACTGTGTCTCTGTGCATCCCTCTGCAATTGGATCCTCAACGTCCTCATTTGCAGACCACAGTCTGTACATATTGGTGGAAATGCGTCAGCCTCAATAACAATCAGCACGGGAGCACCTCAAAGCTGCGTGCTCAGCCCCGTGCTGTACTCTATACTAATGACTGTGTAGCCGGTAATAGCGTTCGCTGACAACACCACTGTTGTGGGATGTATCACTGATGGAGATGAGTCAGAGTATGGAAGTGAGAGCGACCGTTTGACCAAATGATGCCAGCACAATGACCTGGCTCTCAACACCAGCAAAACCAAGGAACTGATTATGGACTACGGAAGGGGTAGGATGGGGAACCACAGTCCTGTTTATATAAACGGATCGATGATGGAGAGGGTCAAGAGCTTCAAATTCCAGGGCATGCATATTACCAAAGATCTCTCCTGGTCCCAGAACACTGATGCAATTATAAAGAAAGCACATCAGCGCCTCTACTTCCTGAGAAGATTACGTAGTCGGTATGTCAAGGACTCTCTCCAACTTCTACAGGTGCACTGTAGAGCAGGCACTGCCTACCCTGACTAAAAATATAAAATGGTAATAACTAAATATAAATAATAAAGGCATGGGAGAATTATGCCCATGTAAGAGATCGATCTCTTAGGTAGGCATAATTCTCCGTGCCTTTCAACCGCAGCGCTTGTAACCCTTGAAGGTCTGTGCAGCCCACATGTCGTCAGCGCTGCGGGAAGCCGTCAGTTTAAAGCGGGGCTGAAGGCAGCTGAAATTCTGCCTTTGCAGCACTGCGCATGCACTGCGCTGGTTTCTTGGCGGGGTTTTCAAATGTGGATTGTCAATATTTTAAGTGTATCTCAGGAAACAGAGAGCGAAGAATGGAGTTTGTGTACCAATAATGTGGTAAGTACATTTTGTGTTTATGTTTTTAAATGTTGGGGGGAGAGAGCTCCTTCCACAGCGTTTGAGGAGTCTGGCCAGGTGTAAAGTTGTAGGTATGTTACAAAACTTACATTGAGCAGCCCTGCTGTTCTGCCGCTCCCCGTGTGCGTGACGTTGGCGCCTTTCAGAGGGGGGGCGTGTTTAAAGTGCCGTTTTTCCACAGACAGGGCAAATCGATCCATGTTCGGGGATTTCGTTCCTGAAGAAAAATCGCTCCGACATTTCATTCATGAAGGTATTTTTAAATTACGCTAGATTATTTATTAGCTAGAGTAATTTAAAAATCATCTTCTAAAGCTGTGAGCGCAGACAATGGGACAGATTTTACGTAGGGGAGAAAAAAAGGTACAGAGTTTATTTTTTACATTAAAACTTGGTTTTTACGAAGCCTTTAATCACATTTTACTGTTGCGAAACGGGGACAAAAAAAATGTATGAACCGGCAGTATTTTTCCTGCCGATTTCACCGCAAACCGCAACGTTCCAATCCACCGCATTCCACTAAAACCCACTCACAAGTTGATTTAAATGGCCATTAATTTACAGGAATTAAACACTAAATTCCTTCCATTTTATTTAAAAATCATGTTATATTGTGAATTATTGTGTGAATGTTATTTGGACACTTAGGCAATTTAAAAATGTTTATCTTTTCTTAAGAAATGGATAGATGTTTAGATCTACTCATTGAATTTTGTAATTAGCTACAATTAGGTATCTAACTAATTATATGCTTTAATTTCAGGTCATCCAAGTAAGATTGTTTCATATTTGTTTCAGAATGCTTCAATCTATAATAACTGAAAATGTCATTGTGTTCTCTTAATTTTTAAGAATGTTATGGGCTTTTGACTGTCGTAGATCACAGCTTTTGTGTTAAGTCAATGGAAAGGCAATGGGGAACAAGATGCTAATTTCCAAGTATGAAAATGGCCATACCTTTTTTAATACTGAAGATATGAAAGTGAATTAGGTGTCAAATTAAACTTATTTTTATGCTTTATCTGATGGGATAAATTGCAGACTTGATTTTTTAAATCTCAAAATGTTGTAACATTGCTAAAGGTTGCGGGGAGGGCACGAATGTTGTGGCACTTCTTGGCAGGTTTTTCAAATATGGATTGTCAATATTTTAAGTGTATCTCAGGAAACAGAGAGAGAAGAATGGAGTTTGTGTACCAATAATGTGGTAAGTACATTTTGTGTTTTTGTTTTTAAATACCGTATTTCCCAGGGTGTTGGGGGGGGAAGTAGCTCGGGTGGCTGTGAGCGGCCGCCAGACAGCGGACCCGGCCGCCACCTCAGCGCCTTCTGCCAGCCCCCGCTCACCTCTGGCAGTCCTCCGTCTAAAAACCCCTCTCCTGCCGCTCACTGGCCTCACTCATATCAGGTTGAGGTTGTGGAATTTAAGGATTTGCAGGAAGCGGCTGATATGAGCGAGCCGCAAGTGAGAGGTGTTCAGACGGAGAACACTGCCAAAGGTGAGCAGGCCGGCAGAAGGCGCTGAAGTGGCGGCCTGTTCTGCTGTCGGCTCCCGGCGGCCGCTCGCAGCTACCCGAGCTGCTTCTATCCCTGGCTACAATATGGTGGAGCCCGGAGCAGCGCAGCAGCGGTGACTGAGTGAGTTATTGGCATTATCCCCGACCCCCTCCTTCTTAACACTCCTGCTCTCCCCTCAACTTTACCCCTGGCACAGACTCTCCACATGCTGTGAAAGGAACTCTCCCCCCAATTGGTCCCTTGAACAAGTGTTGTCATTCAATTAGATGACATCCGATTCAACTTTTCCCTATGCTCCCATTTTTCCCACCATCTCTCCACCTGACATCATCCTTCACCCCCCACCCATTCAGTAATTCAGAATAAAGGAGACTTGGAAGCCTTGGGCAAATTGAATCGTTACTGTCTTTACCTTTATATTTTATTTTTACGGAGTGAACAATCTGCACATGCGCGGTTTAATTTTTTTTTTTTTTTTTTAAAGCCGACTGGCTGCCTACCCAGAGTACTCGCTCACGGCACGTGCATGCAGTAGAGAGCATGCTGACCGGTTGCATCGTGGCTTGGTTCGGCAACTTGAGTGCCCAGGAGTGGAAAAGACTGCAAAAAGTTTTAAACACTGCCCAGTCCATCATCGGCTCTGACCTCCCTACCATCAAGGGGATCTATCATAGTCGCTGCGTCAAAAAGGCTGGCAGCATCATCAAGGATCCACACCATCCTGGCCACACACTCATCTCCCTGCTGCCTTCAGGTAGAAGGTACAGGAGCCTGAAATCTGCAACATCCAGGTTCAGGAATAGCTACTTCCCCAAAGCCATCAGGCTATTAAACTCAACTCAAACAAAACTCTGAACATTAATAGCCCATTGCACTTTATCTGCTTATTTATGTGTATATTTCTATAGTACTAAAAGTCTGATCTTGACCGCTTCCTGTTGTTCTGTTTATTGATTTTAGAAAAAACGTTGCTACTTATGGCTGTCATTTTTGGCCATCTTACTCAGAGTACCCCTCCGCTGCGCAGGACGAGGGTTTTTTCCCATCGATGAAATATAAAAGAGTTATTAATGTTAAAAAATGTTGAATTTCTCTCCTGAAGGCCACGCCCCATCCTGAGGGACTATAAAACCCGTAAGTGTTGAGTGGCTCAGTCAGTCTCTGCAAGATGGGGGAGCGAGAGGGTCAAGTCTCTCAGTCTGAGCTGTGAATAACAGTGAACACATGTCTACTAAACTGTGAGTGGTTTTACTGACCTGTCAGTGCCATTAATGTGGTTTGAAAATATAGTTTGGAAATGCTAAAGCTGTGTTGCCTTTGGTTTGGAAATGCTAAAGCTGTGTTGCCTTTGGTTTGGAAATGCTAAAGTTGCCTTGCCTAATTAAAGTTGCCAATGCCTAATTAAAGTTTTCTATATAATTAAAAGTCTAATCTTGACCACTTCCTGTTTGCGCTTTATTGATTTTAGAATAAACGTATGGCTGTGATTTTTGGCCATCTTACTCAGAGTCTCCCTCCGCTCATCAGGTGCTGCGGATTGCTCCCATTGATGAAAAATAAAAGAGTTATTAGTGTTCTAAAAATGTTGAGATTCTCTTTCCTGTCAATCACCCCATGAATGCCACGCCCCTTCTGGTGGGAGGGGGGAGCGACTATAACAAAACCCAGAAGTGTGGGCGTGGCTCAGTCTCCGCAAGATGGAGGAGGGAGAGGTCACGACTCGCTGTCTTTAGTGGCGTTGCATCCTGCTTGAAATGGTATGAAACTGCACTAGAATTTGGTGTCTTTGCACCCATTTTGAAGTGGTATGAAACTGCACTTGAATTTGGTGGCCTTGCACTCTGCTTGAAGTGGTAAGAAACTGCACTTGAATTTGGTGGCCTTGCACCCTGCTTGAAATGGAATTTAAAGGAATAGCCGTAAGTCAACTGCCAGCCCACCTGCTGTGAGTGAGTGAGGTGCCAGTACAACAGGCTTGCGTGACTGAGCCATCAGCCCAAGAATCCATTCGGCCCACAATCTCCATACTAGCCCTCTGGAAACCAGTCCCTTCAGCCCACAACACCTATACTAGCACTCTAGAAAGCCCCCCCCACTGGCCACCAATATTAGAATTGGTGGAGAGGTGGAATATTGCGTTGGGGGACCAGCCCTCCTGTGTGATGCTGTGTGTGTGTGTGATGCTGTGGGTGTGTGGGTGTGTGTATATATATATTCATTGGTATATGGTCACACTGATCTGTTCTGTATTTATTTATGCCTACTATATTCTGTTGTGCTGAAGCAAAGCAAGAATTTCACTGTCCTATCTTGGACACTTGACAATAAACTCTTGAATATTGAACGCCATTAGCTTTCTTCGCTGCCTGCTGTACCTGCATGCCAACTTTCAGTGACTGGTGTACAATATTACTGTAACATGCAGTAACATGAAGAGTGTAATATGCAAATCTCCCTGCAGCAGTGGATTTTGGCCAATACCCAAATACATGAGTGGTAGTGACTACTGCTTTGTTCCCGTGGAGGGAAAGGGATGGGGGTGGAGTGAGCAAATGGAGCTGCAATTCCACTACAGCGTTCATAGCTCTCAGTACATTTGGAGACAGAACTCAGTAACATGGTTTTTTTTTTTGGTTTTTTTTCAAATAGGCTTCCTTTATTACAAAACAATTAAACAAAACATTAGATTTTGTCCTTGGTGATGGAGAGAGTAGCAGATTCGGTTTGAGCTTACCCTTTGTTAGCATTCAAAGTGTCACCCTCCAGACTCACATTCATTTTGAGTGTCCACACAATCTTCATAATTAACTATACCGAAGAAAATGTATTGATAAAACATGGTTGGTTGATTGACTAAACAGACAGAGAACACTTTTCCGTTTTCAGTTCAATCCTTTGAGCAACCCAATGCAAGAACCATGTTATTTTATCAATTCATATTTTGCCTACGATATATCAGATATATATATATATATAGATATATATATGTAGATATATCAAAATCTACATCTTCGAGCAGGGGTGCTTTGGGGCATTTCCTTCAAACAAGACATTTTAGTCAAGCCAGGAATTTAAGAAAATTGCTTGAAGAGTTTACAAATAAATGATCTACGACATATGTAATTACTGTAAAATTAATCTTCCTGGGAATAGAATTATTTTGGGTGGGGGTAGGTGTGTATATATATATATATATATATATATATATATATATATATATATATATATATATATATATATATATATATATATATATATATATATATCTTGTGCTATGGAAGTACAATGGGTACTTTGCGTAAGACAGAACATGATACATCCTACTGATTTCTGCTAACCACACGATTAAAACTGCTTACGGTGCAGTCTCAAGTAGAAAGCATTTTGGAACATTCAAATATGAGATTTACCAAGATAAAAACCATTGCTGCTAATTTTACAATTCCAGTCATGTCTTACTTTGTAAACTATCATAAACAACATTCAACAGGTCAACAACCTCTCCCTCAATGGCAGCATGACAAAGGTGCTCATGACTGATGAGGAATTTGGGTGATGTACACATCCCAATCAGCAATGACGTCCAAGTGGAGAAGGTCAAGAGCTTCAAGTTCCCAGCTGTAATATCACCAACAATTTGTCCTGGACCAACCACATTGAATTCAAGGCCAAGAAAACACACTATTGTCTCTACTTCCTCAGACGATAAGAACATTCAGCAGGTCTCTGACTCTTACCAACATATACAGATATACGATAGAATACATTGTATCGGGATGCATCACAGCTGGGTTTCGCAATCTCTGCCCAAGACTGCAAGAAGCTGCAGTAAGTTGTGGATGCAACCCGGTCCATCACACGGGGAGACCCGGCTCTCCCTCATCAACGCCATCTACATTTTATGCTGCTTCTGGAAAATAGGCAACATAATCAACAACCATTTATACCCTGGTAATTCCCTCTTCTCCTCTCTCCCGTCTGGCAAAAGATACAAAAGCTTGTATCAGATACACCAGATTGGCGACCAGCTTCATCGCCGCTGTTATCAGACTACTGAACGGTCCTCCCATAAGATAAGGCTCTAGTCCCGATCTCCCAATCTACCTCATGATCCTGGCCAGCAGGGCCAGGCCTTCCAGCATGCCTGGCTCACCCATAGCTGACCAAGGACTCACTCAGAGGAAGTAGGCCCAGCTCGCCCACCGGGGACTCCAAACTCGGACCCGAGCTGCTGCCGTCGACGGGACCCATGTTGCGAGTGTGGAGGGAGCATGGGGAGCACGGGAGAGCGAGGTGGGCAGGAGGGCCGTTGGAAATCTACCTGACGGGGGACCGCCAAGAGTGAAGGGGGGTACTGGTGGGAGGCTGCAGAGAATGATGGGGGACATGGTGAGGTGGGGGTTGGTGTGGAGGGCTGCCTGCTGCCTTGGGTGGGTACAGGCAGTAGATAGGACTGCTTGGTGAACTTTTGTTACCTTGTCAATGCCAAAACATGGCAACACTTGTGTACTGTCTAGGTGAGGTCTGCTGTATGTTTTACCTGGTTGTATGCAAAACAACGTATTTTCCTGTATCTAGGTACATGTGGCTATAAATTATCACTGAATCATTGGTGTACAGTGTGCAGCTCTACTCACCTATAAATTGGAAACCCGAACTGTACTCAGTGGTCCAGCTGAGGTCTGACCAGGGTTTTATAACGTTGAAGCCTAAACTCCAAACTTCTGCACTCAGTGACCCAACTACTGACGGACGGTCACTGTCTCGTATGCTTTCTCATCACATTATCCACCAATGTTGCCTGCTTCAAGAATCTATGACATACTCAGGTCCCCATGTTCCTCCATCTTTTCTGTGACTCTACCACTAGTGTGCAGGGAATGGATGAGAAAGTGGGGCAACATAGAACTCGTATGAATGGGTGATCAATGGTTGGCATGGATCTGATGGGTCAAATGACCCATTTCCATGCTGTATCTTTCAATCAATCAAAAAAATCTTCCTTTATTGTTATGGTGATGACTCGCCATCATCTTGCTACACAGCTCAACCAGCTCAATGCCTGTGGCAGGCAATAGACTGGTTTGCTGGACAACTGCCAACACAAGACCTTCACCATTCACACAATCGACTTTCAAACAAAAGTATAATTCTCCTCACTTGGGACCAACTGCAGTGGGACAGATAGTCCACCTGCTGACTGCCACAAGCTCATTCCAAAGAAAGAAACTAACCAGAACCTACAAAAAGGCTTTCAGTAGGATGCAGGGCAAGGGGTATATATCAAATTATGTTTTAATTTCAAAAATAAACTTCATTCACAATTAAAATATATATACAAAAGCAAACAGTGGAAAACTCTTAATTAATTCTTAGTCCATTGCCACTCACATGCCCCCCTGGGGTACTATCCCTTCCCTTATTTGAGGAGTGTCACCACTGGACTCGGTCCTTCAATGTCCGGCATTGGAAAGACCGTAAATTGTGGTCTTCCCCCACAGAGCCGTGGTACTGGCTGCATCTCTCAGCACGTACTCTTGTAATCTGCACTCAGCAACCTTCCCTCACGGACATCACTCTGTGTCGGAACATTGACAAGTTTTGGGCAGACCGAGATCAAATTTCAGAAGAACAAATTCCATAGCCCAAACCAAGGCTGGACATGCTGCGTTGAAAAACACTGACTCAGGACATTGCTGTTTTTTAACAGGTGTACAATTGTGCTTTGCAAAAGGGTGAAAAATTACTATGAATGGCAAAACTCCTGGACCCTGCCTGGGTGAAGGTTATGTAGGTTGCATATGAAGCAGATCTTATTTTAACTGCAGGAGGAGCAGTGCACTCGGACAAGCAAGGCTTGTACACCTATCCGATGACAGATCTCTGCTGTTTCAGCAAAAGGCAAAAAGCCTGGGAACTTCAAAACAATACAGATCTGTCAATTCAGATGCCACATTAAGTATTTGGTAAGAAACAAGCCTCGACAAATCATTCCAGGCCAACCTGCAGGTTCATGGATCACAAGGGTTAACCCTTCCCTTCCCACCCGAAAAGAACATTGCAAGATGTTTCTCAAAGCAAACAGATGCTTTCATGAATCAAATCGCGGCGGGCCTGGCACATCACCAGAGATATATGCTTGATAACAAGAATGGTGTTGTATTGTTGTCACATGTACCCAGATACCGTGAAAAGCTTTGTATGTACACTATCGAGGCAAATCATACTACATGTACAGTCTTTTATCCAGAGTAGGTGAGTCAAGAATCAGAGAGCATAGGTTTAAGGTGAGAGGGAGAAAATCTAGTAGGAACCCAAGGGGCATTTTTTTCACACATTGATGGGGGGGGGGGGGGAGAGGAGCATAAGCTGCCAGAGGAGGTAGTTGAGGCAGGTATTATAATAACATTTAAAATATATTTGGGGAGGTACATGGATAGGAAAGGTTTAGAGTCAATGGACAGATGGGACTAGTGTAGAAGGGCATCTGGATGGCATGGACAAGATAGGCCAAAAGGCTAGTTGTATGACTGTGACTCAAACAGCCAAGCAATAGGAAAACGTTGGTCAGGCAGCATCTGTTGAGAGAATGGGCAGGCAACATTGTGGGTCGGGACCCTTCTCCTGAAGGAGGGGGCACTGAGCTGCAGCCACCACAGCAGACCGTGTCTTCTCATTAGTTCAGTGGAGCCAGCAATCACCACCTTCTGCCAATTGAGATGACACCAACCTGAGATGGACAATTTGCTTCTGTGGCTGCTGACATCCAGCTGATGGATTGTGTAAAGTTAAACATTTCAACATGTTTGAATTATCCAAGCCCAAGGTGATGAGTATTGTGGGTAAAAGATTACTCAACAAAATAAAATACAATGTGGTGTCCAATGCAAGGATATGCTACATCAAATATTTCAGAATATTTTGCAATACCATGAAACCTTTCGTGTTTAAGTAGTATTGAGCAAAGATTGGTTAGCTTTGCCAGAGCTGAGTTGTGATCCGAGCCACATGAAGGCTAGACAACGGAGCTGGTGCAAAGTAACCAAATCGCTCAATCAGCTGCTCACAAACCATGTCACTAAACAAAAAAAAACAACTTGTGAGAAAATTAAAGCTGGAACTGAACACACAAGTACGGCAGCCCACTCACACCTTCACATACAGATCCTGCAAGTTAATCGCATATGGTTATTGAGGAGGTGTGGCAATGCCCAGCACTCATTCCATTCTTGAGTCTTCACCAAAGCAACCTCACTTTAAATGCTCCCTTCATCCGGGTAAAGTGAAGTATGCAGCATTGTCATATCAAATAGCGGATTTTCTCTTTACAAATTACATCATACAAGGAAGGATTACTAAAGTTTACAGATGACATTAAAGTGGGTGATATTGTAGATCGCAAAGATTGTTATCAAAGGCCAGAGCAGGATCTTGATCAGTTGGACAAATGGGCAGAGGAATGGTCAATGGAGGTTAATGCAGATAAATGTGAGGTGTTGTAATTTGCAAAGTGTAACCAGGGCAGGACCCTAATAGAAAATGGTAGAACTCTGGGGTGCGTTCTGGAGCAGAGGAATCTAGGAATGCAGGTAAATCGTTCCTTGAAAGTGGCATCACAGGTAGATAGTGATCAATGAGGCTTTTAGCACATTGGCCTTCATCAGTCAGGGTATTGAGTACTGAAGTTGGAATGTAAAGTTACAGCTGTACAAGGCACTGGTAAAACCACTATTGGAGTATTGTGTTCAGTTGTGGTCACCCTGCAGTAGGAAAGATGTGGTTAAGCTGGAAAGAGTATAGAGAAGATTTCCGAGGATGCTGCTGGGACTCAAGGACCTGAGCTATAAAACGAGAATGGACATGCTAGGACTGTATTACTTGAAATGTAGGAGGATGAAAGGTGATCTTAAAGGTGAATAAGATTATGAGGGGGAATGAAAACGGGTAGATGCACAGAATCTTTTACCAAGAACGGGGGAATCAAGAACCAGAGGACATAGGTGTAAGGCGAGGGTACACAAAAGGCTGGAGAAACTCAGCGGGTGCAGCAGCATCTAAGGAGCGAAGGAGATAGACAACGTTTCGGGCCGAAACCCTTCTTACTTCTTAGGTATAAGGTGAGATGGGAAACATTTAATTGGAATCTCAGGGGCAATTTCTTCACATCGAGGGTGAGCTGCCATTAGAGGTAGTTGTGACAGTTGCAATAACAACATGGATTGGAAAGATTTAGAGGAATATGGGCAAAACGCAGGCAGGTGGGACGATTGTAGCAGGGACAAGCAGGGCCGAATTGCCTGTTTCCGTGCTACATGACTCTAAAGTAGAAACGTTGTAAAAAAAGTCAGGTTCTAGAAAATACATAGCTCTATTCAGAAAGGACCTATATTTATTAATCGGAGACAGATTTGGTACTCAAAGCTTTGCATGCCCAGTCTCTGTCGCATTCCGAACTGCAAAAGGGATAGCACTGTGAGATATTAAAAAAATCACAAATGCTATTTGAGACAAAGTCAGCAAAGAAGCTTTTATTAAGATAATATTCTGCAGAATAGGTGCCTCTCCTTTGCTCTCCCCTAGAGGCACACCGAGGGTCGGGATGTATTCTATCTTTATACATTTCATTACATTATAGCCACACCCTCTTTTCTCATAATTTTGCCTCTTTTTAATTATAACATAAAGCCCACATTCCCACGAGAAAGTCCAGGAACGCCTCGGAACATCTCCTGACGTTAAAGGCTTATACTGAAGTTTCTATCTGCTACTTTTGCTACAGTTCTCTCTGTGCTCTGTTCTATCTGTCGTTACTTTCTCTCTCAAAGTTCTCTCTTTCTGTCGTGACTTTCTATCCCACTAACAGTCTGGCTTTGTTGAAACCTTATTTCTTTCTAAGCTACATTTTTTCTATTCCTAGTTTAAATCAACCATGTCTGTTAACCCCTTTTCTCACAGCACTTTTAGAATTCAGAAATGCCCATATACTTTGTCGCAGTTAACACCAAATCCACGAGTCAGGAAATTTCCAAGACAACTCAAATGCATAAAGTATGCAAAATCACAAAAACTTCAACAATGAAAATCTGAACAATAACAGAAAACACTGGAACCACTCAACAGATTTGGCAGTATTTCTGGAAAGAGAAACTGAATTTACATTGATGTCCAAACCTTTTGTCAGAACTAGGGAAAAAGCAAAAAACATGATTTAAGTTTCAAAAAACTTGGAGCAAGAGAGGGTATAGAACAATGGGAATATCTGAGATAGGGTTGATAATATTAGCCATTTTAGTGTCTGACAAATGGAGGATTTCTGCCTTTGAAAAACCTGCTTGCCATCTTTTTGCAAAGGCAGTAAAGACCAAAGATTATAGAGGAGCAAGATGCGCCACTCAGCGAAAAAAGCGTAGTATCACATGTGTGATAGTCGATGCCATATTAGCGGACCAGAGATGGCGTCGACTATGGCGTCTACATCTAAATCTTCAGCGACGGCTGTTAATCTTTCTTTAGGTTCCCCCCAAAAAAAAGAAAGGTGACTAAAATATTATTATTCTGAACTGAAATGTTATTTTCTGTTCTCCCATCAACGGTCATGGAAATCTAGGCTCCTCTATAATCTTTGGTCGGTACATTAGAAAGTTATTAGAATTATTTTGAATAGTTCTTTACTTACCACAGTAATAAAGTCAATAATTTTAACACTTCTGAACGTTTTGGGTTTTGTTCTTGTAAGACAGGGGTCTCCAAAATATGGCCCAGTGACCACGAGATTTTTCCAGCTCGGATTCGAGTCCGGGAACGCGACGGCTGTTACCGGTTATGTCCCTCGAATTGTCGAGACATCACAAGCAAAGATCACAAGCCCGTCGTGAAGAAGGGTGCAATCAAAGATTATAGAACTCCGCTCTATAATCTTTGGGTGCAAATGTGGGGCGGGGGGTTCGGCGGCGGCGGTCGGAATCAAAGATGCCAGAGGAGCTTTATATAATATCTTTGGTCGGAATGGGAAGGGTGCGCGTTATAACGTGCCCTTGTTCCACTCTCCCTGTCCTTCTCCCTCTCCCCGTTCTCCCTCTCCTTCCCTACCCCCTCCCTCCTTCCCTTCCCTTCCCTCTCTCTCCCCTTCCCTTCCCCCTCTCTCTCCTTCCCTTCCCCCTCTCTCTCTCCTTCCCTTCCCCCTCTCTCTCTCCTTCCCTTCCCCCTCTCTCCTTCCCTTCCCCCTCTCTCCTTCCCTTCCCCCTCTCTCTCTTCCCCTTCCCCCTCTCTCTCTTCCCCTTCCCCCTCTCTCTCTTCCCCTTCCCCCTCTCTCTCTTCCCCTTCCCCCTCTCTCTCTTCCCCTTCCCCCTCTCTCTCTTCCCCTTCCCCCTCTCTCTCTTCCCCTTCCCCCTCTCTCTCTTCCCCTTCCCCCTCTCTCCCCTTCCCCCTCTCTCTCCCTCCCTTCCCCCTCTCTCTCCCTCCCTTCCCCCTCTCTCTCCCTCCCTTCCCCCTCTCTCTCCCTCCTTTATGTAAATCTTACCATGTGTGTCAGAAATAAAGTTTTAACCATGTTAATAGATCTCTATTATTATTTATTTAAAATTGAGTGAGTTGGTGCAATATCGGTTCCAGCTGTCAGAGAATTCCACAGATTCACCACTCTCTGTGTGAAACATGTTTTTCTCATCTCGGTCCTAAAATACTTCCTCCTTATCCTTAAACTGTGACCCCCTGTTCTGGAGTTCCCCAACATTGGGAACAATCTTCCTGCATCTAGCCTGTCCAACCCCTTAAGAATTTTGTAAGTCTCTATAAGATCCCCCCTCAACCTGCTAAATTCCAGCGAGTACAAGCCAAGTTTATCCAGTCTTTCTTCATATGGAATCCTGCCATCCTGAATCAGTCTGGTCCTATTTCCCTCTTCAAAATCATTATATATAATTATTAAAGATGTAATAATGGGGCATTTGGATAGCAGTAAAAGGATTAGTCCAAGTCAGCATTTATGAAAGGAAAATCATGTTTGACTAATCTTCTGGAATCTTTTGCCACAAGGCTCGGTGTTGGCAACTGTTTACCATATATATTTACCATATATATTAGTCAAACATGATTTTATGTGTATGTACATCATCTGACAAATAAGATAGAGAGTTATAGTGATGCTTTAAATCAGTTGCTTCTGGTCCATGAGAAGGTAATGTATTTATCTCTCAAGGGCCTGACCCACCATATATTTATATGAATGTGTTTGTGTGTGCCTGTAATTTTGTGCAGTGTGTGCTTAAGCAATAGAAGGGAAGCTGCACAATGCAAGGGAAAATACGCAAAAGTGGGGGCTGGGGAGGAAAGATGCGAGGGAAATGGGGGAACAGGGGTGAAAGGGAGGGAGAGAGAGGGAAGTGAGGGAGGGAGGGAAGGGAGGGAGAGAGAGGGAAGGAGGGAGGGAGAGGGAAGGAGGGAGGGAGAGGGAAGGAGGGAGGGAGAGGGAAGGAGGGAGGGAGAGGGAAGGAGGGAGGGAGAGGGGAGAGAGAGATCGAGGGGAGAGAGAGAGATCGAGAGAAGAGGGAGATTGAGAGGGGAGAGAGATCGAGAGGGGAGAGAGAGAGATCGAGAGCGGAGAGAGAGGGATCGAGAGATAGAGAGAGATAGGGAGAAGAGTGGGGAGAGAGGGAGGTCGAGAGGTAAGTAAAGATCTATTACAAATAAATCTAATAACTTTCTAATGCATCTTGCTCCTCTATAATCTTTGTTTACAACTGCTCTGTAGCTTTGGAGCGGATTACACAGGGGGAGACAGTCCGCCAAAATGGCGGCCGTGACGTTCCGTTACGTACTACATACCAGCCCATTGGATTTCGGAGGAGTGGTCTATCTTGCTCCTCTATAATCTTTGGTAAAGACCATGCGGTTAATGGCTCCAGAATGTCTGGGTCCTGGGAGGAAGTTAAGTACTGGGTGATGTCCAGATTTCCCCTCAATTGTTAATATGTATGAGGGTTTTGCAGAAGGAGCTGAGCATTGCTGCAAATGCATGATCAGGATTGGTTGGGGAATGGTATGTTATAATACCACTGTTAACTATGTTGCATGGTCTTTGCACTGCTATCTTGTGATTGGTCAGGGCAAGGGGCCTTGCCCAAATTGCTTATACTACCTGGTAAAATGTTTTGTTACTTAGGGGAACTGTCCTCCATTAGGAACTTTATGTAGAAACAATGTAATGGAGTATTTTGTGATTGGGCTAGGGAACTGTCAATTAATGTATTGTATGATCCTTATTTATGATTGTTTTGTAGGGGTTGCGCCCCCTCCCCCCCATGTATTTCGTGCCGCGGGTCCGATACAGTATATAAGAGGGGAGAGCATGAGTCTGTTGATCTTCTGGGGGAGCACTTGGGACCGTGCTGACCTGCTAAAGGCTGAAGGGCTTGGACGAGTAGAGACAAGGATCGGACCCGCGGTATTGGTTAGGTATCGTACAAAGTAGTGTTATTGTGATTGGAAATAAAGTTAGTTGAATCCAGTGCTTGACAGTATTTTACTGAACCAGACTAACGGGGTTAGAATAGGAGCAGAATTACAGGGTGAGATCAGAGTTTAGAAGATATATATAGGTTGGAAATGGGGCAGAAACAATGAGTTTAATCTGGACATGCGTGAGGTATTGCATGTTGAAATTCAAGATAAAGTAAATGGTAGGACCCTTAGCAGCATTGACATCCAGATAGATCTTGGGTACAAGTCCATATGTTCCCGAAGGTGGAAACACAAATAGATAGAGTGGTAAAGAGTGGCATACTTGCCTTTTAAGTTGGGGCAATATGTATGAGTGTCAGGAAGACATGATGCTGTATGCTGATGCTGTTCAGCCTGCATTTGGAATACAGTGTGCAATTCGGAAGGATGCAGAGGCTTTGGAGAGGGAGCAAAGGAGGCTCACCAAGATGTTGTCTGGATTAGAGAGTATTAGCTACAGGGAGAGCATGGACAAACTTGCATTGCTTATTCTGGAGCATCGAAGGCTAAGATGCGACCTGATAGAAGTATATTACATTATGAGAGGCACAGATGGAATAGATGGTCAGAACCTTTTTTCCCAAATACTAGAGGGCATAGATTAAGGGGAGAAGAAGAAATTTTAAAGGAGATTTACAAGACAAATTTTCCTTTTTTACTCAGTCCCCCCAAAATCTCCTCCCTCACCTCCGTAGCCTGGGCTACATCTTAGAAGGCACTAGGGATTTCAGCTCACTAAAACAATGAATACCTGTTTAATTAGAATTTCACTGTACTCCAATAGAATTCTCCAACTGAGATGTCCTTCTAGTTAATGAATTTAGAAGCCAGTATTCATTTCAGACCCCACCTACATCCTCCTTGATTCCGTACTCTTATCCTGGGCACTGCCAAACACCACTCCACATCTCTACAGCTTAAAGTAGCTTTTCCTCTCGCTGCCTCAGTTCTAATGAAGAAGCCTCAACCTGAAACATTTCCACAGATGTTGCCTGACCTGCTGAGTGTTTTCAGCAATTCCTGCGTGTACTTAAAGCAAGCAAATCACAAAGGTCACATAATGTTCTGAAGTAATGCTATTACTGGAACCAGAACAGAATGGTAATTGCATTTTGCTTATAATTGTGCCAAGCATAACATTGAACACATGAATTAGGCTGCAGAACAATGGGGAGGAGGGGGGGGGGAACTTACCATGATTGGTGGTGGGGGGGGGGGGGGTGGGGGGTCAGATGTTTGCAATGACATGGCAATGTTATGTGCAAATCCTAGATCGTGGACAGCTCAGTTTGCAAAGGGACGAATAGAGCTAATAACAAATAAAGCAGTGAAGCACAGTTGAATGAAGGGATATAATAATTTGGAAGATTGGTAAGTACGGTATAATAAAGAGCAAAGAGAAAAAGCATACAAAGTGGAGAGCAGGAGTGAACAGGAAAGGCCAAGATGGGACCGCTGCAGTCAACAGGACACAGATGAGGAAATTAAGTTGCTCGCTGTCAGAGAGGGTCAGCCTCCAATGTTTCCGGGAACATCCTGTGACTTATGTCTTTGTAAAACATGTACTTTGCTTTGGATATAAACTACCTAGTATGTCAGGCAAAAATGGCTTTACTATATACCTAGCTATCATTTGTTGTAGATAAACACAAAAAAGCTGCAGTAACTCAGCGGGACAGGCAGCATATCTGGAGAGAAGGAATGGGTGACACTTTGGGTCGAGACACTTCTTGACGTGTACTATCTTCAGTTAAATTGGGAAAGGCAAGAAAATGCATGAAGTAATTTGCAAACATTAACAAGGCTGCCGAGTCTAGGCACCACACCTCAAACAGGTGCATGCTGTTACTTCAAGTAATATGCCAATGAAATCTTTACGACACGATAGACCTTTATTTATCCCAGGAGGGAAACTGATCTGCTAATAGTCATAAAACACAAAATACAAGAAACATGAAATGAATGTGACGTGCGGAAAGGATTGGGGATGTGTAAAGATTGGGGGAGGTCAGTCTGCCCCATGACGGAAGGGGGAAGAGTTGTACAGTTTGATAGCGACAGGGGAGAAGGATCTCCTGTGGCGTTCTGTGCTGCATCTTGGTGGAACCAGTCTGTTGCTGAAGGTGCTCCTCAGGTTGACCAATGTGTCATGGAGGGGGTGAGCTGTATTGTCCAAGATGCTCTGCCGTTTGAGGAGCATCCTCCCCTCCAAGACCACCTCCCATGAATCCAACTCCGCCCCCAGCACGGAACCAACGTTCCTGAGGAGTTTGTTAATCCTGTTGGCGTCCGTGGCCTTCGCCCTGCTGCTCCAGCAGCCTACAGAAACAATGATGACACTGGCTACCACCGATTGGTAGAACATCTACAACATGTTACTGCAGACGTTGAAGGAGCGGAGCCTTCTCAAAAAGTGCAGCCGGCTCCATCCCTTCTTGTACAGGACCTCAGCATTCCTGGACAGATCCAGTTCTGTGTCCAGGTACACAAGGTATTTGTACTCGCTGGTAAATTGCATATGGAGACAGGGGGCAGCGGTGTTCCTCACCTCCTAAAGTCCAACACTAACTCCTTAGTCTTGTCGGTGTTGAGCTGCAGGTGATTCAGCCCACACCACTCAACAAAGTCGTTGACTACACCTCTGTATTCAGCTTCCCTCCGCTCGTGGATACAGCCCACAATTGCAGTCATCTGAAAACTTCTGCAGGGCGACATTAACAATGTTGCCCAAGGATTTCAAAGTTGCGAAAAGCTGCAGCATTACCAGATCACATGACTATTTCTGGGTTCTAACTTTCAGGAAGAGGATCCCAAATTTATTTTGAAACAATGAGTTCTTACACCGTTTCCCCATATTCCTTCTGGTTAAGTAATCTTATTATCAGACTACCCAGTCTCCTGCCACTGTGAATAGTTTCTCCTCCCCTGACTTCATCATTTAAAATTATTATTATCTCTTTAACTCAAGTGTTGAGTGCAGCACATTTGATGTAGAACTAGAGCCCTCCAATCCAGGCAACATGTTGATTAATCTGTTTCGCCAAAGTGCACTCAGCCTGCCACATACTAACCATTTTAATTCCCTTCCCATTCCCTTGCTGACCTTTCTGTCCTGGGCCTTCCGCCATTGCCAGAATGTGGCTACACACAGACTGGAGGTCCAGCACTTCATATTCCGCATGGGCAGCTTACAACCTAATGGCAAGAACAACGAGTTCTCCAATTTTAAGAAACTAACCTACAAACAACCACCCCTTCCCCCGTCCGCCACCTGGACTTCTACCCATTTTATATTTATTAATATAGAACTTTGTCCCCTTCTCCCTCTACATTCCATTCTCTGGCTTTAAAATATGCACCTCTTCTATCCTTTTCTCACACCTTTTGCCTTTTTATCTCTGGCCTTTGTCCAACCATCTGCCAATCAGCTCGCCCTCCCCCCTCACCTGTATCCATCAATCACTCGCCAGGCTTTGTCCTACCCCTCCTCTCTTCCAGCGTTCTTCCCCCCTGCTACAATCAGTCTGAATAAGAGGGTGCACAAAAGGCTGGAGAAACTCAGCGGGTACAGCAGCATCTAAGGAGCGAAGGAGATAGGCGACGTTTCGGGTCGAGACCCTTCTTCAGACTGGTTAGGGATCAGGGAAACGAGAGATATAGATGGTGATGTGGAGAGATAAAGAACAATGAATGAAAGATATGCAAAAAAGTATCGATGATAAAGGAAACAGGCTGTTTGTAGTGTGAAAATGAGAAGCTAGTGCGACTTGGGTGGGGGAGAGGTAGAGAGAGAGGGAATGCCAGGGTCCGAGGGCTGAGGGAGAGGTGGGAAGGGGAGGAGACAGCAAGGGTTAACAGAATTAAGAAAATTCAATGTTTAAGCCCAGAGGATACAGACTCCAAGCGGAATATGAGGTTCTGTTCCTCCAACTTGCGGTGTTGCTCACTCTGGCCGTGGAGGGGGCCCAGGACAGAGAGGTCGGATACGGAATGGGAGGGGGAGTTGAAGTGCTGAGCCACCGGGAGGTCGGGTTGGTTATTGCGGACCGAGCGGAGGTGTTCGACGAAACGATCGCCAAGCCTCCGCTTGGTCTCACCGATATAGATCAGCTGGCATCTGGAGCAACAGATGCAGTAGATGACGTTGGAGGAGGTGCAGGTGAACCTCTGTCGGATCTGGAAGGACTGCTTGGGTACCTGAAAGGAGTGGAGGGGGGAGGTGAAGGGACAAGTGTAGCATCTCTTGCAGTTGCAAGGGAAAGTGCCCGGGGAAGGGATGGAGCGGGAGGGAAGGGAAGAATTCTCCCGAGATGCTGCCTGGTCTGCTGAGTTACTCCAGCACTTTGCACCTTTTTTTGTGAACCAGCATTCACCATCATGGTGAATCTCTTCTGTACTCTCTATTGCTACTATGTCTCTTCTATAGTGTGGTGACTAGAGGTGTACACAGTAATTCAAGTTTGGTCTAACTAATGTTTGGCACAAGTGAATTATGCCACCCCTCTGAACACAACAAAAGCTTTTCACAAGTGACAATAAACTACACTCAAGTAGGCAACTATACCAGTGCTGAGGTCCGTATCAGTATCCCCTGATACTCAGGTCCATGGCTCTCCCCACTAGGGAAGATTGCAACCTTCACGGGGTCCACCCTGTTTTGACTAATGCAATCAACTCGACGTGCACAAACAGAAGATCAAATAGAACAAGTTGTCCTACAACTTTAGGCTGTGCACGCCACACAAAAGAAGAGGGCTCTCCCCACTGTCAAATATTTTATAAACATTCTGCCTGTAAACCTATACATGGGAAGGCGTCTGGTGCCTGGGGAATTGTACACATCAGTACTTTACAGAGCATGGAAAACGGATGAAACTGTGCCATCTGCATGCCTGTCTTGTGGCTTCTGCTCAAAACATTTTCCTCACTTCTCACAAGACCAATGACTAGTTAGCACAAAGCAGGAGCAGCCTTTGCAAAGGCTCCTTTTAAAAAAAACAATGAAATTCAATTGCTCCCAGAGGAAATCCAGCACATGCCACAATGAACTTTAATTACACCCATCACAAACTATAATAAATATTCCCCAGGAGAGGGAGAAGCAGAGGAAATATCCGACAGTCAACACATCTAACACTGGGGACTGTCACTGCACAGCACATAAACTACCTTGATATTTATTTGTACCTTGTACCTTCCGAAGAGTCCACCAGAGACTATACTGGAAGTTGGACAATTTTATACTGGACTATTTTTACATTTATCAAGCCAATTAACCTACAAACCTGTACGTCTTTTAGAATGTGGGAGGAAACCGAAGATCTCGGAGAAAACCCATGCAGGTCACGGGGAGAACGTACAAACTCCGTACAGACAGCGGCCGTAGCCGGGATCGAACCTGGGTCGCCGGAGCTGCATGTTGCTGTAAGGCAGCAATTCTACCACTCTGCCACTGTGCAATATGTTACATTATAAATTCATAAAGTCATACAGCACCAAAACAAGCCCTTGGGCCCAACTTGCCATATTGCCCACATTAGCATACTGGACGAGTCCCTTTTGCCAGTCCCATTTGCCTGTATTTGGCCCATAGCCCTCCAAACCCTTCCTATCCACATATATGTCCAGGTGTCTTTTAAAATTCATAAATGTACCCGCATTTACAGCTTCATTCCAATATGGACTACCCTTTGAATGAAATTGTTGCCCCAGAGGTCCTTCTTAAATCTCTCCCATCTCATCTTAAGCATATGCTCTTTAGTTTTTTAATCCTCATCTGTGGGGAAAAATACATTAAAGACATTGCTACTATTTCTCAGATTGGTAAATTCAGAGGGAAGGATTATGAAATCTGCATGCTAGATTCAATTTTTGTATTCAAATTAAACCTACGTCTGCCTTGTACTGGACATGCATTCATCACCTGTGACCAGTTTTTTAACTACTGACTTCAAGTCCCACGTCAACACAGACACAAATATTTGCTTTATTTCCCAGTACAATGGCAAGGGAGCTTTGCAATGTGCGAGGTGCAATTGTTTGGATGAGGCATTGCACTGAGCCCTGCCTGTGCAGGTAGACACAAAATGCTGGAGTAACTCAGAAGGACAGGCAGCATCTCTGGAGAGAAGGAATGGGTGACGTTTCGGGTCGAAACTATTCTTAAGACTGTGCAGGGATGTCCATCGCCTAGACGTAAAAATCTGAGAGAACTACTTCAAAAGAAAAGTTACATCACGTCCTGCTGCAAGAGTCCAATTCCTCAATCAATACTATTAAAACAGCGCTGTCGGCAAGAGATTACTGTGCATAATTTGCTACACGTTTTAAATTGCAGCAGTCATTATAAAGGCAACCCATGTGTTACAGAGAATTGTATTCCTTAGAAAATCATCCTTATCAATATTCTCCGTAACACAATTTTCCATCGAATCCCATGTCAAAACATGGCAGTATGGTGATGCAGAGGTAGAGTCGCTGCTTACAATGCTAGAGACCCAGGTTCAATCCTGACTACGGATGCTGTCTGTATGGAGTCTGTATGTTTTCCCTGTGATGCATACGCCAAAAACAAAGTTTGTAGGTTAATTGGCTTTGGTAAAAATTGTAAATTGTTCACGGTGTGTGTAGGATAGTGCTAGTACACGGGTTTGTTGGTCAGCGCAGACCTGGTGGGCTGAAGGGTCTGTGTCTGTGCTGTATTTCCGAACTAAAATCTGGAGATGCATCCTTACTCAACAGAATGTTAGTACCGCAGCGGCCAGCTCACAGCAGAGTTGGGCACGAGTGATTGCCTCGACAGTTTCTAAAGCAACATTTTTAAGTGTTTTGCAGCTGCATTGGAAAAACAAGCAACTGCAGGAGCATAAAATGTTGAAGGCTGAAAGGCAATAGGTAGAGGCAGATAGAGAGAGAGAAAAGAAAGGGCAGATGGAGACAGGTGGGTGTTGCTGTAAAAGTAACTGTAGTCCATTATGTAGTAGCGTGCAAGTGGGGGACCAGCTCTCTATCCAAAAAACAAACTGCTGCAGGATCTGTTGGTCAGGCAGCATCTCTGGAATGAACAGACGATTGTTCGGGACCCTTCTTTAGACTCGATTCTCCCCTGTACTTTATATCCATATGTGTCTTTTTACAATACTGCACACAAAAATGTGACCGAGAATAGTAAGATTGAACGAGAACTTACCAAGTTTGAAGGTTGATCTTTATTTCATGAGGAGTTGCGGTGAGGGATTTCGTGAAGAGCCCGCCGGCACGCATGCGCGACATTCTTCAAAGCAGCGGTGTGGAATCACAGAAACAACAACAGAAATGACTTGGCATAGTAAGATTTAAAGAGACTCTAATTACCAGCTGAAGATGATCGAGGGTTGGGAGCAGAGGGCACGAAATCCCTCACCACAACTCCTCATGAAATAAAGATCAACCTTCAAACTTGGTAAGTTCTCGTTCAATCTTACTATTTCATTTCGGAGTCACGTGAGTGACTTCGTGAAGACTTCAAAGCTTCTGTGATTACACGCCCTGGACAACGTCCATGCGGACACACCACTAGCAAGGATGGCTTGGAGTAAACAAGTTGATGAAACGAGGTTATACTGAAACAGAAAAAGATTTATTAATAACACCACAAATAACGCCCTTTCAATCAGGGACATCCCCACGTTCACACCCGGCGTTCAGCACGGCCTCTGCAAACTGAAGGGGAGCAGCAACAGGCTTATTATAGAAACGCTGGAACACAGCTTCATTCGCCCATCCTGCTGTGGCGAGGATATGGTCCATGGGTACCTCCATGACCCTCGCCGCCGACGTAGATGCAGCCCTGGTGGAGTGGGATTTAAACACATTAGTGTCAATACCTGCCTTAGCCAGGACGATCCGGAGCCACCTGGATATCGTCTGGACTGTCACTCGATGGTGAGGTCTTTTGTGAGTGACAAGCAGGTACAACTCCATTCCTCTGATGCTCCTCGTCACCTTGATGTAGTAACGGATGTGAGTGGCTAAACATAGCCGAGCATCTGCAGGGTATGCCGGGAACTTCAGCTGCAGCCCTGTGCACCCAGGTCTATGCTGCTTAAGTAGCTCATCGACGAAAAAGACTACTTCTCCAGGGGTCGACGTCATCCTGTCAATACGTAGTTTGTGGAGCGTCTGAACCCGCTGTGCTGAAGTCAGCGCTAGTAGCATCACCAATTTCATAGTGAGTTGGTCCAGCTGTAACCCTTCCATGGGTGACCACGACCTGAGCAGGGTAAGTACATCCCTGACATCCCAGGTGATGTTGTAGCGTGGTGTAGGCGGATTCAGATTGAATATTCCCCGCATAAGCCTGGACACTAGCCTGTTCGATCCTACCTCGATGTTGAGGTAGAATGATAGCGCACTCCTGGCGCTGTTGATGGCACTATAACTCAAGTGCTCATCATGGTGCAACCCCGCGAGGAATTCCAGGACGTCGGCTATGGAGACATCGTCATAGGTGATGTGAGAGCGACTGCAGTAGGCTTCCCACTTGGTGATGTGGGAGAGATATCTCCGCCTGGTTGACTCTCGACATGATGCTCCAATGGCGTTCATGGTCCGGGTGGTAAGGCCATACTGCATCCATGGCCTGGTCAGAACCTGCAAGCCAGTAATTTTAGATACGCATGGCAGGGGTGTAACTCCCCTGAGACAGGGTGAGAAACCACATGCGGGCAACCCTCTAGAGGGACCCAAGGTTGACTAATCATGTCAGAGACCACCGGATACCAAGGCTGTGTAGGCCAGTCGGGTATGACAAGAATGCCTCTGGCAGAATCCATCCTGATTTTTTGTAATACCCGACTGATGAGGCAAAACGGGGGGAATGCATAGAAAAACCACTTCCCCCAGTCTAGCGAGAATGCATCAATCGCTAATGCCCCAGGGTCTGGTTCCCATGAAACATATGTCGGTACCTGATGGTTCAACCGGGACGCAAAAAGGTCGATATCCGGTTGGCCAAATTTGGCTGTAATTTGGGCAAATATTTGAGGATGCAGCATCCACTCAATACTATCATTGAATTTGCGTGACCTGGTGTCTGCCACAGTATTAAGCCTACCTGGCAAATAGGTGGCTGAAATCCAAATATCTCGATCAATACACCAGCACCAAATAGTATTAGCCAATTTGTCACAAGAGACTGACCTGGTACCGCCCATATGGTTTAAATATGCCACCGCTGTGGTGTTGTCTATTTGGAGACGGACATGAGTACCACTAAGATGAGCACAATATGCCCGCAGCCCGTGAAATGCTGCAAGCAGCTCCAAATAGTTAATCCCTTGTACTAGCAACATGCTAGCTTCAAGGGGATCCCACCTGCCTCCACAACTAGAAGAGCTGTCCGCAGCTCCCCAGCCTAGAGAGCTTGCGTCAGTTTGCAAATATACCACCGGATTGGGCACAACAATGGGTTTGAATGCCCTGCCAATATTGGACACCCACCATTGTAGCTCAACCTTAGCATCAGAAGGCAGCTCCATAGGTCTGTCAAAATGACCAGCGTTCTTTTTTAACGCAATAATTTTGGCCCTTTGCAGGTTTTGATAATGCAAAGGCCCAAACCGGGCTGCCGGAAATAAAGCTACGATTTTCCCAATTATCTTAGCTGTATGCCGAATAGATGGTATACTGGCGGATGCGAGATCCTGACATGCAAGGGAGACATCCTCCACCTTGTGAAATGGAATGGTGGCCCTCATTTGAATAGAGTCCACCGTGAAACCCAAATAATCCATAACCTGGGATGGGTGAAACTTCGATTTTTCTGGATGAACTATAAACCCCAGTTGCTGAAATATAGTAACAGTTGCTGAAACAGCGCTTTCAGCTGCTTCCAGAGTATTGCCAATAATCAGAATATCATCCAAATAAGCCATTACAATATGATGTTCTATGCGTAATTTGGCCATAATAGGTTTAAGTAATTTAGTAAAGAGCCTAGGGGCAGTAGTAAGCCCATTTGGTAAGGCTCGATATTGCCAGAGCTGATCCATCCAGACAAATTTCAAAAATTTCCGGTGATGTTTCCGGATGGACACTGAATAGTATGCATCTTTTAAATCAATACATGCCATAAAGCAACCATGCGAAATCAGTGATTTGGCTGTCTCAAAGGTGTCCATTTTGAAATGTGTATATGTTACAAAGGTATTCAACTGGGTCAAATCAATAATTACCCGACAACCTCCATCCTTTTTTGGTCTAGTAAATATATTGGAGACGAATTCAATGGGCTCGTGAATAGTTTTCTCTATCACGCCTTTTTGTTCCAAACGAAAAATTTCAGCCGTGCCTGCTGCCTGCTCAACAGCAGACAGCGTAAACTTCCGTTTAGGCATATGCTGGGATGGAGGAATGTTGCCGTGAATAAATTCAATAGAATGACCCCGAATATTTTGTAAAACAAATTTATCCGAAGTAACTGATACCCAAGCTTTAGCAAAGAACCGGAGTCGCCCTCCCACATGTGAGATTAAAGGGGCAGGGGAAAGAAACCCAGACCGCCTTACCTCCATGGTCACCGGCGGTCCCTGACATACTTGGGTGGCCGAGGAGGTGCTGGGTTGGGCTGACGATAAGATGGCTTCATCTTCCACTGGGGTCGCTGTGTGCCTGACCCTAAAAAAGACCGCTGCTGCTGGCCCTGTTGGTAGTAGTGCTGAGTAGTAGCATATGGTCTTGATGCTGATGCGACCGGACCTCGCGGTCGAGCAGGGGGAGCTTTTGGCACCATCGGTCTGGGGGCGATCTGAGATCGCATAAGTCCCACCGTTTTGGCTACCTCGTCCAGCTCCTTGACCCTCTTCAGAAGGTCTTCCCCGAGGAGTTGTCGGGGCGGTGGGGGCGGCGGTGGCTTACACAACCCAGCAAATTTTGGGTTGATAGACGGACGGATGCTGTTCTTCCGGAAATCGTTGATTTCATGCTGGGTGGCACATAATAGTGCTAACGCATCCTCCTGATCCAATGACAGGTCCGTTCCATCGACCGACCGCGCAAAGGCGGTAATACCGGCCGTGAGGAGTTTGAGGATCCGCTGGAGTTTAACCTCCTGATGGCGGACAGCCACGCCGATGTTGCCCCATATGGGCGTATTGACCAGTGGCACGTTGAGGGCATTACAGTTGGACGGGGCCTTGTGGCGCTGAGTGGCCTGTGAGAGTACTTCCTCCTGCAACCGATGATTCGTGAGAAAGTCCACTGTTGCTGCCAGCTTTGGCTGGAGCGGAAGTCCAGTTGTAATTGGTGCAGCAAATTTGGCTGCCAAGTCCAGTAACTCAGCTGTCGGTGGCTCCGACGGTGTTGGGGTGGGGTCAAACCCTTCTTCCCCTTGTGGCTCGCTGATGAGGGAAACCGGCGAGGTGGCCCTGTGCCTGACGATATCCGTGGGTGCGTACTGCTGTTGATTATGGAGTTACAGCTCCAGCAGCCGCTCGATGCGGTCAATACGCCCCCCATCCTGAACACTCGGATGGTCGGAGTCCTCCGGCTCAGAAAACATGCCGGGGCTCCTATCATCGGCCCGCACCTCAGAGAAGTGATCTCGGTGCCGGAATGGATCGCTTTCGGCCGCCGCAGCGAAACCGTGCGAGTCCCGCGCGGGCAAGGTGTCCAACCGCCTCTTCTTGGCAGGAGTAGAAGCCGTTGCCACAAAGGGCCCTGACGGCTTGGGGTCGACTCCAGCAGAAGCATGGAGCGACGCCCGCGCGGGCTTGCCGGCTGTCCACAATTTGGACGGTGCCGACGCATGGTCTCGTCCACCCATCCATGGGGGACTCGGCGACCGAGGCGGGACCGTACCCAAGCCCCCCGTCCCGGCAGCGGGGGTTGGGAGTTGGATAGCAGACCTTAACGACCCAGGTCCCGCCGTTGCACCAGACCGCTCCATGGCGGCTGGTGGAGCCTTGGCCCGAACCGGGTTAGGCTTACGGGCTCCTCTGCTGCCTTTTAATGAAGGGCTAGCGGAGGGGGGTCGGGCCGCAGCACGAGACCCCTTCCCCGTTGTCGCCAAAGGCGAACTTGTGGCAGGGTCCACCCTTTCAGGAGGCACCCCGACGTCCTCCTCCACGCACTCCTCCTCGGAGCTGTGGCGACTCAGCGGGTCCCGACCTGCAGCAGCAGATGGCAATGATTTCCCCGCTCTCTTCCCGGCCCCAGGTGTAACCGATGAGGGCGCCGGGCCAGTCAAACGACGACTTCGTCCAGACATTTCCAAACACTCCAAACCGCACCCTTGCTGAAAGACAAAACCGACAGCAAGGGCCAACCAACTTAAGGTTAGTTTAACTTACCTAAGCGGCTCCTTTTGAAGGGCTGGCGAGGAGCGCGCCCCACCGCCAGCTGTCGGCAGCAATGCGTTGCGACGATATGTCGCGCATGCGTGCCGGCGGGCTCTTCACGAAGTCACTCACGTGACTCCGAAATGAAATATCCTAGTTAATAATAAATTATGATGTAAGGTATTTTATTAAGTAAAGATTAATTTGACTTCTTTGGGTTTTGAGTAAACTGAAGCTTTGTAATTCTGTGCTGTGGAGGAGATGTGGGAATCAGGAAATTGGAGGCCAGCATTCAAATTGCATCCAAGCTGCTCCTGTTCTGCCCAAGCAAAAAACACATTTCAATGGTGGGAGAGGATGTACTTCCTGAGAAGGTGCTTGAGCGAGGATGTGTTAGACATCACTCTGTATAAACATGTGACTACGTTTCCAAAATACTATAAATAGATGCTGTATGTCTTTGTTCATTAAAGTGATGGCCCAGGAGGGTTAAGTATCTGTTGCACACTTGACTTTGTATTCACTGGCACTCTTGCCAGCTAAAAGATCAGTAAAGTTTATCTAACTTATTGTGAGTTGTCTGTTTTAAGAAATGAACCTAAACATGACAAAGGAGGTCAAATGTCAAATTCCTTCAAAAAAGTTGACAAGCACTTTATTGGGTTCATGACTAACATAGTATAAACAAAACATATAAGAAAAGATAGCATATTGATGGCAAGTTTCTGAAAATGCTGCTCCTTCTCATGATCTTACATAATTGTAGGACATGATTGGCAAGGAACATAGAGGAGATGTGATGAAAAACATTATAATAGTGTTTTGATCCAGAATGCACTGAAGAAAATGATTTGGCAGCACAGTAATTTTCCAAAAGGGAACTGAATGAAGAACGTACCCATAGAAATAGCACCACATGGACCAAGAGGACCACAGGTCATTTGGCCCTTTGAGCTGCTTTACCATTCATTAAAATTATGGCTGATACCTCAGTGCCATCCATGCCCATTGTCCCAAATGCCCTAATATCCAGAAATGTATCAATCTCTGCTTTGAATAAATGGACCCAGTCTCCACAGCCCTCCAGGATGGAGAGCACCAAGGGTTTACCAAGAAGAAATGCTTCCTAATTTCACTTCAGTTCAGCGGCAAGCACAGCCCATTGCTGCCTCGGCTCCAGTGACATTGGTTACATCTGACCATGATCAAACTAGCACGTTCTGCCCGAGACCATGAAATTACCACTGGCTATTTCTCTTTCGTCCCACATCTGAAAGAATATGCGAGCTGGCAAGTTTAGTTTAGAGATCCCTTCAGCCCACCAAATCCGCAGCGACCAGCGATCTCCGCACATTAACACTACCCTTCACACACTAGGGACAATTTACATTTATACCCGTTTACCTACATACCTGCACGTCTTTGGAGTGTGGGAGGAAACCGAAGATCTGAGACAATCCATATGGTCACGGGGAGAACGTATAAACTCTGTACAAACAGCACCAGTAGTCGGCATCGAACCCGGGCCTCTGGTGCTGCAAGTGCAGTTAGTTAACAATTCAAACGCTGCACCACCATGTCACCCTATATTCATTATCTGCTGTAAACCACCCTGTGTGTTTGGGAAATCAGTGGAATCCAGAGGGAGCTGATGGATATGTGCAGAGGCAAGAAGGGTGTGAATACAGGCGCTTGTCGGTCAGTTCAGGCCTGATAGGCCCACTTCTGCACTGAATCCCTATGATGCTACATGGCCTTCACCTTTGTCCAGAATTCAGAGGCTAATTTCTCCTTAGTCCAAAATCAGACTTGATACTTACAGAGACTTGAAACTCAATAGGTGCAGGTTGACGCCAGAGAGTCTCCGAGTGTAGCCCCAGATGAGGACTACGCCATTCCACAGACTCACAACTCTGTCAGAAGAAGAGTTTCCTCGTCTCCGTTCAAAATGGCTTGCCCATTATTCTTTAACTGTGGCACCTGGTTCTGGACTCCCCCAACATCGGGAACATATTTCCTGCCTCTAGCCTATCCAACTTAATAATCTTATATGTTTCCATAAGATCCCCTCTCATCCTTCTAAACTCAAGTATACAAGCCCAGCTGCTCCATTCTCTGAGCATATGACAGTCCCGCCATCCCGGGAATTAACCTTGAAAACCTACGCTGCACTCCCTCAATAGCAAGAATGCCTTCCTCAAATTAGGGGACCAAAACTGCACACAATACTCCAGATGTGGTCTCGCTAGGGCCCTGTACAACTGCAGAAGGACCTCTTTGCTCCAATACTCAACTCCTCTTGTTATGAAGGCCAACACACCATTAGTTTTCTTCACTGACTGCTGTACCTGCATGCATTACTTTCATTGACTGGTGAACAAGGGCCCCAGATTCCTTGTACTTCCCCTTTTCCCAACTTGACACCATTTAGATAATAATCTGCCTTCCTGTTTTTGCTACCAAAGTAGATAACCTCACATTTATCCACATTAAACTGCATCTGCCATGCATCTGCCCACTCCCCCAACCTGTCCAAGTCACCCTGCATTCATAGCATCCTCCTCACAGTTCACAGTTCCAGCTTTGTGTCATCTGCAAATTTGCTAATGTTACTTTGAATCCCTTCATCTAAATCATTGATGTATATTGTAAATAGCTGCGGTACCAGCACCGAGCCTTGCGGTACCCCACTAGTCACTGCCTGCCATTCTGAAAGGGACCCGTTAATCCCTACTCTTTGTTTCCTGTCTGCCAACCAATTTTCTATCCATGTCAGCACTCTACGCAATACCATATGCCGTAATTTTGCGCACTAATCTCCTATATGGGACCTTATCAAATACTTCCTGAAAGTCCAGGTACACTGCATCCACTGGCTCTCCCTTGTCCATTTTCCTAGTTACATCCTCAAAAAATTCCATAAGATTAGTCAAGCATGATTTCCCCTTCGTACATCCATGCTGACCCGGACCGATCCTGTTACTGCTATCCAAATGTGCGGCTATTTCATCTTTTGTAATTGACTCCAGCATCTTCCCCACCACCGACAGGCTATAATTCCCTGTTTTCTCTCTCCCGCCTTTCTTAAAAAGTGGGATAACATTAGCTACCCAGCAATCCACAGGAACTGATCCCGAATCTATAGAACATTGGAAAATCACCAATGCGTGCACGATTTCTAGAGCCACTTCCTTCAGTACCCTGGGATGCAGACCATCAGACCCTGGGGATTTATCAGCCTTCAGTCCCTTCAGTGTACCCAACACCATTTCCTGCCCAATGTGGATTTCCTTCAGTTCCTCCGTCACCCCAGATCCTCTGGCCACTAGTACATCAGGAAGATTGTTTGTGTCCTCCTTAGTGAAGACGGATCCAAAGTACCTGTTCAATTCATCTGCCATTTCCTTGTTCCCCATAATAAATTCACCTTTTTCAGTCTTCAAGGGTCCAACATCCACGTTTGAGGATGACACAAAGCTGGGTGGCAGAATGAGCTGTGATGAGGATGCTATAAGGATGCAGGGCGAGTTGGATAGGTTGGGTGAGTGGGCAGATGCAATATAATTTGGATAAATGTGACGTTATCCACTTTGGTGCCAAGAACAGGAAGGCAGATAATAGTTAAAATGTGTAAGAAAGAACTGCAGATGCTGGTTTAAATCAAAGGTAGACACAAAATGCTGGAGTAACTCAGCGGGCGAGGCAGCATCAGTGGAGAGAAGGAATGGGCGACGTTTATGGGTGGAGAACCTTCCTCAGACTGAAGAAGTGTCTCAACCTGAAACGTCGCCCATTCCTTCTCTCCAGAGATGCTGCCTCACCCGCTGAGTTACTTCAGCATTTTTTGTCTATCTTCCATTATCTGAATGGTATCAGATTAGGAAAAGGGGAGGTGCAATGAGATCTGGGTACCTTGTACATCATTCACTGAAAGCATGCAGGTACAGCAGGCAGTGAAGAAAGCTAATAGCATGTTAGCCTTCACTGCGAGAGGATTTCAATTTAGGAGCAAGGTAGTCCTACTGCAGTTTTACAGGGGCCTGGTGAGACCGCACCTGGAGTATTGTGTGCAGTTTTGGTCTCCTAATTTGAGGAAGGACATTCTTGCTATTGAGGGAGTGCAGTGTAGGTTCACCAGGTTAATTCCTGGGACGGCAGGACTGATGAAAGAATGGGTCGACTGGGCTTGTATTCACTGGAATTTAGAAGGATGAGAGGGGATCTTCAAGAAACATATACAATTCTTAATCTATTGTCTATAGATGCAGGAAAAATGTTCCCCATGTTGGGAGAGTCCAGAACCAGGGGTCACAGTTTAAGAATAACGGGTAAGCCATTTAGTACTGAGATGAGAAAAAACGTTTTCACCCAGAGAGTGGTGAATCTGTGGAATTCTATGCCACAGAAGGCAGTGGAGGCCAATTCACTGGATGTTTTCAAGAGAGTTAGATTTAAGTCTTAGGTCCAACGGAATGAAGGGATATGTAGAAAATGCAGGAATGGGATTTTAGCCACCAGGTGGCACCACAGTAGCTGCCTCGCCAACAGTCTGTCCCAGGATGGTGTGACTGTCATATGCTGAGAGAATGGAGCGGCTTGGCTTTTACACTCAGGAATTTAGAAGGATGAAAGGAAATCTTATTGAAACATAAGATTATTAAGGGTTTGGACACGCTAGAGGCAGGAAACATGTTCCTGATGTTGGGAGAGTCCAGAACCAGGGGCCACAGTTTAAGAATAAGGGGTAAACCATTTAGAATGTAGATGAGAAAACACTTTTTCACAGATAGTTGTGAGTCTGTGGAATTCTCTGCCTCAGGGCGGTGGAGGCTGGTTCCCTGGATACTTTTAAGAGAGCTAGATAGGGCTCTTAAAGATAGCGGAGACAAGAGATATGGGGGAGATGGCAGGAATGGGGTACTGATTGGGGATGATCAGCCATGATAACATTGAATGGCGGTGCTGGCTCGAAGGGCCGAATAACCTACTCCTGCAATTATTGTCTATAGTGTTAAATTAGCTTTATGGGGGGGGGGGGGGGGGGGAGAAACTTTTTTTAAATCTCTTACCTCGACGGAGATACAAATTTTTTCTGTATCGTATCCCCTTCCGCACTGCAGCCTAACATCAAGGAGCTGGCAGCATCTTGCTGTGAATCGACTTTGGGAGCCTGCAGGACTTAACATCGTGGAGCTGTTTGTGATCAACCTCGGAACTCCAACCGGACTTTAACATTGCGGAGCTCGTGGTCCCTGGTTAGGGACTGACTGGCAGCTCCAAGTCACAGGAGCTTCGACCGCCCCGATCGTGGGAGAAAAAAAAAGAGTGAAGATCACAGTGAGGAATGTGGGGAATCCGCTCTGGTGGATGTTTGTGTTAACGTTGATGTAGTTGTGTGTCTTGTTGCTTTTTTTTAGCAGGACTGCATGGTAAATCGAGTATCACTGTACCTTAATTGGTACACGTGCCAATAAAATGCCCTTTGAACCCTTTGATTTTGGATGATCAACCATGATCATATTGAATGGCGGTGCTGGCTTGAAGGGCCGAATGGCCTACTCCTGCACCTATTTTCTACGTTTTTATGTTTAGTAAACTAGATTGTAAGTCCTGACTCTAGATTCCTCAGTTTTGGAACAAACATTCTTTGCATCCAGACTGTAGAGGCCCGATACAAATCTATGAATGTCACTAAGATTTTCTCCCATTCTTTTAAACCACTGACCTGGCCCAGTCTTTTCAACAACTTCTTATATGGCAAGTCGTCTTTCCAAGAACCTATCGTCACTCTTCTCTACACTTCCTCCAGGGGAAGTAAACAACCCACATCTGTATATAATATTTCAGACTAGTATCATCATAGCCCTATTGCAGCAAAACATCTTTCAGTCTGTATTCCAATCCTCTTCCAACATGGACCAATGTTATTTGCTTTTACAACTACTTTCTGCACCTGACTGTTTGCTTTCATTGGAGTGTGTGCGAGAAGTGCCAGGTCCCTTTAAACATCCATATTATTCAATATCTACCATTTAAAAGAAACACTAGATAGACACCAAAAGGTGGAGTAACTTAGCTGGTCAGATAGCATCTCTGTGGAAAATAGGTGACGTTTCGAGTGAAGACCCTTCTTGAAAAGATGTTGTCTGACCTGCTGAGTTACTCCAGCTTTTTGTGTCTATCTTCGGTTTAAACCAGCATCTGCAATTCCTTCTTACACATTTAAAAAGCACTCTTTGCACCG
The DNA here is from genome assembly GCA_963514005.1 of Raja brachyura. The sequence goes on along the minus strand of OY740797.1, from coordinate 53,627,995 downwards.
CAGTGGATAATTACAGGTTTTACAGTTACATTCCACCTACGATGTTCTGATCATTCACCCCACATTCTCCTCCCTACTCACAATCTCACCTTGATTTGTAATGTCAGCAAATGTGGAATTAGGACAATTGGTGCTTTCAGTTAATCACATATAGTCAGGAGCCCTCCTTACGGCGACCCCCTCCACAACCTCCAAGCCCTGCACTAATCTTAACCTGCAGGTGGAGAATTTCAAAGATTCATTCTCCCCGTTGAGGAAATTATTTTTCATCCATTTATTGCTCTTCCCTTTTTCTGATTTCACTCTCTCTCCTCAGGGGATGGATTATCAACCAACATTCTCCCCCCCCCCCCCCCCCCGTCTGCTTTACTCAAAGACCGCTCCCTCTGTAACTCCCTGGTCAATTCCTCCCTTGGCACTTTCCCTTGCAACTACAGGATATGCTACACTTGTCCCTTTACCCCCCCCCCCGACTCCATTCAAGGACCCAAGCAGTCATTCCAGCTGTGACAGAGGTTCACCTGCACCTCCTCCAACATCTATTGCATCCACTGCTCTAGATGTCAGCTGATCTACATCGGTGAGACCAAGCGTAGGCTTGGCGATCGTTTCGCTGAACACCTCCACTCAGTCCGCATTAAGCAACCTGATCTCCTTGTGGCTCAGCACTTCAACTCCCCTTCCCATTCTGAATCCGACCTTTCTGTCCTGGTTATCCTCCATGGCCAGAGTGAGCACCACCGGAATTTGGAGGAGCAGCACCTCATATTCCGCTTGGGCAGTCTGCACCCCAGCGGCTTGAATATTGACTGCTCCAATTTCTGGCAGCCCTTGCTGTCTTCTCCCCTTCTCAGCTCTCCCTCAGCCCTCTGGCTCCTCCTCTTTCTTTCTTCTTCCCGCCCCCCCCCCACCCTACATCAGTCTGAAGAAGGAGGGTTACAAAAAAAGCTGGAGAAACTCAGCGGGTGCAGCAGCATCTAAGGAGCGAAGGAGATAGGCGACGTTTCGCGTCTTTGGCCCGAAATGTTGCCTGTTTCCTTCGCTCCATAGATGCTGCCTCAGTGAATTTCTTCAGCACTTTTGTCTACCTTCGATTTTCCACCATCTGCAGTTCCTTCTTGAACATTCATTCCAAGCCCACAGACTCCCACAACCACACTCCTCGCCACTGCTTACTGTGAGGATTGCATTACATTTGCTCAACCTCCCTGCTTCCAATACAGGGCTGCCAACATTGGGTGAGAGTTGGGAGTGAGAAATTGCGAGAGACAAAGCCTGAGGGAGCGTAGGGGGGTTGGGAGGGGGTGGGAGGAGGGTGTTCCCCCCTCCCAGTGGTGCGGAGCTTTTGCATTTTTCAGCTTGAAATTGTGCAATATGGTGCACACTGTAGCGAGTCTTTTCACCGCCACTTGAATGCAATATATATGCTTTAAATTGGATTAGTTATCAATAAGGTTGGACTAAATTACATTCCTAATTACATTCCACAGTAGAACCCAGGCACACAAATGTGTACATTTGTGCAGCACACAAATGATATTAGTATATTCATGTATGGTAATCAGATTATAATCAAGCGCTTGGCCCATGGTGACCAAGCTGGGTCTCACTGCACACCTGGTGCTACTCCTGACCCCGACTCCAGTTGGATACCTTCTCTCATTCCTGACCCCGAGTCCAGCCTTACACCTGGCCCCCTATTCTACCCTGATCATAGCTGCTTACATGCTTAGGTTCCCAGTGCTGAACACTCCCCTGGTCCCAGCTTTGACTGCACACCTAGTACTATTCCAGACCTTGACTCTGGATGCACACTTGGCCTTGCTCCTAGCCCCTCTGCACTGACAATATATCTGGCCCACACATAAAGCCCCATATCTGACCTCCCTGGACTTAACCTATTAGGTTCAAGTCCACAGGTGCTTATCTAATGCGGTAATCTTTTATGGGGCACTTCACTGACCAAATTTTGTATAACAAAATTTGCTACACACATTGGCTTCCTTGTTATCTAACATGCTAGTTACTTTGTCAAATAATTCATCAATTGGTTGAACACAATTTCTCATCCATAAAATTATACTCACTCAGCTGTATAAGTATTCTGTTACCATTTCCTTCATTTTCCTAACAAACTGTCCTGAATGTTCACACCAATATTTTCAGTATTTTGCTGTCTTCCTCCCAGGTGGGACTTTTCCAAAATGCAAAGTCCAGTAACTATATATTTAAGCAATATTATTCTATTAAAGGTGAGCTTGAGAATACATAATATTTTCTGTGGTATTCATAACACAACAATGATAAAAAGATCTTTGTTTTGATTGCAACTACCAACATGCATACATTATTATATTACAGTTAATGTGTACCGAGGGCAAATTTTTGTTACAATGCTCCCCATTCCCAATTACTTTTACATTGAAGTGACTGAAATCCAAGTGAAGTTTAAATGGCATCATAAAAGTAAAACCTCCGGAATGGATGATATTCATTACGTGGTTGGTTGGGGTCAGTATCAGCACAACCACTATATTCAACTTTGAATCTTCAGATGTCCTGGTTCAAGCTTAACTCTAAAGACAAATAATAACCTCCTCACACATTCCCCTGCAAGTATCTCCGTCACTCCTTTAAAATATGCCCCTTTGAACAAGCTCTTAAATATCGCATCTGAATCAGATTCCATCTGATGACACTCCTTGAGGATGTTCATCTATGTGTTCAATTAATGAAACAAAGAGATTGGGGACATTTCTATTCAACCTGTCAAAGGAATTGGGGGGTGGGGGCTTAGAAATAGTCAGTGAGGTAAACAAACATAATAGTTGAGTGGCAAATGACAATAGTCAGGGCTCCTGCTTAACTTTTTTTCCCTGTGGCCATCCGGGCAATCTTGACAGCTTTTTAGTTTACCAAATGACAGTTTAGGTGGTCATTTAAGACGGTTTGCATGACACGTGCGATAATGTGCTCGGACGAAGTGCGTAGTTACCAGTCAGAATTATGCTCAATGAAGCATTCACATATTATGTTCAAGAGGGAACTGCAGATGCTGGAAAATCGAAGATAGACAAAGTGCTGAAGAAATTCAGCAGGTGCAGCAGCATCTATGGAGCGAAGGAAATAGGCAACGTTTCAAGCCGAAACCCAACGGTCTGAAGAAGGGTTTCGGCCCGAAACGTTGCCCATTTCCTTCGCTCCATAGATGCTGCCGCATCCGCTGAGCTTCTCCAGCACTTTTGTCTACATTCACATATTATTTCTGCTTCAAATAACTCACAAACTAAACATATTCACCAAACAAGACATGATATATACCACAATGACATGCAGCAAAATTATAATACAATATCTCAACTCTTTTTACACATTGCAATTAATGCAATTTCTATTAGTTCTATCCACTTCCAAGCAAAACTGTGGTTAGATTATTCAGCAAATGATCAACCTGTGCCAATAAATCCTGGACCATGCACACTACAGATTGATGCAAGCATGTTTTCTGTGAAGGACCGAAAACTACCATGACATGGCCATAGCATGGGTCGTTATTGCTATTGGCACAGAAACACTCTGGCTTCCCACATAATTTATCCATAACAAAATATACAGATTGCAAGGAAATTTCTAAAGTCATTTTATGATAATAGCTGTTAAAACTGACTATACCCATCTGACAGGTTAAACATTACACTAACTGACAAGAGATGGCCAAAGGACAGAACTGCAGCAAATGTTCTTTTGGTAATATGTTTAAAGGTGTCAAAACAAATAATAACATTGGGAATTAAAACACATTTGATTGCATTCCGTTATCAAACATAGTCAATGTTCGCTCTGAAAACCATGAAACACAATAGGGTCAGGGGGTGTGTGAATCAGTGTGGGGTGGATAGATGGCGGGGGGGGGGGGGGTGGGGGGGGTGGGGGGGTTGAGAAGGCGATCGGTGCGGAATGGATGGATTGAGGCAGGTGAATGAGTACATGTTGGTTGGAGTATGTAAAATTGTGAGGGGCGAGCAAGGCGGTTGTCAGTGGTGTTGAATGGGGGGGATCAGTACGGGATGGATGGGGGGGGGGGGGGGAGATCTGTACAGGATGAATGGGGGAAAGACAAAAATGCTGTTCATCTCACAGCAGCGGGCAAAATGAGTCTGCGTTTAGGCTGCCCGGCGGCACTTTGGGTGGTCATTGGCACCCGGGCCACCGCTAATTTTGAGCCCTGATAGTACTACCTTCCCAATATTTAACTGAAGGAAATAATGTGTTATCGGGTTTGTATGTTGTGACAAACAGCTTGACATCTTGCATGTCATTTTAATATTACACTTATCCCATCCCCCTGGATATTCCGAATTAATAAATTAAGGTTTTGTCAACTAATTATAAATCAGGCTAATTACAAATCAATAACATTAGCCAACTCCGAAACATGAAGCGATGAGCATTGGGATCCAGACATCATGGACAACTGGCCTCAGTTCCCCGCTCACATCTGGCAGTGTTCTCCGTCTGAACCAGGGGCCGTGGAATGTTTTTGAAAGTGGGGAGGCTGCGCGATCACTGATCACTGGCCTTGGGGCTACCCGGTGAGGGAGTGGAGCAACCGAGTGGGGAGAGGGTGTGGAATGGGGGTGTCCCCTCTCCCAGGGAGGGGACTTTTTCAAATTTGATGTTTTAATATCATGTTTTAGTGCATTGTAGAAGTATGATTTCAATGTTTTTTTGAATGAAGTATTTTTAGAGAGTAAACTTTTTAAGGGGTAACCTTTTCCACGCAAAGGGTGGTGGGTGTATGGAACAAGCTGCCAGAGGAGTTATTTGAGGCAGGGACCATCCCAACATTTAAGAAACAGTTAGACTGATACATGGATAGGACAGGTTTGGAGGTATGGATCAAAAGCAGGTAGCGTAGCTGGGACATGTTGGCGGGTTTGGGCAAGTTGAGCCTAAGGGCCTGTTTTCACACTGTATCACTCTATGACTACATTATATCTGCACCATACATGAATGCTTCAAAATCAAGTGATCCAGTTTTATTGCCATATACTCAAGCATAGAAACATAGAAAATAGGTGCAGGAATAGGTCATTCGGCACTTCGAGCCAGCACTGCCATTCAATATAATCATGGCTGTTCATCTAAAATCAGTTCCTCTTTCCTGTTTTTTTTTCCCCCATATCCCTTGATTTTGTTAGCCCCAAGAACTAAATGTAACTCTCTCTTGAAAACATCCAGTGAATAGGCCTGGACTGCCTTCTGTGGCAGAGAAGTCCACAGATTCACAACTCTCTGCGTGAAGAAAGTTTGTCCTCATCTCAGTTCTAACTGGCCTACCCTTTATTCTTAAACTGTGACCCCTGGTTCTGAACTCCCCCAACATCGGGAACATTTTTCCTGCAGTTACAGTAAATGAAAATCTAGCAGGCAAGCAGGATGCTTTCTCCAACCACCCCCATTTGAAGGCCACTATCTTCAACCATTTCTACCCAATGCTTGGCACCTACTTCCAGCAGCCACTGCACCGAGCCGCAGCCTGATCCATGCCGGTCACCTGAGCGAATTTGGCAGAGACTCTCACGGCAGCAGCGCAAAGCTTCCGGCGCCTCTGACTGCCCGGGACTCTTGCACTCAGGCTGGTCCATGGCCAGAGCTGCAGTGAGCGACTCGCCAGCCCGGCAATCACACTCGCCAGTCCCGCTCCCCGGCCGCATCTGTCTCCGCCGCTGCTTCTGCTTCCAACACCCGTGGCCCATGCAGTTGATATGAGTTTTGAAATTTTCGTTGATCACAGAATTTCTCAGAACTGAGCGTGAAAAATTTGTGATCAGCATGAAAATTTGGCTAAATGCGTCATTCTCACGCTCAATGCATGAGTTGGCAGCCCTGCCTCTCTATCCCTCTCTCTTTCTCTCTCTCGCTCCCCTCTCACTATCCCCCTCTCCCTTCTCTTTTGCTCTCTCCCCCTCCCTCTGTCCCCCCTCCCTCTCTCCCCTTCCCACCTCCCTCTCTCGCACCCTCTCTCCCCCTCCTCCTCCTCCTCTAACTCTCTCCTCCTCCCCCTCCCTCTCTCTGCTCTCTCCCTCTTCCCCCTCTCGCCACACTCTCCCCCTTCCTCCCCTCACTCTACCCCTTCCTCCCCTCACTCTCCCCTTCCCTCCTCCCCTCCTCCCCTCCTCTCTCCACCCCCTCTCCCTCCACACCTCACTCCACCCTCTCTCTCCTTCTCCTGTCTCTATCTCCTCTTTCTCATTGCCCCCCTTCTCTCTTTCCCTCGTTTCACTCTTTCTTCCTTCTCTCCCTCTTCCCCCTTTTACCACCCCTCTCTCTTCTCCCTCCCCTCTCTCTACCCTCTCTTCCCGCCCCCCCTCCCTCTCTCCTCCCTCTCCACCCCTTCTCACTCTCTCCCGCCCCCTCTCACCCCCACTCTCTCGCTTCCCCCTCTCTCCCACCTCCCCCTCCCCCCCCTCTCTCTCTCTCTCTCTCCCCCCCCCCCCCCACCCCCTTCCCCTCCCTCCCTTTGAGAGTCTCTGTCCCTTTGACGGCCCGGGACTCTTGCACTGAGGCTGCTCCATGGCCCGAGCTGCAGCGAGCGACTCGCCAGCCCCGCAAACACTCGCCAACCCCGGCTCCCCGCATCTGTCGCCGCTGCTGCTTCAGCCCCGGCTCTCCAACATCCGCGGCCCATACAGTTTATATGAGTTTTGAAATGTTCGTCGATCACAGAATTTCTCACAACGGAGTGTGAGAAATTTGTGATCAACGTGAGAGCGTGAGAATTTGTCCAAAGGCGTGATTGGCAGCATTTGTTCTGATGTCGACTTCCCACACCTATGGTGCTGAGACCTCCTTTTCATTCCCAAGGAGGATTTCCCATCCACCATGGATTGTGTGTCTTCATGTTGTATACCGCATGTGCACTCACACTGCTACACCCTCCACCATGGAGAAGCCAAACACAGATTGGGGGACTACCTTTTGGGACTGAAAGTCCTGATCTGAAAATGACCCAGAGCTTCCAGGTGGGTCACTTCATTGTTCCCTCCCACTCTGCCCTCTATCTTTTTACATTATTCAAACAAATTCCAATGCAAGGTTGTGAATCAGTTCCCCATCTTCCATCTTGGTAGGTTATAGGACAACTGAATTGGACAATTTCAGATTGCAAAGCTTTCCCATTCGGATGAAAAGCAATGTAATATTAAAATGAAAACCACCTGTAATATTACCTCAGTTTCTGACTCTGCAAATAACACCAGGCCAGCTGGATATGTTTAGCTGTCCCATCTCCGATTGCCAGTGTTCTGCACATCAAAACATATCTCCTCTCCCCGTTCCCCATTTATACCCATCCAGACAGATCAGCTGTCATTCACCGGTTTCTCCCAGCTGCCACTGCTTGCACCAAACTGCTGAGATTTTCCACTATTTTTTTATTGTTATTAAATACAATTTCCCCTTAATATATATCCATTCTGACTCTGGCCAAACAAAATTTCTAAGTGCCGAGTTACCACTGCCTTAACAATGGATTGGTGCATATTCCCAATGCCTTAACTTCAAAATGTATGTTAAGGCATAAAAGATAAACAGAAATAGCTTCAAATCAATAGCTCACAATTTAGTTAGAAACCAGTTTTACAATAATAATAAATACTTCGAGAATACTCCACAGAACTGTTGCTCTAACATGCCCTACATTTATTTCCTGTATTCTGGCAAACCACTAAGAATGTAATCATTCCAAACAGTAAAATAATGGAAAAGCTGGAAATAAAAATGGGAAACAGTGGAAATGCGCAGTGCAGACGACAATCCATATGTGGAGTGAGATACACATCATTAAGGTGGAAAGAGTGTAGAAAAGATTTGCAAAGATGGTTTGAGGACCAGAAGGGCTGAGCTGTAGGGAGAGGTTGGGTGGAGAAGCTAAGACTTTATTCCTTGGAGCACAGGAGGATGAGGGGTGATCTTATAGAGGTGTATTAAATTGAGGGGAATAGGTTGAGTGAATGCACAGAGTTGTTTACCAAGAGTAGGGGAATCAAAAGCCATAGGATACAAGTTTACGATGAGTGGGGCAATATTCAGCAGGAACCTCTGGGGAATATTTTCCAAAGACAGAGCGAGATGCCAGAGAAGGTGCCTGAAGCAGCCAATATACCAAACATTTAAATGACACTTGGACAGGTACATGGATAGGAAAGATTTAGGATATGGGCCAAACATGTGCAAATGGGGTACATTGACGACTGCTTTGGTGTCACCTCCTGCACCCACGCAGAACTGACTGACTTCATCCATTTCACCACCAACTTCCATCCGGCACTCAAATATACTTGGACCATTTCCGAAATTTCCCTACCATTCCTTGACCTCACCATCTCTATTGCAGGTGATACACTCCTGACTGACATCCACTACAAACCAACTGACTCCCACAGCTACCTGGACTACTCTTCCTCCCACCCTGCTTCCTGTAAGGACTCCATCCCCTATTCCCATTCCTCCGTCTACGCTGCATCTGCTCCCAGGATGACGTGTTCCACACCAGGTCATCGCAAATGTCCTCGTTCTTCAGAGAACGGGGTTTCCCCTCCCCCACTATAGATGAGGCTCGCACCAGGGTCTCCTCCATACCCCGCAACACTGCCCTCTCTCCCCATTCCCCCACTCACAACAAGGGCCGAGTCCCCCTGGTCCTCACCTTTCACCCCACCAGCCAGCGCATACAACAGATAGTCCTCCGCCAGTTTCGTCACCTCCAACGTGACCCCTCCACTCGCCACATCTTCCCATCTCCCCCCCGTCTGCCTTCCGCAAAGACCGCTCCCTCCGCAACTCCCTCGTCAATTCTTCCCTTCCCTCCCGCTCCACTCCTTCCCCGGGCACTTTCCCTTGCAACCGCAAGAGATGCTACACTTGTCCCTTCACCTCCCCCATCCACTCCTTTCAGGGACCCAAGCAGTCATTCCAAGTCCGACAGAGGTTCACCTGCACCTCCTCGAACCTCATCTACTGCATCCGTTGCTCCAGATGCCAGCTGATCTACATCGGTGAGACCAAGCGGAGGCTGGGCGATCGTTTCGCCGAACACCTCCGCTCGGTCCGCAATAACCAACCCGACCTCCCGGTGGCTCAGCACTTCAACTCCCCCTCCCACTGCGTATCCGACCTCTCGGTCCTGGGCCTCCTCCACGGCCAGAGTGATCAACACCGCAAGTTGGAGGAACAGCACCTCATATTCCGCTTGGGGAGTCTGCATCCTCTGGGCTTAAACATTGAATTTTCTCAATTCTGTTAACCCAGACTGCCTCCCCCCCACCTCTCCCTCAGCCCTCTGGCCCTGACATTCCTTCTCCATCTCCCCCCCCCCCCCCTCCCCAGTCGAACTAGCTTCTCATTTTCACACCACAAACAGCTTACAATGGCCTGCTTCCTTTGTCACCAATACGTTTTTGCATATCTTTCACTCATTGTTCCTTATCTCTCCACATCACTGTTTATATCTCTCGTTTCCCTGATCCCTGACCAGTCTGAAGAAGGGTCTCGACCCGAAACGTCGCCTATCTCCTTCGCTCCTTAGATGCTGCTGCACCCGCTGAGTTTCTCCAGCTTTTTGTGTAACCCCCAATGTGCAAATGGGACATCTTGGATGGAGTATCTTGCTCAGCATGGACGAGTTAAGCCGAAGGGCCTGTTTCCATGCTGTGTGACTACGATTTTATTTCAGGTGAAGTTAACCTAATGAATTCTCTTTCCCTCCTCCGAATACCTGTCTTGCCGAGTTTTGTCAAGACTTTTTAAAGACTATAAAAAAAATCAATGAAAAAAATGTGGAAAAAAATCTGAAAGATAAACATTTTTCATAATATTGGTCCGATTCACATTTAAACATTCTCCAAAACGAAAGCTTATAAAGAACTACTAACCCAGCTTCAATCAATCAGCAAGTACAGCAAGATTTGAGCAAGATTTTATAGTTATAATAATAAACGCTGACTGGCCTGATTATTGTTCTAGTAAAGCAAATTACTATTCCGGACTGGGATATTTTGCATAAAACATGACAATTAGGAGCAGGAGTCTCCAGCTTGATTCGACGTTCAACTAATCTGAGACCGACCACAATCCCACATTTCTGCGTACCACCTGGTACGTGTTCACCCCTTTATTTATCAAGACTCCATCTTGCGTTTTTAAATCATTTAAACATTACGCTGCAATTCCATTTGAGGAAGAGAACATCAATCAGATTTCAATTGTTTGTAAGGTGGTCTGTTTTATCGGAGCGAACCGTAAAACAGTGAGCAAACACAGACGCCAACGTGTACCGACCACAGCGGCGGCTGAGCGGACACCCACACTCACCCTGACCCAAACATCCCGCCTGGCCGCGGCCGCGGCCCCCGCGCTGGCAGCTGTCAAGCCCCCGCCGCCAGAACGCCGACCCCTTCACCTTAGCCTTGCCCGGCCCGGCTACTACCACACCTGCCCCCGCTGGGCCGCGTTTCCATGACGACCCGCGCCCCTCACCTGAAATCACCTCCACCGCGTCCGCACAACTCGCGCATGCGCCCTGCCAGGAGCTGGGCGAACAAGGGCCAGCACGTGACAGCGGCGGTGACGAAGGCCGCTCCCGCCCAGTGGAGCCGCCGCCCTCCGGCCTCCGGGACACAGATGGGGGGGGGCCGGGACACAGATGGAGGGAGGCCGGGACACAGATGGAGGGGAGGGGGGCCGGGACACAGATGGGGGGGCCGGGACACAGATGGGGGGGAGGGGGCCGGGACACAGATGGGGGGGCCGGGACACAGATGGGGGGGGGCCGGGACACAGATGGGGGGGGCCGGGACACAGATGGGGGGGGCGGGACACAGATGGGGGGGGGGCGGGACACAGATGGGGGGGCCGGGACACAGATGGGGGGGGGGGGACAGATGGAGGGGGCCGGGACACAGATGGGGGGGGGGCGGGACACAGATGGGGGGGGGCGGGACACAGATGGGGGGGGGCGGGACACAGATGGGGGGGGCGGGACACAGATGGGGGGGGGGGCGGGACACAGATGGGGGGGGCGGGGGACAGATGGGGGGGGACAGATGGGGGGGGGGCCGGGACACAGATGGGGGGGCCGGGACACAGATGGGGGGAGGGGCCGGGACACAGATGGGGGGAGGGGCCGGGACACAGATGGGGGGAGGGCCGGGACACAGATGGGGGGGGGGCGGGACACAGATGGGGGGGGGGGGACACAGATGGGGGGGGCCGGGACACAGATGGGGGGGGGGCGGGACACAGATGGGGGGGGGGGACACAGATGGGGGGAGGGGCCGGGACACAGATGGGGGGAGGGCCGGGACACAGATGGGGGGGGGGGACACAGATGGGGACACAGATGGGGGGAGGGGCCGGGACACAGATGGGGGGAGGGGCCGGGACACAGATGGGGGGAGGGCCGGGACACAGATGGGGGGGGGGGACAGATGGGGGGGGGCCGGGACACAGATGGGGGGAGGGCCGGGACACAGATGGGGGGGGGGCCGGGACACAGATGGGGGGGGGGGGGCAGGACACAGATGGGGGGGGGGGGGCCAGGACACAGATGGGGGGGGCCGGGACACAGATGGGGGGGCCGGGACACAGATGGGGGGGCCGGGACACAGATGGAGGGAGGCCGGGACACAGATGGGGGGGGGCCGGGACACAGATGGGGGGGCCGGGACACAGATGGGGGGGGGGGCCGGGACACAGATGGGGGGGAGGACAGATGGGGGGGCCGGGACACAGATGGGGGGGCCGGGACACAGATGGGGGGGCCGGGACACAGATGGGGGGGCCGGGACACAGATGGGGGGGGGGGCCGGGACACAGATGGGGGGAGGGGCCGGGACACAGATGGGGGGGAGGACAGATGGAGGGGCCGGGACACAGATGGGGGGGGGGGCAGGACACAGATGGGGGGGCCGGGACACAGATGGGGGGGCCGGGACACAGATGGGGGGGCCGGGACACAGATGGAGGGAGGCCGGGACACAGATGGAGGGAGGCCGGGACACAGATGGGGGGGGGCCGGGACACAGATGGGGGGGCCGGGACACATGGGGGGGGGCCGGGACACAGATGGGGGGGGCCGGGACACAGATGGGGGGGGCCGGGACACAGATGGGGGGGCCGGGACACAGATGGGGGGGCCGGGACACAGATGGGGGGGGGCCGGGACACAGATGGGGGGGGGCCGGGAAACAGATGGGGGGAGGGGCCGGGACACAGATGGGGGGAGGGGCCGGGACACAGATGGGGGGGGGGCGGGACACAGATGGAGGGGCGGGACACAGATGGGGGGCGGGACAGATGGGGGGGGTCTGGGACACAGATGGGGGGGGGGCCGGGACACAGATGGGGGGGGACGGGACACAGATGGGGGGGAGGGGGCCGGGACACAGATGGGGGGGGCCAGGACACAGATGGGGAGGGGGCCGAGACTGAGATGGGAGGCCGGGGACAGATGGGGGGGGGGGGGGGCGGGACACAGATGGGGGGGGACGGGACACAGATGGGGGGGGGGGGCCGGGACACAGATGGGGGGGGCCGGGACACAGATGGGGCGGCCGGGACACAGATGGGGGGGGGGCCGGGACACAGATGGGGGGGAGGGGGCCGGGACACAGATGGGGGGGCCGGGACACAGATGGAGGGAGGCCGGGACACAGATGGGGGGGAGGGGGCCGGGACACAGATGGGGGGGGGGACAGATGGAGGGGGCCGGGACACGGATGGAGGGAGGGGGCCGGGACACGGATGGAGGGAGGGGGCCGGGACACAGATGGGGGGGAGGGGGCCGGGACACAGATGGGGGGGGCCGGGACACAGATGGGGGGGAGGGGGGCCGGGACACAGATGGGGGGGAGGGGGGCCGGGACACAGATGGGGGGGAGGGGGCCGGGACACAGATGGGGGGGCCGGGACACAGATGGGGGGGGCCGGGACACAGATGGGGGGGGGGCGGGACACAGATGGGGGGGCCGGGACACAGATGGGGGGGCCAGGACACAGATGGGGGGGCCGGGACACAGATGGGGGGGCCGGGACACAGATGGGGGGGCCGGGACACAGATGGGGGGGGGGCCGGGACACAGATGGGGGGGGGCCGGGACACAGATGGGGGGGCCGGGACACAGATGGGGGGGGGCCGGGACACAGATGGGGGGGGGCCGGGACACAGATGGGGGGGGGCCGGGACACAGATGGGGGGGGCCGGGACACAGATGGGGGGGCCGGGACACAGATGGGGGGGCCGGGACACAGATGGGGGGGGGCCGGGACACAGATGGGGGGGGCCGGGACACAGATGGGGGGGGGCCGGGACACAGATGGGGGGAGGGGCCGGGACACAGATGGGGGGAGGGGCCGGGACACAGATGGGGGGAGGGGCCGGGACACAGATGGGGGGGGCCGGGACACAGATGGAGGGGCGGGACACAGATGGGGGGCGGGACAGATGGCGGGGGTCTGGGACACAGATGGGGGGGGGGCCGGGACACAGATAGAAACATAGAAAATAGGTGCAGGAGTAGGCCATTCGGCCCTTCGAGCCTGCACCGCCATTCAATGTGATCATGGCTGATCATCCAACTCAGTATCCCGTACCTGCCTTCTCTCCATACCCCCTGATCCCTTTAGCCACAAGTGCCACATCTAACGCCCTCTTAAATATAGCCAATGAACTGGCCTCAACTACCTTCTGTGGCAGAGAATTCCAGAGACTCACCACTCTCTGTGTAAAGAATGTTTTCCTCATTTCGGTCCTAAAGGAATTCCCCCTTATCCTTAGACTGTGACCCCTTGTTCTGGACTCCCCCAACATCGGGAACAATCTTCCAGCATCTAGCTTGTCCAACCCCTTAAGAATTTTGTAGGTTTCTATAAGATCCCCCCTCAATCTTCTAAATTCCATCGAGTACAAACCGAGTCTATCCAATCTTTCCTCATATGAAAGTCCTGACATCCCAGGAATCAGTCTGGTGAATCTTCTCTGTACCCCCTCTATGGCAAGGATGTCTTTCCTCAGATTTGGAGACCAAAACTGTACGCAGTACTCCAGGTGTGGCCTCACCTAAACCCTGTACAACTGCAGTAGAACCTCCCTGCTCCTATACTCAAATCCTTTCGCTATGAATGCTAACATACCATTTGCTTTCTTCACTGCCTGCTGCACCTGCATGCCTACTTTCAATGACTGGTGTACCATGACACCCAGGTCTCGTTGCATCTCCCCCTTACCTAATCTGCCACCATTCAGATAATAGTCTACCCTCATGTTTTTGCCACCAAAGTGGATAACCTCACATTTATCCACATTGTACTGCATCTGCCATGCATCTGCCCATTCACTCAGCCTATCCAAATCACCCTGCAGCCTCCAAGCATCCTCCTCACACCTAACTATACCCCCCAGCTTGGTATCATCTGCAAATTTGGAGATGTTGCATTGAATTCCCTCGTCCAAATCATTAATATATATTGTAAATAGCTGGGGTCCCAGCACTGAGCCTTGCGGCACCCCACTAGTCACTGCCTGCCATTCTGAAAAGGACCCGTTTACTCCTACCCTTTGCCTCCTGTCTGCTAGCCAGTTCTCTATCTACATCAATACTGAACCCCCAATACCGTGTGCTTTAAGTTTGTATGCTAATCTCTTATGCGGGACCTTGTCGAAAGCCTTCTGAAAGTCTAGATATAACACATCCACTGGTTCTCCCTTATCCACTCTACTAGTTACATCCTCGAAAAAATCTATCAGATTTGTCAGACATGATTTACCTTTCGTAAATCCATGCTGACTTTGTCCAATGATTTCACCACTTTCCAAATGCGCTGCTATCCCATCTTTAATAACTGACTCTAGCAGTTTCCCCACTACCGATGTTAGACTAACTGGTCTGTAATTCCCCGCTTTCTCTCTCCCTCCTTTTTTAAAAAGTGGGGTTACATTAGCTACCCTCCAATCCTCAGGAACTACTCCAGAATCTACGGGACACAGATGGGGGGGGACGGGACACAGATGGGGGGGAGGGGGCCGGGACACAGATGGGGGGGGCAGGACACAGATGGGGAGGGGGCAGGACACAGATGGGGAGGGGGCCGGGACTGAGATGGGAGGCCGGGGACAGATGGGGGGGGGGGGCGGGACACAGATGGGGGGGGACGGGACACAGATGGGGGGGAGGGGGCCGGGACACAGATGGGGGGGGCCGGGACACAGATGGGGGGGACGGGACACAGATGGGGGGGAGGGGGCCGGGACACAGATGGGGGGGAGGGGGCCGGGACACAGATGGGGGGGAGGGGGCCGGGACACAGATGGGGGGGAGGGGGCCGGGACACAGATGGGGGGGAGGGGGCCGGGACACAGATGGGGGGGGAGGGGGCCGGGACACAGATGGCGGGGGGGGGCAGGGACAGATGGGGGCCGGGTAAGGACGGCTTGGAGCTGGACAATCGTTCATCCCGGGACCTCCAGAGCAGAATGTTGGGGATGGCAGGGCTTTTTGTCGGGTTCCGTCCCGGAGAGGTTATCCGCACCCCCTCCACCCTGTCCCATGTGCGTTCATCCTCCACACGGTCCCAGTGAGTTTATCCACACCTATGGTCATAGAATCATTCAACATGGAAACTTGCCCATGCCGACCTACATGCCCCATGTACACTATTCGCACCTTCACACGTTTGATCTATATCCATCCAAACCTTTCCGATCCATGTATCTATTGGTTCAAATGTTTTTGTTTAAGTTCACGTTCTAGGGGGAGAATTAGGACATTCGGCCCATCTAGTTACAAGGGGGTTGCACGTAAGGTTATCGGGTCAAAGGGAGTGATGCACGGCGCAACTGAATCCTACTGGAGGACATGGCAGCTTCCGGCATACACTGTTAACACACAAAACGTGTACTTTCTTACCTGTTAAAAACCGCCAAAATTGTCATTTTTTGCGCAGTAAATAATTGTGGTGGATGATTGAGCGCTCTGAACCAAACGCTCTTGTATCTTTGCTCTCCCGCCGGGGTCAGCGCTGTCCGGCCACGGCTGCCTCCGCCCACCATCCCCCTGTGCGGCCGCACTCTGTTTGCTCACGGCTGTGGGTCGGCAGCGCCCACACATGGAGCCGGGTGAAGCGGGGCCGCGACTCCTGGCAGCGGACACATGGGGACGAAAACTCGGCAATGTCCCCGTCAGCTGCAGCAGAGTTGGGGACAGTCTGGTCCCTCCGCCCACAGAGTCACTGCACCGGCACCCCGACCTCCACCCAACCCACCCCCGGCCGCGGGGATAGACGGCCCGGGGTCCGCGAGTGTGGAACCAGTCAACGTGGAGCCTGGATGCTGGGACAGAAGAAGTCTGTCTGTTCTGGCGGTAAGTGTACTGTACTGTAGTAAGTGCTTACCTGTAGCAATGTTACAAAATTTTGAGATTTTAAAAATCAAGTCTGCAATTTATCCCATCAGATCAAGCATAAAACAGTGTTCAGTGTTTCCGTGGATTTTGAAGCAACAGCAACAAAGAGAAGCAGGAGAAAGCACTGATTGGCTCTAGCCCGATTGGGAGGAGAGTTCTCAGTGAGTCAGAGGGGGAAAACAGTTGAAAACTGAGGAATTTGGTTTGTAAATTAGGCAATTTAGCACTCAATATAAGCAAGACAGCTATTGGGGGAGTGACAGTGAGGGAAGTGCCCTGTGAGTAAAGTGCCCTGTGAGTAAAGTGCCCTGTGAGTAAAGTGTGAGTCTTTGGCTCAAGAGTCTGCGGAAAGGAAAACACTGGATAGGGAGAGACCGAGGCAAAAGAAGGAGATGTCAAGCAAGCTGATGCAGTGTGATGCTTGCAGTATGTGGGAGGTCAAGGACACTGCTGGTGCCTCTGGCTGCTACAAATGTGAGAAGTGCATCCAGGTACAGCTCCTGAAGGACCGTGTTGGGGAACTGGAGAAACAAGTGGATGACCTCAGGTTCGTCTGAGAAACTGAGTCGTTCCTTGACAAGTCCTACAGTAAGATTGTTACACCCAAGGCACTAGAAGAGAGATGGTGGGTGACGGTGAGAAAGGGAGGAAAACATGGAATGCAAAGGTCCCCGGGTGTTGTACCTCTTGTGAACAGGTTCACCCACGTGGAAGCTGCCGGGACAGAAGACGGTATCGCACTGAGCGGCGGACTGGCTTGCAAAACAAAAAGGGCTGTTGAGTCAAAACCAAAGAGGCCAAAGTCGGGCAACGCCATTGTAGTTGGAGACTCCATTGTGAGATGTACGGACAGGGGTCTCTGCGGCAACAGATGGGATTCGAGGATGGTGTGCCAGCTGGTGCCAGGATCCAGGATGTCACGGACAGAGTGCAGAAAATCCTCAAACGCGAAGGTGAACAGCCAGAAGTTGTCGTGCATGTTGGCAGAAATGATTAAAGAAGGAACTGCAGATGCTGGAGAATCGAGGGTTACACAAAAAGCTGGAGAAACTCAGCGGGTGCAGCAGCATCTAAGGAGCGAAGGAGATAGGCAACGTTTCGGGTCGAGACCCTTCTTCAGACTGGTCAGAGATCAGGGAAACGAGAGCTATAAACAGTGATGTGGAGAGATAAAGAACAATGAATGAAAGATATGCAAAAAATTATTGATGATGAAGGAAACAGGCCATTGTAAGCTGTTTGTGGTGTGAAAATGAGAAGCTAGTGCGGCCGGGGGGGGGGGGGAGATGGAGAAGGAATGTCCGGGCCCAAGGGCTGAGGGAGAGGTGGGGAGGGGGAGGGGGCAGTCTGGGTTAACAGAATTGAGAAAATTCAATGTTTAAGCCCAGGGGATGCAGACTCCCCAAGCGGAATATGAGGTGCTGTTCCTCCAACTTGCGGTGTTGCTCACTCTGGCCGTGGAGGAGGCCCAGGACCGAGAGGTCGGATACGGAATGGGAGGGGGAGTTGAAGTGCTGAGCCACCGGGAGGTCGGGTTGGTTATTGCGGACCTAGCGGAGGTGTTCGGCGAAACGATCGCCCAGCCTCCGCTTGGTCTCACCGATGTAGATCAGCTGGCATCTGGAGCAACGGATGCAGTAGATGAGGTTGGAGGAGGTGCAGGTGAACCTCTGTCGGACTTGGAATGACTGCTTGGGTCCCTGAAAGGAGTGGATGGGGGAGGTGAAGGGACAAGTGTAGCATCTCTTGCGGTTGCAAGGGAAAGTGCCCGGGGAAGGAGTGGAGCGGAAAGGAAGAATTGACAAGGGAGTTGCGGAGGGAGCGGTCTTTGCGGAAGGCAGACGGGGGGAGATGGGAAGATGTGGCGAGTGGAGGGGTCACGTTGGAGGTGGCGAAACTGGCGGAGGACTATCTGTTGTATGCGCTGGCTGGTGGGGTAAAAGGTGAGGACCAGGGGGACTCGGCCCTTGTTGGGAATGGGGAGAGAGGGCTGTGTTGTGGGGTATGGAGGAGACCCTGGTGCGAGACTCATCTATAGTGGGGGAGGGGAAACCCCGTTCTCTGAAGAACGAGGACATTTGTGATGACCTGGTGTGGAACACGTCATCCTGGGAGCAGATGCGGCGAAGACGGAGGAATTGGGAATAGGGGATGGAGTCCTTACAGGAAACGGGGTGGGAGGAAGAGTAGTCCAGGTAGCTGTGGGAGTCAGTTGGTCTGTAGTGGATGTCAGTCAGGAGTGTATCACCTGCAATAGAGATGGTGAGGTCAAGGAATGGTAGGGAAATGTCGGAAATGGTCCAAGTATATTTGAGTGCCGGATGGAAGTTGGTGGTGAAATGGATGAAGTCAGGCAGAAATTATGTTGGAAAGAAGGGGATGACTATTCTGCAGCGGGACTTCAGAGAGCTCGGAAAAATGCTGAAAAGCAGGACTTCCAGGGTTGTTATCTCCGGTTTGCTTCCAGTTCCTCGTGCTGGCGAGAGCAGGAACAGGGAGATACGGGACCTGAATGTGTGGCTGAGGAACTGGTGCAGGGGGCAGGGATTTAGATTCTTGGATCACTGGGATCTGTTTTGGAGTAAGGGGGAACTGTACAAAAGGGACGGATTGCATCTTAACAGGTGGGGGATCAGCATTCTGGCCGGCAGGTTTGCCACTGCTATACGGATGGTTCTAAACTGAATAAGGGGGGTGGGGTGTCAAATGGGGTAGTCGAGGATGGAGTAAAAGAGAAAGAGAGTAAAGGGATGGTTAATGACCCCAGAATTAACGGGAAAGAAAGCTCACAAAGGGATAGGAGAGTATGGCCAAGTGTAATAGGGATCGATGTGAAAGGGGCCACTTGTCAACATAATTGTATAAGGAGTAAGAGTGTTGTAAAAACAAGCCTGAAGGCTTTGTGTCTCAATGCAAGGAGCATTCGTAATAAGGTGGATGAGTTGAAGGTGCAGATAGCGATTAATGACGATTATCTTCCTAACTATAATGCTATAGTTGGGATCACGGGGACATGGCTCCAGGGTGACCAAGGCTGGGAGCTGAACATCCAGGGATATTAAATATTCAGGACGGATAGACGAAAAGGAGGTGGGGTAGCGTTGCTGGTGAGAGAGGAGATTAATGCAATAGAAAGGAAGGACATTAGCGTGGAGGATGTGGAATCAATATGGGTAGAGCTGCGAAACTCTCTAAGGGGCAGAAAACGCTAGTGGGAGTTGTGTACAGGCCACCTAACAGTAGTATTGGAGTTGGGGATGGTATCAAATAGGAAATTAGAAATGCGTGCAACAAGGGTAACACGGTTATAATGGGTGACTTTAATCTGCATGTAGATTGGGTGAATCAAATTGGCAGGGGTGCTGAGGAAGAGGATTTCTTGGAATGTATGCAGGATAGTTTTCTCAACCAACATGTGGAGGAACAAACGAGAGAGCAGGCTATTCTAGACTGGGTATTGAGTAATGAGGAAGGGTTAGTTAGCAGTCTTGTTGTGCGTGGCCCCTTGGGCAAGAGTAACCATAATATGGTTCAGTTCTTCATTAGGATGGAGAGTGACAAAATTAAGTCAGAAACAAGGGTTCTGAACTTGAACAAAGGTAACTTTGAAGGTATGAGACAAAGATTATAGAGGAGCAAGATGCGCCACTCAGTGGAAATCCAATGGACTGGTGTGTAGTACGTAACGGAACGTCACGGCCGCCATTTTGGCGGATTGCCTCCCCATGTGCAATGTGCTCCAAAGCTACAGAGCAGTTGTAAGCAAAGATTAGAGGAGCAAGATGCATTAGAAAGTTATTAGATTTATTTGTAATAGATCTTTACTTACCTCTCGATCCCTCTCTATCCCCCTCTCGATCTTTCTCTCACTCTCTTTCGATCTCCCTCTCTTCTCTATCTCCCCTCGATCACTCTCTCCCCTATCTTCTCTCGATCTCCCTCCCTCCCCTCCCCCCCCTCCTTCCCTCTCTCTCTCTCTCCTTCCCTGTTCCCCCATTTCCCTCGCATCTTTCCTCCCCAGCCCCTCCTTTGCGTAGTTTACCTTGCATTGTATTGTGCAGCTTCCCTTGTATTGCTTTAACACACACTGCACAAAATTACAGGCACACACAAACACACATTCATATAAATATATGGTGGGACAGATAGAAGCAAATCTTTGGATAGAAGAGCTTATTAAAATCTTCCTACAAAGACCATTATGTAATTTATTTCTATCCTCTTTTGGGCCTAAGGCATAGCAGGGCCGCCAACTCTCACACAGAGGGAAGGGAGGGAGAGAGGGAAATCGAGAAGAGAAGGGGAGAGAGATAGATCGACAGGGGAGAGAAAGAGATCGAGAGGGGAAAGAAAGAGATCGAGAGGGGAGAGAAAGAGATCGAGAGGGGAGAGAAAGAGATCGAGAGGGGAGAGAAAGAGACCGAGAGGGGAGAGAAAGAGACCGACAGGGGAGAGAAAGAGACCGACAGGGGAGAGAAAGAGACCGACAGGGGAGAGAAAGAGATCGACAGGGGAGCGAAAGAGATCGACAGGGGAGAGAAAGAGATCGACGGGAGAGAAAGAGATCGACAGGGGAGAGAAAGAGATCGACAGGGGAGAGAGAGCGATAGAAAGAAGAGAGGGTGATCGAGAGAAGAGGGGATAGAGAGGGATCGAGAGGTAAGTAAAGATCTATTACAAATACATCTAATAACTTTCTAATGCATCTTGCTCCTCTATAATCTTTGCTTGCAACTGCTCTGTAGCTTTGGAGCGGATTACACAGCGGCAGATCGAGAGACAAAGATCATAGAGAAGCTCAGTTTCCCAGTAGACGCCATAGTCGACGCCATCTCTGGTCCGCTAATATGGCGTCGACAATCACACACGTGATACTACGCCTTTTCCACTGAGTGGCGCATCTTGCTCCTCTATAATCTTTGGTATGAGATGTGAATTGGCCTATATAGACTGGCAGGTGATTCTTAAAGGGTTGACAGTCGATGTGCAATGGAAGGTATTTAAAGACTGCATGGATGAAGTACAAAAATTGTTCATACCAGTTTGGCAAAAGAATAAATCGGGGAAGGTGGTGCATCCATGGATAACAAGGGAAATCAGGGATAGTATAAAAAGAAAAGATGAGGCATACAAATTGGCCAGAAAAAGCAGCCTACCGGAGGTCTGGGAGAAATTCAGAATCCAACAGAGGAAGACAAAGGGCTTAATTATGAAAGGGAAAATAGATTATGAAAGGAAACTGGCAGGGAACATAAAAACTGACTGCAAAAGTTTTTATAGATATGTAATGAGAAAGAGACTAGTTAAAACAAATGTTGGTCCCTTGCAGTCAGAAACAGGTGAATTGATCATGGGGAACAAGGACATGGCAGACCAATTGAATAACTACTTTGGTTCTGTCTTCACTAAGGAAGACATAAATAATCTGCCGGAAATAGCAGTGGAACGGGGGTCAAGTAAGATGGAGGAACTGAGTGAAATCCAGGTTAGCCGGGAGGTGGTGTTGGGTAAATTGAACGGATTGAAGGCCGATAAATCCCCAGGGCCAGATAGTCTGCATCCCAGAGTACTCAAGGAGGTAGCCACAGAAATAGTGGATGCATTAGTGATAATTTTTCAAAATTCCTTAGATTCTGGAGTAGTTCCTGAGGATTGGAGGCTAGTTAATGTAATCCCACTTTTTAAAAAAGGAGGGAGAGAGAAAGCGGGGAATTACAGACCAGTTAGTCTAACATCGATAGTGGGGAAACTGTTAGAGTCAGTTATTAAAGGTGGGATAGCAGCGCATTTGGAATTTGTGAAATCATTGGACAAAGTCAGCATGGATTTACGAAAGGTAAATCATGTCTGACAAATCTTGTAGAATTTTTCGAGGATGTAACTAGGAGAGTGGATAAGGGAGAACCAGTGGATGTGTTATATCTAGACTTTCAGAAGGCTTTCGACAAGGTCCCACATAAGAGATTAGCATACAAACTTAAAGCACACAGTATTGGGGGTTCAGTATTGATGTGGATAGAGAACTGGCTAGCAGACATGAAGCAAAGGGTAGGAGTAAACTGGTCATTTTCAGAATGGCAGGCATTGACTAATGGGGTACTGCAAGGCTCAGTGCTGGGACCCCAGCTATTTACAATATATATTAATGATTTGGACGAGGGAATTGAATGCAACATCTCCAAGTTTGCAGATGACGCCAAGCTAGGGGGTATAGTTAGGTGTGAGGAGGATGCTTGGAGGCTGCAGGGTGATTTGGATAGGCTGAATGGGCAGATGCATGGCAGATGCAGTATAATGTGGATAAATGTGAGGTTATCCACTTTGGTGGCAAAAATATGAGGGTAGACTATTATCTGAATGGTGGCAGATTAGGAAAAGGGGAGATGCAATGAGACCTGGGTGTCATGGTACACCAGTCATTGAAAGTAGGCAGGATTACACAAAAGGCTGGAGAAACTCAGCGGGTGTAGCAGCATCTAAGGAGCGAAGGAGATAGGCGACGTTTCGGGTCGAGACCCTTCTTCAGAAAGTAGGCATGCAGGTGCAGCAGGCAGTGAAGAAAGCAAATGGTATGTTAGCATTCATAGCGAAAGGATTTGAGTATAGGAGCAGGGAGGTTCTACTGCAATTTTACTTCGGAGTCACGTGAGTGACTATGTGAAGAAGCCCCGCCTGGCGCTGGATCGGCATTACGTCGTCGCTGTCGGCAGAGAAAGAGCTGCAGAGCGCAGCTCCACACAGCGGTAAGGAACCGGCCCGCAGGTAAGAGAGGTTTTCGTTTCTAGGGCGGGTTTCAGAACTCCGTAGCCTGGTGGGTAAACCAGGAGGAGTTAGGAAGAAAATAGAGTAAGCCAAAAAACAGCGGGTAAAACGTGCGTCCCGGGGAGAAGTCTCGGGACAGGAGATTATTGCCGAGCGGTTCCGATACCGGTGGCCGTTGAAATACCCGTTAGTGAGGCTTTGATTGCTCCACAAACAGAAACTTTGGAGAAAAACCCAGTGCCTAAAAAATGTAAAGAACAGCTGAAAGGCCTGAGGTTTCTGAGGACTCTGATTCTAAAGGTCCAGAAAGAAAAGCCTTTTGGCTCAGAATGGATCAAATGGAGAAATGCTCCAAACTATAATCAACCAAGGGTCTAAGTACCCAGAATATTCCCAGGCAGCCCCTGAGAGGGTCCCATATCATGAATATGGTGCCAGTTTGAATTGGGAATTGGAACTCCAGTGCCTGGGATTGGACTGGAGGAAGTCTCCTTGAACAAGTTTCAGGAGTACCAGGGCTGTATGAGACAGACCCTGAAAGTGGTGATTGAGGTCCGGAGTACACACCACAATACAAATATATTGATCCAGGTGTGCCTGATGTGGCACAAAGTTTTGCTATACCTGGAGGAGGCGGTGAGGCCATGGAAGAAAACCTGGCGGCCAATATTAATTATTTGGTCTCTCACCCGCCTCAAAAAAGCTGTTATGGTTGAGACAGCAGAATTGTATAAAACACCTATTATTGTGCCTCTTTGAAGGTACCTACGGTGAATCCGGGTGTTTGGGCGCCAATGTCATCGATGATGCGGGCGCAGGAAATTTGATTTCAAAGAGTCCTCAAGCTGTTTTCAGCTGGCATTACTACCTTTGGAAGGTTGTGGAATGACCAAAGTTTAGAAGCATATGTTGGCTTTATTTTGCAACTCATTTGAGATAAACTGTATGAGGAAGCAGGGTTGTGCAATGTTAAAACTCCTGGTTTATTTCGAAGATAATTTGTTTAAACAAATTAAGAAATGAATGAAGAGGCAAAAACTATTGGCCTTATGAAACCCTTCACTTTTGGCCAGAGAAGGGCTGGCCATATAAAAAGGGGATTTGATTTTGGAGCTGGGACAAGCCGAGGCAGGAGTATGATTAGAAAGAATTTGCACAGCCAAATGTTCACCCATTTATTGGGAAAAGGAGATCATTTCATCCAGTTGGAGAGGTACATAAAATTATCCTATTAAAGGAGGAAGTTGGATGAACCTCAGATTGGTGGTAGACTCCGAATGTTTTAATGAATGGGACAGTATAACAGCTGATCGTGTTGTATTAGATACTGTGTTAGGATCTACCATTGATTTTGTAGAAGGTATGGATCCATTGGGACAGAATAAGCCTTATCATTCTTTAATGTTTTCAGCTTTTGGGTAAAAATCAAATTGACAAAGAGGGTAAGAATTTGTGTGAAAAAGGAGTTATTGAGAAACAGGAGAGGATCCACAACAATTTGTATCAAATATTTTCCCCAGACCAAAGAAGATGGGGGTTGTAGAATCATTTTAGATCTCACACAATTGAATACATTTGTCCAGTATAAACATTTTTATGGACACATTTTACACGGCAATGCAGCTGGTATCAACAGGTTGTTATATGGCTACAATAGATTTGAAGGATGCATATTTTTCGGTCCCAATTCACCATAGTTTTCGCAGGTGTTTAAAGTTTAATGGATGGGACAGCTGTGGCAATACAAGCATTACCTAATAGGTCAATTGGGCAACTAGATGCTAATTCAGCACCTAGATTGTTCACTTAATTGTTGAAGCCAGCACTCGCACTGCTAAGGGCACAAAAACACATCGTTATGGCTTATCTAGATGACATTAATTGTTAATGCTAATCAGGAGTCGGCTGAAAATCAGTCTCAGCAACTACAAGCTTGTTTGAGAAGTTGGGATTCCTGATTTATCCAACAAAATCTAAGTTACAGCCATCCCAAACCATGGAATATCTGGGGTTTGTGATTAATTCAGTTACCATGTTGGTAACTTTACCAATGGATAAGGTGACAGATTGACAAATGTGTGTCAGAACCTGATTAACAAACCTTATCCCTCCATCCGAGTAGTTGCCAATGTTATTGGGAAGTTGGTAGCAGCATCTCCAGCAGTGGAATTTGGTCGTCTACATTACCAAAATCTTCAAAGGGCAAAAACTCAAGCGCTTATTCAGCGAGCAGGCCATTTGATAGGCCAATGCAATTGCCAAAGGAAATTTATCAGAATTACATTGGTGGATTGAGAATGTTCCACAAGCTGCTTAGAACATTTTGGTTAATCAGCCAGTAGTGTTTTGCAAACTGACGCAAGTTCTCTCGGATATGGGGGGGGGGGGGGGGGGGCTACGGATAATGAGACCAGCTGCGGGGGCAGATGGGCTGTCCAAGAGGATTTTTTGCTCCAAACATATCGTATTAATTATTTGGAGCTACTGGGAGCATTGATGGATTAAAAGCTTATTGTTCTACATTAAAGATTTACATGTCCATAGACAATACCACAGCTGTGGCATATATCAATCACATGGGTGGTGTCAGATCATGTGATCATCTGGTAACCAGATGTGGCAATGGTGTATTGGAAAAAATATTTGGTTTCAGCTATTTATCTCCCAGGAAGAGACAATGTTGTGGCAGACAAAAGATCACAAATATTTAAAGACAATACAGAATGGATGTTAAATCCACAAATTTTCAAAAATATTGTCAGTCGGTATGGAGTACCGGACATTGATCTGTTTGCATCTAGATTGAATCACCAATTGCCCAAATACATGTCTTGGGAACACGATCCAGGGGCAGTAGCGGTGGATGCTTTCTCGCTACACTGGGGGAATACGTCTTTTATGCTTTTCCCCATTCTGTCTCATTGGGCAATGTCCCAAGGAAATAGCGCAAGACGCTGCCAAAGGCATTATTGATGGTGCCAAAATGGGCTACGCAGTCATGGTTCCCATTGATGCTTAAAATGATTGTTGAACCATGTATGACAATTCCCAGTTGCGACAATCTGTTGACACAACCAGTAACAAAAGAAATTCGTCCATTGCATGATCATATGAATTTGTTTATCTGCAGGTTCTGACCAGACCATTGCAAGAGTTTGAACTGTTGGACAGGACCATGGTTGTTATAGATGTAGCTTGGAAGAATAGCACTAAAAAACAATATATGTCGCATATAACAAAATGGGAAGTTTTGTACACAGTCAAAGATATCTTATCATACTGCAAACATTTCAAATGTTTTGGAGTTCCTTGCTGGGCTACACTTGATGAGCATTTGAGTTATAGTGTCATTAATTGTGCTTGTAGTGCATTGTCATCCTATTTAGGACATATTTCTCATCGGGATTCAGTTGGGTCTCACCCATTAGTATCCCGATTCATGAAAGGTATTTTTAATAAAATCCTCCCAAGCCCAGATATACAGAAATTTGGGATGTTAGCATTGTTCTCATTTTGCTAAAGCAATGGGCTCCAATTACTTCAATGTCTTTGCAGAAATTAACATTTAAGGTGGTTATGTTAATGGCATTGGTATCAGCTCAAAGAGTACAAACTTTGCAAATGTTACGGTTGGATTGCATGCATGTGACTACAGATAACGTTGTGTTTTATGTTTATGACCTGATCAAACAAAGCAGACCAGGGAGAACTGGAATTAAGGTAATGTTTAAAGCGTATCCAATTGATGAAACATTGTGTGTAGTTAAGCATTTAACTCAATACATTGAGGTAACCAAAAATCTCAGAGGTTCTGAGAAAGTGTTATTGATAACACACAAAAAGCCACATATAAAGTTTCAGTTCAAACCATTTCTAGATGGTTAAAACAGATTTGGGTCTAGCAGGAATAGACACTGATGTGTTTAAATCTCACTCCACTAGGGCGGCAGCTACGTCCGCGGCGAAGGTACAGGATGTACCACTCGATAAAATTTTAGAGGCCGCAGGGTGGTGTAGAGTAGAAACATTTTCAAAGTTCTACAATAAACCTGTTGTCACGGTGCCAGGATTTGGACACACAGTACTGGGTTCTCTTTAAATGCTTGCTTTGTTTTATATTATCAATTTATATTATCGATTTATGTTATCATTGACATCATTTGTCAATTTTCTTTTTTGTAATTTTCCCCTGGGATAGAGGGGTTATTATTTTTAAAAAGTTGTTCTTTTTTATGGCTAAAAGACTTATTACATAAATTGTAACAATGTCTTAAAATACTATTTACTCACTACTGTGTTGACTAAACAGAGAGTCGTATGGAATGAATTTACGACATAAACACAGAGCTTTAAAATCTTCACGTAGTCACTCACGTGACTCCGAAGTAAAATAGTAAGATTAAACGAGAACTTACCTGTTCGAAGTTTGATCTTTATTTTATGAGGAGTTACGATGAGGGATTACGTGCCCTCCACTCCCAACCCTCATAATATAAATGATCATCTGGTAGTTCTAGTCTATTTTTGAGCCTTACTATTTTTACTTCAGCTATTGGTTCTGTGTTTTTCATGCTGCTGCTTTGAAGTATGCCGATCCAGCGCCAGGCGGGGCTTCTTCACGTAATCCCTCATCGTAACTCATAAAATAAAGATCAAACTTCGAACAGGTAAGTTCTCGTTTAATCTTACTATTGTACAGCGTTTTGGTGAGCCAAAACCTGGAGTATTGCGTACAGTTTTGGTCTCCAAATCTGAGGAAAGACATTCTTGCCATAGACTGGGTACAGAGAAGATTCACCAGACTGATTCCTGGGATGTCAGGACTTTCATATGAGGAAAGACTGGATAGACTCAGCTTGTACTCGCTGGAATTTAGAAGTTTTAGAAGTTTGTAAGTTTCTTATAGAAACTTACAAAATTCTTAAGGGGTTGGACAAGCTAGATGCTGGAAGATTGTTCCTGATGTTGGGGCAGTCCAGAACAAGAGGTTACAGCCTAAGGATAAGGGGGAATTCCTTTATGACCGAGATGAGGAAAATATTCGTTACACAGAGAGTGGTGAGTCTCTGGAATTCTCTGCCACAGAAGGTAGTTGAGGCCAGTTCATTGGCTATGTGGCAATTGTGGCTAAAGGGATCGGGGTATGGAGAGAAGGCAGGTACGGGATACTGAGTTGGATGATCAGCCATGATCACATTGAATGCCGGTGCAGGCTCGAAGGGCCGAATGGCCTACTGCTGCACCTATTTTTCTATGTTTCTAAAATGTTTAATTCATATATTCAGTATTAAAGATGTTATGGCCTTTTTCATACTCGGAAATTAGCATCTTGTTCCCTATTGTTTTTCTATTGACTTAAAACAAAAGTTGTGATCGAGGACAGTCAAAAGCCCATAACTTTCTTAAAAATTAAGAGAACTGAAAGACATTTTCAGTTATTATAGATGGAAGCATTCTGAAACAAATATGAAACAATCCTACTTGGATGACCTGAAATTAAAGCATATAATTAGTTAGTTACCCAATTGTAGCTAATTACAAAATGCAATTACTAGATCTAAACATCTATCCATTTCTTAAGAAAATATTAACATTTTTTTAAGTGTCCAAATAACATTCACACAAGAATTCACAATATAACATGATTGTCATTAATTTATAGGACAAATTGAAGGAATTTAGTGTTTAATGCCTGAAGAGTAATGGCCATTTAAATCGGCTTGCGAGTGGGATTTTCTGGAACGCGATTGATTGGAACGCTGCGGTTGCAGTGAATTTAAACCCCATATCGGCAGGAAATATTCTGCCGGTTCGTATGGGGAATAAATCACCGTTTCGCAACATGAAATGTTGATTAAGGTCATATTAACAAGCAAGTTTATAAGAAAAAATAAACAGCTTTCATTTACCTGTCCCCTACGTAAAATCCGTCCCCATTGTCAGCGTTCATGGCATTAGGAGCTCATTTTTCTTTTGATCCAGCGCACTGACTGACTGAGACTGAGACTGAGACTGAGACTGAGACTGAGACTGAGACTGAGACTGAGACTGAGACTGAGACTGAGACTGAGACTGACTCTCTGACTCTGACTCTCTGACTCTGACTGACTGACTCTGACTGACTGACTCTGACTGACTGACTCTGACTGACTGACTCTCTGACTCTGACTGACTGACTCTCTGTCTCTGACTGACTGACTCTCTGACTCTGACTCTCTGACTCTGACTGACTGACTCTGACTGACTGACTCTGACTGACTGACTCTGACTGACTGACTCTGACTGACTGACTCTGACTGACTGACTCTGACTGACTGACTCTGACTGACTGACTCTGACTGACTGACTCTGACTGACTGACTCTGACTGACTGACTGACTCTGACTGACTGACTGACTCTGACTGACTGACTCTGACTCTGACTGACTGACTCTGACTGACTGACTCTGACTGACTGACTCTGACTGACTGACTCTGACTGACTGACTCTGACTCTCTCTGACTGACTGACTCTCTCTGACTGACTGACTCTGACTCTCTCTGACTGACTGACTCTCTCTGACTGACTGACTCTCTCTGACTGACTGACTCTCTCTGACTGACTGACTGACTCTCTCTGACTGACTCTGACTGACTGACTCTGACTGACTGACTCTGACTGACTGACTCTGACTGACTGACTCTGACTGACTGACTCTGACTGACTGACTCTGACTGACTGACTCTGACTGACTGACTCTGACTGACTGACTCTGACTGACTGACTCTGACTGACTCTGACTCTGACTGACTCTGACTGACTGACACTGACTGACTCTGACTCTGACTCTCTGACTCTGACTCTGACTCTGACTCTGACTCTGACTCTGACTCTGACTCTGACTGACTCTGACTGACTCTGACTGACTGACTCTGACTGACTGACTCTGACTGACTGACTCTGACTGACTGACTCTGACTCTGACTGACTGACTGTGACTCTGACTCTGACTGACTGACTGTGACTCTGACTGACTGACTCTGACTGACTGTGACTCTCTGACTGACTCTGACTGACTGACTCTGACTGACTGACTCTGACTGACTCTGACTCTCTGACTGACTCTGACTGACTGACTCTGACTGACTGACTCTGACTGACTGACTCTGACTGACTGACTCTGACTGACTGACTCTGACTGACTGACTCTGACTGACTGACTCTGACTGACTCTGACTGACTGACTCTGACTGACTGACTCTGTGACTGACTGACTCTGACTGACTCTCTGTGACTGACTGACTGACTCTGACTGACTCTCTGTGACTGACTCTGACTGACTCTGACTGACTCTCTGTGACTGACTCTGACTGACTCTGACTGACTCTGACTGACTCTCTGTGACTGACTCTGACTGACTGACTGACTCTGTGTGACTGACTCTGTGTGACTGACTCTGACTGACTCTCTGTGACTGACTCTCTGTGACTGACTCTCTGTGACTGACTCTCTGTGACTGACTCTCTGTGACTGACTCTCTGTGACTGACTCTCTGTGACTGACTCTCTGTGACTGACTCTCTGTGACTGACTCTCTGTGACTGACTCTCTGTGACTGACTCTCTGTGACTGACTCTCTGTGACTGACTCTCTGTGACTGACTCTGACTGACTCTGACTGACTCTCTGTGACTGACTCTGACTGACTCTCTGTGACTGACTCTGACTGACTCTGACTGACTCTCTGTGACTGACTCTGACTGACTCTGTGACTGACTCTGACTGACTCTGACTGACTCTCTCTGACTGACTCTCTGTGACTGACTCTGACTGACTCTCTGTGACTGACTCTGACTGACTCTCTGTGACTGACTCTGACTGACTCTCTCTGACTGACTCTCTGACTGACTCTGACTGACTGACTCTGACTGACTGACTCTGACTGACTGACTCTGACTCTGACTGACTGACTCTCTGACTCTGACTGACTGACTCTCTGACTCTGACTGACTGACTCTCTGACTCTGACTGACTGACTGACTGACTGACTGACTCTGACTGACTGACTCTGACTGACTGACTCTGACTGACTGACTCTGACTGACTGACTCTGACTGACTGACTCTGACTGACTGACTCTGACTGACTGACTCTGACTGACTGACTCTGACTCACTCTGACTCTGACTCACTCTGACTCTGACTCTGACTGACTCTGACTCTGACTGACTGACTCTGACTGACTGACTCTGACTGACTGACTCTGACTGACTGACTCTGACTGACTGACTGACTCTGACTCTGACTCTGACTCTGACTCTGACTCTGACTGACTCTGACTCTGACTGACTCTGACTCTGACTGACTGACTCTGACTGACTCTGACTGACTGACTCTGACTGACTGACTCTGACTGACTGACTCTGACTGACTGACTCTGACTGACTGACTCTGACTGACTGACTCTGACTGACTGACTCTGACTGACTGACTCTGACTGACTGACTCTGACTGACTGACTCTGACTGACTGACTCTGACTGACTGACTCTGACTGACTGACTCTGACTGACTGACTCTGACTGACTGACTCTGACTGACTGACTCTGACTGACTGTGACTCTCTGACTGACTGACTCTGACTGACTGACTCTGACTGACTGACTCTGACTGACTGACTCTGTGACTGACTGACTCTGTGACTGACTGACTCTGACTGACTCTCTGTGACTGACTGACTGACTCTGACTGACTCTCTGTGACTGACTCTGACTGACTCTGACTGACTCTCTGTGACTGACTCTGACTGACTCTGACTGACTCTCTGTGACTGACTCTGACTGACTCTGACTGACTCTCTGTGACTGACTCTGACTGACTCTGACTGACTCTCTGTGACTGACTCTCTGTGACTGACTCTCTGTGACTGACTCTCTGTGACTGACTCTCTGTGACTGACTCTCTGTGACTGACTCTCTGTGACTGACTCTCTGTGACTGACTCTCTGTGACTGACTCTCTGTGACTGACTCTCTGTGACTGACTCTCTGTGACTGACTCTCTGTGACTGACTCTCTGTGACTGACTCTGACTGACTCTGACTGACTGACTCTGACTGACTGAGACTCTCTGACTGACTGTGACTCTCTGACTGACTGACTCTGACTGACTGACTCTGACTGACTGACTCTGACTGACTGACTCTGACTGACTGACTCTGACTGACTGACTCTGACTGACTGACTCTGTGACTGACTGACTCTGACTGACTCTGACTGACTCTCTGTGACTGACTCTGACTGACTCTCTGTGACTGACTCTGACTGACTCTCTGTGACTGACTCTGACTGACTCTCTGTGACTGACTCTCTGTGACTGACTCTCTGTGACTGACTCTCTGTGACTGACTCTCTGTGACTGACTCTCTGTGACTGACTCTCTGTGACTGACTCTCTGTGACTGACTCTCTGTGACTGACTCTCTGTGACTGACTCTCTGTGACTGACTCTCTGTGACTGACTCTCTGTGACTGACTGTGACTGACTGTGACTGACTGTGACTGACTCTGACTGACTCTGACTGACTCTGACTGACTCTGACTGACTCTGACTGACTCTCTGTGACTGACTCTGACTGACTCTCTGTGACTGACTCTGACTGACTCTGACTGACTCTCTGTGACTGACTCTGACTGACTCTCTGTGACTGACTCTGACTGACTCTGACTAACTCTCTCTGACTGACTCTCTGTGACTGACTCTGACTGACTCTCTGTGACTGACTCTGACTGACTCTCTGTGACTGACTCTGACTGACTCTCTGTGACTGACTCTGACTGACTGACTCTGACTGACTGACTCTGACTGACTGACTCTGACTGACTGACTCTGACTGACTGACTCTGACTGACTGACTCTGACTGACTGACTCTCTGTGACTGACTGACTGACTCTCTGTGACTGACTGACTGACTGACTCTCTGTGACTGACTGACTGACTGACTCTCTGTGACTGACTGACTCTCTGTGACTGACTGACTCTCTGTGACTGACTGACTGACTCTCTGTGACTGACTGACTGACTCTCTGTGACTGACTGACTGACTCTCTGTGACTGACTGACTGACTCTCTGTGACTGACTGACTGACTCTCTGTGACTGACTGACTGACTCTCTGTGACTGACTGACTGACTCTCTGTGACTGACTGACTGACTCTCTGTGACTGACTGACTGACTCTCTGTGACTGACTGACTGACTCTCTGTGACTGACTGACTGACTCTCTGTGACTGACTGACTGACTCTCTGTGACTGACTGACTGACTCTCTGTGACTGACTGACTGACTCTCTGTGACTGACTGACTGACTGTCTGTGACTGACTGACTGACTGTCTGTGACTGACTGACTCTCTGTGACTGACTGACTCTCTGTGACTGACTGACTCTCTGTGACTGACTGACTCTCTGTGACTGACTGACTCTCTGTGACTGACTGACTCTCTGTGACTGACTGACTCTCTGTGACTGACTGACTCTCTGTGACTGACTGACTCTCTGTGACTGACTGACTCTCTGTGACTGACTGACTCTCTGTGACTGACTGACTCTCTGTGACTGACTGACTCTCTGTGACTGACTGACTCTCTGTGACTGACTGACTCTCTGTGACTGACTGACTCTCTGTGACTGACTGACTCTCTGTGACTGACTGACTCTCTGTGACTGACTGACTCTCTGTGACTGACTGACTCTCTGTGACTGACTGACTGACTCTCTGTGACTGACTGACTGACTCTCTGTGACTGACTGACTGACTCTCTGTGACTGACTGACTGACTCTCTGACTGACTGACTGACTCTCTGTGACTGACTGACTGACTCTCTGACTGACTGACTGACTCTCTGACTGACTGACTCTCTGACTGACTGACTGACTGACTGACTGACTCTCTGACTGACTCTGACTCTGACTCTGACTCTGACTCTGACTGACTGACTCTGACTGACTGACTCTGACTGACTGACTCTGACTGACTGACTCTGACTCTGACTGACTCTGACTGACTCTGACTGACTCTGACTGACTGACTCTGACTGACTGACTCTGACTGACTCTGACTCTCTGACTGACTGACTCTGACTGACTCTGACTCTCTGACTGACTGACTCTGACTGACTCTGACTGACTCTGACTCTCTGACTGACTGACTCTGACTGACTGACTCTGACTGACTGACTCTGACTCTGACTGACACTGACTGACTCTGACTGACTGACTCTGACTGACTGACTCTGACTGACACTGACTGACTCTGACTGACTGACTCTGACTGACTGACTCTGACTGACTCTGACTGACTCTGACTCTCTGACTGACTGACTCTGACTGACTCTGACTCTCTGACTGACTGACTCTGACTGACTGACTCTGACTGACTGACTCTGACTGACTGACTCTGACTGACTGACTCTGACTGACTGACTCTGAGACTGACTGACTCTGACTGACTCTCTGTGACTGACTGACTGACTCTGACTGACTCTCTGTGACTGACTCTGACTGACTCTGACTGACTCTCTGTGACTGACTCTGACTGACTCTGACTGACTCTCTGTGACTGACTCTGACTGACTCTCTGTGACTGACTCTGACTGACTCTGACTGACTCTCTGTGACTGACTCTGACTGACTCTCTGTGACTGACTCTGACTGACTCTGACTGACTCTCTGTGACTGACTCTCTGTGACTGACTCTCTGTGACTGACTCTCTGTGACTGACTCTCTGTGACTGACTCTCTGTGACTGACTCTCTGTGACTGACTCTCTGTGACTGACTCTCTGTGACTGACTCTCTGTGACTGACTCTCTGTGACTGACTCTCTGTGACTGACTCTCTGTGACTGACTCTGACTGACTCTCTGTGACTGACTCTGACTGACTCTGACTGACTCTGACTGACTCTGACTGACTCTGACTGACTCTCTGTGACTGACTCTGACTGACTCTCTGTGACTGACTCTGACTGACTCTCTGTGACTGACTCTGACTGACTCTGACTGACTCTCTCTGACTGACTCTCTGTGACTGACTCTGACTGACTCTCTGTGACTGACTCTGACTGACTCTCTGTGACTGACTCTCTGACTGACTCTGACTGACTGACTCTGACTGACTGACTCTGACTGACTGACTCTGACTGACTGACTCTGACTGACTGACTCTGACTGACTGACTCTGACTGACTGACTGACTCTCTGTGACTGACTGACTGACTCTCTGTGACTGACTGACTGACTCTCTGTGACTGACTGACTGACTCTCAGTGACTGACTGACTGACTCTCTGTGACTGACTGACTGACTCTCTGTGACTGACTGACTGACTCTCTGTGACTGACTGACTGACTCTCTGTGACTGACTGACTGACTCTCTGTGACTGACTGACTGACTCTCTGTGACTGACTGACTGACTCTCTGTGACTGACTGACTGACTCTCTGTGACTGACTGACTGACTCTCTGTGACTGACTGACTGACTCTCTGTGACTGACTGACTGACTCTCTGTGACTGACTGACTGACTCTCTGTGACTGACTGACTGACTCTCTGTGACTGACTGACTGACTCTCTGTGACTGACTGACTGACTCTCTGTGACTGACTGACTGACTGACTCTCTGTGACTGACTGACTCTCTGTGACTGACTGACTCTCTGTGACTGACTGACTCTCTGTGACTGACTGACTCTCTGTGACTGACTGACTCTCTGTGACTGACTGACTCTCTGTGACTGACTGACTCTCTGTGACTGACTGACTCTCTGTGACTGACTGACTCTCTGTGACTGACTGACTCTCTGTGACTGACTGACTCTCTGTGACTGACTGACTGACTCTCTGACTGACTGACTGACTCTCTGACTGACTGACTGACTCTCTGACTGACTGACTGACTCTCTGACTGACTGACTGACTCTCTGACTGACTGACTGACTCTCTGACTGACTGACTGACTCTCTGACTGACTGACTGACTCTCTGACTGACTGACTGACTCTCTGACTGACTGACTCTCTGACTGACTGACTCTCTGACTGACTGACTGACTCTCTGACTGACTGACTGACTCTCTGACTGACTGACTGACTCTCTGACTGACTGACTGACTCTCTGACTGACTGACTGACTCTCTGACTGACTGACTGACTCTCTGACTGACTGACTGACTCTCTGACTGACTGACTGACTCTCTGACTGACTGACTGACTCTCTGACTGACTGACTGACTCTCTGACTGACTGACTGACTCTCTGACTGACTGACTGACTCTCTGACTGACTGACTGACTCTCTGACTGACTGACTGACTCTCTGACTGACTGACTCTCTGACTGACTGACTGACTCTCTGACTGACTGACTGACTCTCTGACTGACTGACTGACTCTCTGACTGACTGACTCTCTGACTGACTGACTGACTGACTCTCTGACTGACTGACTCTCTGACTGACTGACTGACTCTCTGACTGACTGACTGACTCTCTGACTGACTGACTGACTCTCTGACTGACTGACTGACTGACTCTCTGACTGACTGACTGACTCTCTGACTGACTGACTGACTCTCTGACTGACTGACTGACTCTCTGACTGACTGACTGACTCTCTGACTGACTGACTCTCTGACTGACTGACTGACTCTCTGACTGACTGACTATCTGACTGACTGACTCTGACTGACTGACTCTCTGACTGACTGACGCTCTGACTGACTGACTCTCTGACTGACTGACTCTCTGACTGACTGACTCTCTGACTGACTGACTGACTCTCTGACTGACTGACTGACTCTCTGACTGACTGACTGACTCTCTGACTGACTGACTGACTCTCTGACTGACTGACTCTCTGACTGACTGACTGACTCTCTGACTGACTGACTGACTCTCTGACTGACTGACTGACTCTCTGACTGACTGACTGACTGACTCTCTGACTGACTGACTGACTGACTCTCTGACTGACTGACTGACTGACTGACTGACTGACTGACTCTCTGACTGACTGACTGACTCTCTGACTGACTGACTGACTCTCTGACTGACTGACTGACTCTCTGACTGACTGACTGACTCTCTGACTGACTGACTGACTCTCTGACTGACTGACTCTCTGACTGACTGACTGACTCTGACTGACTGACTGACTCTCTGACTGACTGACTGACTCTCTGACTGACTGACTGACTCTCTGACTGACTGACTGACTCTCTGACTGACTGACTCTCTGACTGACTGACTGACTCTCTGACTGACTGACTGACTGACTCTCTGACTCTCTGACTGACTGACTGACTGACTCTCTGACTGACTGACTGACTCTCTGACTGACTGACTGACTCTCTGACTGACTGACTGACTCTCTGACTGACTGACTGACTCTCTGACTGACTGACTGACTCTCTGACTGACTGACTCTCTGACTGACTGACTCTCTGACTGACTGACTGACTCTCTGACTGACTGACTGACTCTCTGACTGACTGACTGACTCTCTGACTGACTGACTGACTCTCTGACTGACTGACTGACTCTCTGACTGACTGACTGACTCTCTGACTGACTGACTGACTCTCTGACTGACTGACTGACTCTCTGACTGACTGACTGACTCTCTGACTGACTGACTGACTCTCTGACTGACTGACTGACTCTCTGACTGACTGACTGACTCTCTGACTGACTGACTGACTCTCTGACTGACTCTCTGACTCTCTGACTGACTCTCTGACTGACTGACTGACTCTCTGACTGACTGACTGACTCTCTGACTGACTGACTCTCTGACTGACTGACTCTCTGACTGACTGACTCTCTGACTGACTGACTCTCTGACTGACTGACTCTCTGACTGACTGACTCTCTGACTGACTGACTCTCTGACTGACTGACTCTCTGACTGACTCTCTCTCTGACTGACTCTCTCTCTGACTGACTCTCTCTCTGACTGACTCTCTCTCTGACTGACTCTCTCTCTGACTGACTCTCTCTCTGACTGACTCTCTCTCTGACTGACTCTCTCTCTGACTGACTCTCTCTCTGACTGACTCTCTCTCTGACTGACTGACTCTCTGACTGACTGACTCTCTGACTGACTGACTCTCTGACTGACTGACTCTCTGACTGACTGACTCTCTGACTGACTGACTCTCTGACTGACTGACTCTCTGACTGACTGACTCTCTGACTGACTGACTCTCTGACTGACTGACTCTCTGACTGACTGACTCTCTGACTGACTGACTCTCTGACTGACTGACTCTCTGACTGACTGACTCTCTGACTGACTGACTCTCTGACTGACTGACTCTCTGACTGACTGACTCTCTGACTGACTGACTCTCTGACTGACTGACTCTCTGACTGACTGACTCTCTGACTGACTGACTCTCTGACTGACTGACTCTCTGACTGACTGACTCTCTGACTGACTGACTCTCTGACTGACTGACTCTCTGACTGACTGACTCTCTGACTGACTGACTCTCTGACTGACTGACTCTCTGACTGACTGACTCTCTGACTGACTGACTCTCTGACTGACTGACTCTCTGACTGACTGACTCTCTGACTGACTGACTCTCTGACTGACTGACTCTCTGACTGACTGACTCTCTGACTGACTGACTCTCTGACTGACTGACTCTCTGACTGACTGACTCTCTGACTGACTGACTGACTCTCTGACTGACTGACTGACTCTCTGACTGACTGACTGACTCTCTGACTGACTGACTGACTCTCTGACTGACTGACTGACTCTCTGACTGACTGACTGACTCTCTGACTGACTGACTGACTCTCTGACTGACTGACTGACTCTCTGACTGACTGACTGACTCTCTGTGACTGACTGACTGACTCTCTGTGACTGACTGACTGACTCTCTGTGACTGACTGACTGACTCTCTGTGACTGACTGACTGACTCTCTGTGACTGACTGACTGACTCTCTGTGACTGACTGACTGACTCTCTGTGACTGACTGACTGACTCTCTGTGACTGACTGACTGACTCTCTGTGACTGACTGACTGACTCTCTGTGACTGACTGACTGACTCTCTGTGACTGACTGACTGACTCTCTGTGACTGACTGACTGACTCTCTGTGACTGACTGACTGACTCTCTGTGACTGACTGACTGACTCTCTGTGACTGACTGACTGACTGACTCTCTGTGACTGACTGACTCTCTGTGACTGACTGACTGACTGACTCTCTGTGACTGACTGACTCTCTGTGACTGACTGACTCTCTGTGACTGACTGACTCTCTGTGACTGACTGACTCTCTGTGACTGACTGACTCTCTGTGACTGACTGACTCTCTGTGACTGACTGACTCTCTGTGACTGACTGACTCTCTGTGACTGACTGACTCTCTGTGACTGACTGACTCTCTGTGACTGACTGACTCTCTGTGACTGACTGACTGACTCTCTGACTGACTGACTGACTCTCTGACTGACTGACTGACTCTCTGACTGACTGACTGACTCTCTGACTGACTGACTGACTCTCTGACTGACTGACTGACTCTCTGACTGACTGACTGACTCTCTGACTGACTGACTCTCTGACTGACTGACTCTCTGACTGACTGACTGACTCTCTGACTGACTGACTGACTCTCTGACTGACTGACTGACTCTCTGACTGACTGACTGACTCTCTGACTGACTGACTGACTCTCTGACTGACTGACTGACTCTCTGACTGACTGACTGACTCTCTGACTGACTGACTGACTCTCTGACTGACTGACTGACTCTCTGACTGACTGACTGACTCTCTGACTGACTGACTCTCTGACTGACTGACTCTCTGACTGACTGACTGACTCTCTGACTGACTGACTGACTCTCTGACTGACTGACTCTCTGACTGACTGACTGACTCTCTGACTGACTGACTGACTCTCTGACTGACTGACTGACTCTCTGACTGACTGACTGACTCTCTGACTGACTGACTGACTGACTCTCTGACTGACTGACTGACTGACTCTCTGACTGACTGACTGACTCTCTGACTGACTGACTGACTCTCTGACTGACTGACTGACTCTCTGACTGACTGACTGACTCTCTGACTGACTGACTGACTCTCTGACTGACTGACTGACTCTCTGACTGACTGACTGACTCTCTGACTGACTGACTCTCTGACTGACTGACTCTCTGACTGACTGACTCTCTGACTGACTGACTCTCTGACTGACTGACTCTCTGACTGACTGACTCTCTGACTGACTCTCTCTCTGACTGACTCTCTCTCTGACTGACTCTCTCTCTGACTGACTCTCTCTCTGACTGACTCTCTCTCTGACTGACTCTCTCTCTGACTGACTCTCTCTCTGACTGACTCTCTCTCTGACTGACTCTCTCTCTGACTGACTCTCTCTCTGACTGACTCTCTCTCTGACTGACTCTCTCTCTGACTGACTCTCTCTCTGACTGACTCTCTCTCTGACTGACTGACTCTCTGACTGACTGACTCTCTGACTGACTGACTCTCTGACTGACTGACTCTCTGACTGACTGACTCTCTGACTGACTGACTCTCTGACTGACTGACTCTCTGACTGACTGACTCTCTGACTGACTGACTCTCTGACTGACTGACTCTCTGACTGACTGACTCTCTGACTGACTGACTCTCTGACTGACTGACTCTCTGACTGACTGACTCTCTGACTGACTGACTCTCTGACTGACTGACTCTCTGACTGACTGACTCTCTGACTGACTGACTCTCTGACTGACTGACTCTCTGACTGACTGACTCTCTGACTGACTGACTCTCTGACTGACTGACTCTCTGACTGACTGACTCTCTGACTGACTGACTCTCTGACTGACTGACTCTCTGACTGACTGACTCTCTGACTGACTGACTCTCTGACTGACTGACTCTCTGACTGACTGACTCTCTGACTGACTGACTCTCTGACTGACTGACTGACTCTCTGACTGACTGACTGACTCTCTGACTGACTGACTGACTCTCTGACTGACTGACTGACTCTCTGACTGACTGACTGACTCTCTGACTGACTGACTGACTCTCTGACTGACTGACTGACTCTCTGACTGACTGACTGACTCTCTGACTGACTGACTGACTCTCTGACTGACTGACTGACTCTCTGACTGACTGACTGACTCTCTGACTGACTGACTGACTCTCTGACTGACTGACTGACTCTCTGACTGACTGACTGACTCTCTGACTGACTGACTGACTCTCTGACTGACTGACTGACTCTCTGACTGACTGACTGACTCTCTGACTGACTGACTGACTCTCTGACTGACTGACTGACTCTCTGACTGACTGACTGACTCTCTGACTGACTGACTGACTCTCTGACTGACTGACTGACTCTCTGACTGACTGACTGACTCTCTGACTGACTGACTGACTCTCTGACTGACTGACTGACTCTCTGACTGACTGACTGACTCTCTGACTGACTGACTGACTCTCTGACTGACTGACTGACTCTCTGACTGACTGACTGACTCTCTGACTGACTGACTGACTCTCTGACTGACTGACTGACTCTCTGACTGACTGACTGACTCTCTGACTGACTGACTGACTCTCTGACTGACTGACTGACTCTCTGACTGACTGACTGACTCTCTGACTGACTGACTGACTCTCTGACTGACTGACTGACTCTCTGACTGACTGACTGACTCTCTGACTGACTGACTGACTCTCTGACTGACTGACTGACTCTCTGACTGACTGACTGACTCTCTGACTGACTGACTGACTCTCTGACTGACTGACTGACTCTCTGACTGACTGACTGACTCTCTGACTGACTGACTGACTCTCTGACTGACTGACTGACTCTCTGACTGACTGACTGACTCTCTGACTGACTGACTGACTCTCTGACTGACTGACTGACTCTCTGACTGACTGACTGACTCTCTGACTGACTGACTGACTCTCTGACTGACTGACTGACTCTCTGACTGACTGACTGACTCTCTGACTGACTGACTGACTCTCTGACTGACTGACTGACTCTCTGACTGACTGACTGACTCTCTGACTGACTGACTGACTCTCTGACTGACTGACTGACTCTCTGACTGACTGACTGACTCTCTGACTGACTGACTGACTCTCTGACTGACTGACTGACTCTCTGACTGACTGACTGACTCTCTGACTGACTGACTGACTCTCTGACTGACTGACTGACTCTCTGACTGACTGACTGACTCTCTGACTGACTGACTGACTCTCTGACTGACTGACTGACTCTCTGACTGACTGACTGACTCTCTGACTGACTGACTGACTCTCTGACTGACTGACTGACTCTCTGACTGACTGACTGACTCTCTGACTGACTGACTGACTCTCTGACTGACTGACTGACTCTCTGACTGACTGACTGACTCTCTGACTGACTGACTGACTCTCTGACTGACTGACTGACTCTCTGACTGACTGACTGACTCTCTGACTGACTGACTGACTCTCTGACTGACTGACTGACTCTCTGACTGA
Organism: Raja brachyura; assembly: GCA_963514005.1. The sequence goes on along the minus strand of OY740797.1, from coordinate 53,585,201 downwards.
CTGACTGACTCTCTGACTGACTGACTGACTCTCTGACTGACTGACTGACTCTCTGACTGACTGACTGACTCTCTGACTGACTGACTGACTCTCTGACTGACTGACTGACTCTCTGACTGACTGACTGACTCTCTGACTGACTGACTGACTCTCTGACTGACTGACTGACTCTCTGACTGACTGACTGACTCTCTGACTGACTGACTGACTCTCTGACTGACTGACTGACTCTCTGACTGACTGACTCTCTGACTGACTGACTGACTCTCTGACTGACTGACTGACTCTCTGACTGACTGACTGACTCTCTGACTGACTGACTGACTCTCTGACTGACTGACTGACTCTCTGACTGACTGACTGACTCTCTGACTGACTGACTGACTCTCTGACTGACTGACTGACTCTCTGACTGACTGACTGACTCTCTGACTGACTGACTGACTCTCTGACTGACTGACTGACTCTCTGACTGACTGACTGACTCTCTGACTGACTGACTGACTCTCTGACTGACTGACTGACTCTCTGACTGACTGACTGACTCTCTGACTGACTGACTGACTCTCTGACTGACTGACTGACTCTCTGACTGACTGACTGACTGACTGACTCTCTGACTGACTGACTGACTCTCTGACTGACTGACTGACTGACTCTCTGACTGACTGACTGACTGACTGACTCTCTGACTGACTGACTGACTGACTCTCTGACTGACTGACTGACTGACTCTCTGACTGACTGACTCTCTGACTGACTGACTGACTCTCTGACTGACTGACTGACTCTCTGACTGACTGACTGACTCTCTGACTGACTGACTGACTCTCTGACTGACTGACTGACTCTCTGACTGACTGACTGACTCTCTGACTGACTGACTGACTCTCTGACTGACTGACTGACTCTCTGACTGACTGACTGACTCTCTGACTGACTGACTGACTCTCTGACTGACTGACTGACTCTCTGACTGACTGACTGACTCTCTGACTGACTGACTGACTCTCTGACTGACTGACTGACTCTCTGACTGACTGACTGACTCTCTGACTGATCTGACTGACTGACTGACTCTCTGACTGACTGACTGACTCTCTGACTCTCTGACTGACTGACTGACTCTCTGACTGACTGACTGACTCTCTGACTGACTGACTGACTCTCTGACTGACTGACTGACTCTCTGACTGACTGACTGACTCTCTGACTGACTGACTGACTCTCTGACTGACTGACTGACTCTCTGACTGACTGACTGACTCTCTGACTGACTGACTGACTCTCTGACTGACTGACTGACTCTCTGACTGACTGACTGACTCTCTGACTGACTGACTGACTCACTGACTGACTGACTCTCTGACTGACTGACTGACTCTCTGACTGACTGACTCTCTGACTGACTGACTCTCTGACTGACTGACTCTCTGACTGACTGACTCTCTGACTGACTGACTCTCTGACTGACTGACTCTCTGACTGACTGACTCTCTGACTGACTGACTCTCTGACTGACTGACTCTCTGACTGACTGACTCTCTGACTGACTGACTCTCTGACTGACTGACTCTCTGACTGACTGACTCTCTGACTGACTGACTCTCTGACTGACTGACTCTCTGACTGACTGACTCTCTGACTGACTGACTCTCTGACTGACTGACTCTCTGACTGACTGACTCTCTGACTGACTGACTCTCTGACTGACTGACTCTCTGACTGACTGACTCTCTGACTGACTGACTCTCTGACTGACTGACTCTCTGACTGACTGACTCTCTGACTGACTGACTCTCTGACTGACTGACTCTGCTGACTGACTGACTCTGTGACTGACTGACTCTGTGACTGACTGACTCTGTGACTGACTGACTCTGTGACTGACTGACTCTGTGACTGACTGACTCTGTGACTGACTGACTCTGTGACTGACTGACTCTGTGACTGACTGACTCTGTGACTGACTGACTCTGTGACTGACTGACTCTGTGACTGACTGACTCTGTGACTGACTGACTCTGTGACTGACTGACTCTGTGACTGACTGACTCTGTGACTGACTGACTCTGTGACTGACTGACTCTGTGACTGACTGACTCTGTGACTGACTGACTCTGTGACTGACTGACTCTGTGACTGACTGACTCTGTGACTGACTGACTCTGTGACTGACTGACTCTGTGACTGACTGACTCTGTGACTGACTGACTCTGTGACTGACTGACTCTGTGACTGACTGACTCTGTGACTGACTGACTCTGTGACTGACTGACTCTGTGACTGACTGACTCTGTGACTGACTGACTCTGTGACTGACTGACTCTGTGACTGACTGACTCTGTGACTGACTGACTCTGTGACTGACTGACTCTGTGACTGACTGACTCTGTGACTGACTGACTCTGTGACTGACTGACTCTGTGACTGACTGACTCTGTGACTGACTGACTCTGTGACTGACTGACTCTGTGACTGACTGACTCTGTGACTGACTGACTCTGTGACTGACTGACTCTGTGACTGACTGACTCTGTGACTGACTGACTCTGTGACTGACTGACTCTGTGACTGACTGACTCTGTGACTGACTGACTCTGTGACTGACTGACTCTGTGACTGACTGACTCTGTGACTGACTGACTCTGTGACTGACTGACTCTGTGACTGACTGACTCTGTGACTGACTGACTCTGTGACTGACTGACTCTGTGACTGACTGACTCTGTGACTGACTGACTCTGTGACTGACTGACTCTGTGACTGACTGACTCTGTGACTGACTGACTCTGTGACTGACTGACTCTGTGACTGACTGACTCTGTGACTGACTGACTCTGTGACTGACTGACTCTGTGACTGACTGACTCTGTGACTGACTGACTCTGTGACTGACTGACTCTGTGACTGACTGACTCTGTGACTGACTGACTCTGTGACTGACTGACTCTGTGACTGACTGACTCTGTGACTGACTGACTCTGTGACTGACTGACTCTGTGACTGACTGACTCTGTGACTGACTGACTCTGTGACTGACTGACTCTGTGACTGACTGACTCTGTGACTGACTGACTCTGTGACTGACTGACTCTGTGACTGACTGACTCTGTGACTGACTGACTCTGTGACTGACTGACTCTGTGACTGACTGACTCTGTGACTGACTGACTCTGTGACTGACTGACTCTGTGACTGACTGACTCTGTGACTGACTGACTCTGTGACTGACTGACTCTGTGACTGACTGACTCTGTGACTGACTGACTCTGTGACTGACTGACTCTGTGACTGACTGACTCTGTGACTGACTGACTCTGTGACTGACTGACTCTGTGACTGACTGACTCTGTGACTGACTGACTCTGTGACTGACTGACTCTGTGACTGACTGACTCTGTGACTGACTGACTCTGTGACTGACTGACTCTGTGACTGACTGACTCTGTGACTGACTGACTCTGTGACTGACTGACTCTCTGACTGACTGACTCTCTGACTGACTGACTCTCTGACTGACTGACTCTCTGACTGACTGACTCTCTGACTGACTGACTCTCTGACTGACTGACGCTCTGACTGACTGACTCTCTGACTGACTGACTCTCTGACTGACTGACTCTCTGACTGACTGACTCTCTGACTGACTGACTCTCTGACTGACTGACTCTCTGACTGACTGACTGACTGACTGACTCTCTGACTGACTGACTCTCTGACTGACTGACTCTCTGACTGACTGACTCTCTGACTGACTGACTCTCTGACTGACTGACTCTCTGACTGACTGACTCTCTGACTGACTGACTCTCTGACTGACTGACTCTCTGACTGACTGACTCTCTGACTGACTGACTCTCTGACTGACTGACTCTCTGACTGACTGACTCTCTGACTGACTGACTCTCTGACTGACTGACTCTCTGACTGACTGACTCTCTGACTGACTGACTCTCTGACTGACTGACTCTCTGACTGACTGACTCTCTGACTGACTGACTCTCTGACTGACTGACTCTCTGACTGACTGACTCTCTGACTGACTGACTCTCTGACTGACTGACTCTCTGACTGACTGACTCTCTGACTGACTGACTCTCTGACTGACTGACTCTCTGACTGACTGACTCTCTGACTGACTGACTCTCTGACTGACTGACTCTCTGACTGACTGACTCTCTGACTGACTGACTCTCTGACTGACTGACTCTCTGACTGACTGACTCTCTGACTGACTGACTCTCTCTCTGACTGACTGACTCTCTGACTGACTGACTCTCTGACTGACTGACTCTCTGACTGACTGACTCTCTGACTGACTGACTCTCTGACTGACTGACTCTCTGACTGACTGACTCTCTGACTGACTGACTCTCTGACTGACTGACTCTCTGACTGACTGACTCTCTGACTGACTGACTCTCTGACTGACTGACTCTCTGACTGACTGACTCTCTGACTGACTGACTCTCTGACTGACTGACTCTCTGACTGACTGACTCTCTGACTGACTGACTCTCTGACTGACTGACTCTCTGACTGACTGACTCTCTGACTGACTGACTCTCTGACTGACTGACTCTCTGACTGACTGACTCTCTGACTGACTGACTCTCTGACTGACTGACTCTCTGACTGACTGACTCTCTGACTGACTGACTCTCTGACTGACTGACTCTCTGACTGACTGACTCTCTGACTGACTGACTCTCTGACTGACTGACTCTCTGACTGACTGACTCTCTGACTGACTGACTCTCTGACTGACTGACTCTCTGACTGACTGACTCTCTGACTGACTGACTCTCTGACTGACTGACTCTCTGACTGACTGACTCTCTGACTGACTGACTCTCTGACTGACTGACTCTCTGACTGACTGACTCTCTGACTGACTGACTCTCTGACTGACTGACTCTCTGACTGACTGACTCTCTGACTGACTGACTCTCTGACTGACTGACTCTCTGACTGACTGACTCTCTGACTGACTGACTCTCTGACTGACTGACTCTCTGACTGACTGACTCTCTGACTGACTGACTCTCTGACTGACTCTCTGACTGACTCTCTGACTGACTCTCTGACTGACTGACTGACTCTGACTGACTCTCTGACTCACTGACTCTCTGACTGACTCTCTGACTGAGACTGACTCTCTGACTGACTCACTGACTCTCTGACTGACTGTCTCTCTGACTGACTGACTCTCTGACTGACTGACTCTCTGACTGACTGACTCTCTGACTGACTGACTCTCTGACTGACTGACTCTCTGACTGACTGACTCTCTGACTGACTGACTCTCTGACTGACTGACTCTCTGACTGACTGACTCTCTGACTGACTGACTCTCTGACTGACTGACTCTCTGACTGACTGACTCTCTGACTGACTGACTCTCTGACTGACTGACTCTCTGACTGACTGACTCTCTGACTGACTGACTCTCTGACTGACTGACTCTCTGACTGACTGACTCTCTGACTGACTGACTCTCTGACTGACTGACTCTCTGACTGACTGACTCTCTGACTGACTCACTCTCTGACTGACTGACTCTCTGACTGACTGACTCTCTGACTGACTGACTCTCTGACTGACTCTGACTCTCTGACTGACTCACTCTCTGACTCACTCTCTGACTCACTCTCTGACTCACTCTCTGACTCACTCTCTGACTCACTCTCTGACTCACTCTCTGACTCACTCTCTGACTCACTCTGACTCACTCTCTGACTCACTCTCTGACTCACTCACTCTCTGACTGACTCACTCTCTGACTGACTCACTGACTCACTCTCTGACTCTCTGACTGACTGACTCTCTGACTGACTGACTCTCTGACTGACTGACTCTCTGACTGACTGACTCTCTGACTGACTGACTCTCTGACTGACTGACTCTCTGACTGACTGACTCTCTGACTCTCTGACTCTCTGACTCTCTGACTGACTGACTCTCTGACTGACTGACTCTCTGACTGACTGACTCTCTGACTGACTGACTGACTCTCTGTCTCTCTGACTCTCTGACTGACTGACTGACTCTCTGACTGACTGACTGACTCTCTGACTGACTATCTGACTGACTGACTGACTGACTCTCTGACTGACTGACTGACTCTCTGACTGACTGACTGACTCTGACTGACTCTCTGACTGACTGACTGACTCTCTGACTGACTGACTGACTCTCTGACTGACTGACTGACTCTCTGACTGACTGACTCTCTGACTGACTGACTCTCTGACTGACTGACTCTCTGACTGACTGACTGACTGACTCTCTGACTGACTGACTGACTCTCTGACTGACTGACTGACTCTCTGACTGACTGACTGACTCTCTGACTGACTGACTGACTCTCTGACTGACTGACTGACTCTCTGACTGACTGACTGACTCTCTGACTGACTGACTGACTCTCTGACTGACTGACTGACTCTCTGACTGACTGACTGACTCTCTGACTGACTGACTGACTCTCTGACTGACTGACTGACTCTCTGACTGACTGACTGACTCTCTGACTGACTGACTGACTGACTGACTCTCTGACTGACTGACTCTCTGACTGACTGACTGACTGACTCTCTGACTGACTCTCTGACTGACTGACTGTCTCTGACTGACTGACTGTCTCTGACTGACTGACTCTCTGACTGACTGACTGACTCTCTGACTGACTGACTGACTGACTCTCTGACTGACTGACTGACTGACTCTCTGACTGACTGACTGACTGACTCTCTGACTGACTGACTGACTGACTGACTCTCTGACTGACTGACTGACTCTCTGACTGACTGACTGACTCTCTGACTGACTGACTGACTCTCTGACTGACTGACTGACTCTCTGACTGACTGACTGACTCTCTGACTGACTGACTGACTCTCTGACTGACTGACTGACTCTCTGACTGACTGACTGACTCTCTGACTGACTGACTGACTCTCTGACTGACTGACTGACTGACTCTCTGACTGACTGACTGACTCTCTGACTGACTGACTGACTCTCTGACTGACTGACTGACTCTCTGACTGACTGACTGACTCTCTGACTGACTGACTGACTGACTCTCTGACTGACTGACTGACTCTCTGACTGACTGACTCTCTGACTGACTGACTCTCTGACTGACTGACTGACTGACTCTCTGACTGACTGACTGACTGACTCTCTGACTGACTGACTCTCTGACTGACTGACTCTCTGACTGACTGACTCTCTGACTGACTGACTCTCTGACTGACTGACTGACTGACTCTCTGACTGACTCTCTGACTGACTGACTGTCTCTGACTGACTGACTGACTGTCTCTGACTGACTGACTGACTCTCTGACTGACTGACTGACTGACTGACTCTCTGACTGACTGACTGACTCTCTGACTGACTGACTGACTCTCTGACTGACTGACTGACTGACTGACTCTCTGACTGACTGACTGACTCTCTGACTGATTGACTCTCTGACTGACTGACTGACTCTCTGACTGACTGACTGACTCTCTGACTGACTGACTCTCTGACTCTCTGACTGACTGACTCTCTGACTGACTGACTCTCTGACTGACTGACTCTCTGACTCTCTGACTGACTGACTCTCTGACTGACTGACTCTCTGACTGACTGACTCTCTGACTGACTGACTCTCTGACTGACTGACTGACTGACTCTCTGACTGACGGACTGACTCTCTGACTGACTGACTGACTCTCTGACTGACTGACTGACTCTCTGACTGACTCACTGACTGACTGACTGACTCTCTGACTGACTGACTGACTCTCTGAGTGACTGACTGACTGACTCTCTGACTGACTGACTCTCTGACTGACTGACTGACTCACACTCTGACTGACTGACTGACTGACTCTCTGACTGACTGACTGACTCACACTCTGACTGACTGACTGACTGACTCTTTGACTGACTGACTGACTCTCTGACTGACTGACTGACTCTCTGACTGACTGACTGACTCTCTGACTGACTGACTGACTCTCTGACTGACTGACTGACTCTCTGACTGACTGACTGACTCTCTGACTGACTGACTGACTCTCTGACTGACTGACTGACTGACTCTCTGACTGACTGACTGACTGACTCTCTGACTGACTGACTCTCTGACTGACTGACTGACTCTCTGACTGACTCTCTGACTGACTGACTGTCTCTGACTGACTGACTGACTGTCTCTGACTGACTGACTGACTCTCTGACTCTCTGACTGACTGACTGACTCTCTGACTGACTGACTGACTCTCTGACTGACTGACTGACTCTCTGACTGACTGACTGACTGACTGACTGACTGACTCTCTGACTGACTGACTGACTGACTCTCTGACTGATTGACTCTCTGACTGACTGACTGACTCTCTGACTGACTGACTGACTCTCTGACTGACTGACTGACTGACTCTCTGACTGACTGACTGACTGACTCTCTGACTGACTGACTGACTGACTCTCTGACTGACTGACTCTCTGACTGACTGACTCTCTGACTGACTGACTCTCTGACTCTCTGACTGACTGACTCTCTGACTGACTGACTCTCTGACTGACTGACTCTCTGACTCTCTGACTCTCTGACTGACGGACTCTCTGACTGACTGACTGACTCTCTGACTGACTGACTGACTCTCTGACTGACTGACTGACTCTCTGACTGACTGACTGACTCTCTGACTGACTCTCTGACTGACTGACTGACTGACCCTCTGACTGACTGACTGACTCTCTGACTGACTGACTGACTCTCTGACTGACTGACTGACTCTCTGACTGACTGACTGACTCTCTGACTGACTGACTGACTCTCTGACTGACTGACTGACTCTCTGACTGACTGACTCTCTGAGTGACTGACTGACTGACTCTCTGACTGACTGACTCTCTGACTGACTGACTGACTCACACTCTGACTGACTGACTGACTGACTCTCTGACTGACTGACTGACTCACACTCTGACTGACTGACTGACTGACTCTCTGACTGACTGACTCTCTGACTGACTGACTGACTCTCTGACTGACTGACTGACTGACTCTCTGACTGACTGACTGACTGACTCTCTGACTGACTGACTCTCTGACTGACTGACTGACTGACTGACTCTCTGACTGACTCTCTGACTGACTGACTGTCTCTGACTGACTGACTGACTGTCTCTGACTGACTGACTGACTCTCTGACTGACTGACTGACTCTCTGACTGACTGACTTACTGACTCTCTGACTGACTGACTGACTCTCTGACTGACTGACTGACTCTCTGACTGACTGACTGACTGACTGACTCTCTGACTGACTGACTGACTGACTCTCTGACTGATTGACTCTCTGACTGACTGACTGACTCTCTGACTGACTGACTGACTCTCTGACTGACTGACTGACTGACTCTCTGACTGACTGACTGACTCTCTGACTGACTGACTGACTCTCTGACTGACTGACTCTCTGACTGACTGACTCTCTGACTGACTGACTGACTGACTCTCTGACTGACTGACTGACTCTCTGACTGACTGACTGACTGACTGACTGACTCTCTGACTGACTGACTGACTGACTCTCTGACTGACTGACTCTCTGACTGACTGACTGACTGACTCTCTGACTGACTGACTGACTGACTGACTCTCTGACTGACTGACTGACTCTCTGACTGACTGACTGACTCTCTGACTGACTGACTCTCTGACTGACTGACTCTCTGACTGACTGACTCTCTGACTGACTGACTGACTCTCTGACTGACTGACTGACTCTCTGACTGACTGACTCTCTGACTGACTGACTGACTCTCTGACTGACTGACTGACTGACTGACTCTCTGACTGACTGACTGACTGACTGTCTGACTGACTGACTGACTCTCTGACTGACTGACTGACTCTCTGACTGACTGACTGACTGACTCTCTGACTGACTGACTGACTGACTCTCTGACTGACTCTGTGACTGACTGAATGACTGACTCTCTGACTGACTGACTGACTCTCTGACTGACTGACTGACTGACTCTCTGACTGACTGACTGACTCTCTGACTGACTGACTGACTCTCTCTCTGACTGACTCTCTCTCTGACTGACTCTCTCTCTGACTGACTCTCTCTCTGACTGACTCTCTCTCTGACTGACTGACTCTCTGACTGACTGACTCTCTGACTGACTGACTCTCTGACTGACTGACTCTCTGACTGACTGACTCTCTGACTGACTGACTCTCTGACTGACTGACTCTCTGACTGACTGACTCTCTGACTGACTGACTCTCTGACTGACTGACTCTCTGACTGACTGACTCTCTGACTGACTGACTCTCTGACTGACTGACTCTCTGACTGACTGACTCTCTGACTGACTGACTCTCTGACTGACTGACTCTCTGACTGACTGACTCTCTGACTGACTGACTCTCTGACTGACTGACTCTCTGACTGACTGACTCTCTGACTGACTGACTCTCTGACTGACTGACTCTCTGACTGACTGACTCTCTGACTGACTGACTCTCTGACTGACTGACTGACTCTCTGACTCTCTGACTGACTGACTGACTGACTCTCTGACTGACTCTCTGACTGACTGACTGACTCTCTGACTGACTGACTGACTCTCTGACTGACTGACTCTCTGACTGACTGACTCTCTGACTGACTGACTCTCTGACTGACTGACTCTCTGACTGACTGACTCTCTGACTGACTGACTCTCTGACTGACTGACTGACTCTCTGACTGACTGACTGACTCTCTGACTGACTGACTGACTCTCTGACTGACTGACTCTCTGACTGACTGACTGACTCTCTGACTGACTGACTGACTCTCTGACTGACTGACTGACTCTCTGACTGACTGACTGACTCTCTGACTGACTCTCTGACTCTCTGACTGACTCTCTGACTGACTGACTGACTCTCTGACTGACTGACTCTCTGACTGACTGACTCTCTGACTGACTGACTCTCTGACTGACTGACTCTCTGACTGACTGACTCTCTGACTGACTGACTCTCTGACTGACTGACTCTCTGACTGACTGACTCTCTGACTGACTGACTCTCTGACTGACTGACTCTCTGACTGACTGACTCTCTGACTGACTGACTCTCTGACTGACTGACTCTCTGACTGACTGACTCTCTGACTGACTGACTCTCTGACTGACTCTCTCTCTGACTGACTCTCTCTCTGACTGACTCTCTCTCTGACTGACTCTCTCTCTGACTGACTCTCTCTCTGACTGACTCTCTCTCTGACTGACTCTCTCTCTGACTGACTCTCTCTCTGACTGACTCTCTCTCTGACTGACTCTCTCTCTGACTGACTCTCTCTCTGACTGACTGACTCTCTGACTGACTGACTCTCTGACTGACTGACTCTCTGACTGACTGACTCTCTGACTGACTGACTCTCTGACTGACTGACTCTCTGACTGACTGACTCTCTGACTGACTGACTCTCTGACTGACTGACTCTCTGACTGACTGACTCTCTGACTGACTGACTCTCTGACTGACTGACTCTCTGACTGACTGACTCTCTGACTGACTGACTCTCTGACTGACTGACTCTCTGACTGACTGACTCTCTGACTGACTGACTCTCTGACTGACTGACTCTCTGACTGACTGACTCTCTGACTGACTGACTCTCTGACTGACTGACTCTCTGACTGACTGACTCTCTGACTGACTGACTCTCTGACTGACTGACTCTCTGACTGACTGACTCTCTGACTGACTGACTCTCTGACTGACTGACTCTCTGACTGACTGACTCTCTGACTGACTGACTCTCTGACTGACTGACTCTCTGACTGACTGACTCTCTGACTGACTGACTCTCTGACTGACTGACTCTCTGACTGACTGACTGACTCTCTGACTGACTGACTGACTCTCTGACTGACTGACTGACTCTCTGACTGACTGACTGACTCTCTGACTGACTGACTGACTCTCTGACTGACTGACTGACTCTCTGACTGACTGACTGACTCTCTGACTGACTGACTGACTCTCTGACTGACTGACTGACTCTCTGACTGACTGACTGACTCTCTGACTGACTGACTGACTCTCTGACTGACTGACTGACTCTCTGACTGACTGACTGACTCTCTGACTGACTGACTGACTCTCTGACTGACTGACTGACTCTCTGACTGACTGACTGACTCTCTGACTGACTGACTGACTCTCTGACTGACTGACTGACTCTCTGACTGACTGACTGACTCTCTGACTGACTGACTGACTCTCTGACTGACTGACTGACTCTCTGACTGACTGACTGACTCTCTGACTGACTGACTGACTCTCTGACTGACTGACTGACTCTCTGACTGACTGACTGACTCTCTGACTGACTGACTGACTCTCTGACTGACTGACTGACTCTCTGACTGACTGACTGACTCTCTGACTGACTGACTGACTCTCTGACTGACTGACTGACTCTCTGACTGACTGACTGACTCTCTGACTGACTGACTGACTCTCTGACTGACTGACTGACTCTCTGACTGACTGACTGACTCTCTGACTGACTGACTGACTCTCTGACTGACTGACTGACTCTCTGACTGACTGACTGACTCTCTGACTGACTGACTGACTCTCTGACTGACTGACTGACTCTCTGACTGACTGACTGACTCTCTGACTGACTGACTGACTCTCTGACTGACTGACTGACTCTCTGACTGACTGACTGACTCTCTGACTGACTGACTGACTCTCTGACTGACTGACTGACTCTCTGACTGACTGACTGACTCTCTGACTGACTGACTGACTCTCTGACTGACTGACTGACTCTCTGACTGACTGACTGACTCTCTGACTGACTGACTGACTCTCTGACTGACTGACTGACTCTCTGACTGACTGACTGACTCTCTGACTGACTGACTGACTCTCTGACTGACTGACTGACTCTCTGACTGACTGACTGACTCTCTGACTGACTGACTGACTCTCTGACTGACTGACTGACTCTCTGACTGACTGACTGACTCTCTGACTGACTGACTGACTCTCTGACTGACTGACTGACTCTCTGACTGACTGACTGACTCTCTGACTGACTGACTGACTCTCTGACTGACTGACTGACTCTCTGACTGACTGACTGACTCTCTGACTGACTGACTGACTCTCTGACTGACTGACTGACTCTCTGACTGACTGACTGACTCTCTGACTGACTGACTGACTCTCTGACTGACTGACTGACTCTCTGACTGACTGACTGACTCTCTGACTGACTGACTGACTCTCTGACTGACTGACTGACTCTCTGACTGACTGACTGACTCTCTGACTGACTGACTGACTCTCTGACTGACTGACTGACTCTCTGACTGACTGACTGACTCTCTGACTGACTGACTGACTCTCTGACTGACTGACTGACTCTCTGACTGACTGACTGACTCTCTGACTGACTGACTGACTCTCTGACTGACTGACTGACTCTCTGACTGACTGACTGACTCTCTGACTGACTGACTGACTCTCTGACTGACTGACTGACTCTCTGACTGACTGACTGACTCTCTGACTGACTGACTGACTCTCTGACTGACTCTCTGACTGACTGACTGACTCTCTGACTGACTGACTGACTCTCTGACTGACTGACTCTCTGACTGACTGACTGACTCTCTGACTGACTGACTCTCTGACTGACTGACTGACTCTCTGACTGACTGACTGACTCTCTGACTGACTGACTGACTCTCTGACTGACTGACTGACTCTCTGACTGACTGACTGACTCTCTGACTGACTGACTGACTCTCTGACTGACTGACTGACTCTCTGACTGACTGACTGACTCTCTGACTGACTGACTGACTCTCTGACTGACTGACTCTCTGACTGACTGACTGACTCTCTGACTGACTGACTGACTCACTGACTGACTGACTCTCTGACTGACTGACTGACTCTCTGACTGACTGACTGACTCTCTGACTGACTGACTGACTCTCTGACTGACTGACTGACTCTCTGACTGACTGACTCTCTGACTGACTGACTCTCTGACTGACTGACTCTCTGACTGACTGACTCTCTGACTGACTGACTCTCTGACTGACTGACTCTCTGACTGACTGACTCTCTGACTGACTGACTCTCTGACTGACTGACTCTCTGACTGACTGACTCTCTGACTGACTGACTCTCTGACTGACTGACTCTCTGACTGACTGACTCTCTGACTGACTGACTCTCTGACTGACTGACTCTCTGACTGACTGACTCTCTGACTGACTGACTCTCTGACTGACTGACTCTCTGACTGACTGACTCTCTGACTGACTGACTCTCTGACTGACTGACTCTCTGACTGACTGACTCTCTGACTGACTGACTCTCTGACTGACTGACTCTCTGACTGACTCTCTGACTGACTGACTCTCTGACTGACTGACTCTCTGACTGACTGACTCTCTGACTGACTGACTCTCTCTCTGACTGACTCTCTCTCTGACTGACTCTCTCTCTGACTGACTCTCTCTCTGACTGACTCTCTCTCTGACTGACTCTCTCTCTGACTGACTCTCTCTCTGACTGACTCTCTCTCTGACTGACTCTCTCTCTGACTGACTCTCTCTCTGACTGACTGACTCTCTGACTGACTGACTCTCTGACTGACTGACTCTCTGACTGACTGACTCTCTGACTGACTGACTCTCTGACTGACTGACTCTCTGACTGACTGACTCTCTGACTGACTGACTCTCTGACTGACTGACTCTCTGACTGACTGACTCTCTGACTGACTGACTCTGTGACTGACTGACTCTGTGACTGACTGACTCTCTGACTGACTGACTCTCTGACTGACTGACTCTCTGACTGACTGACTCTCTGACTGACTGACTCTCTGACTGACTGACTCTCTGACTGACTGACTCTGTGACTGACTGACTCTGTGACTGACTGACTCTGTGACTGACTGACTCTCTGACTGACTGACTCTGTGACTGACTGACTCTGTGACTGACTGACTCTGTGACTGACTGACTCTGTGACTGACTGACTCTGTGACTGACTGACTCTGTGACTGACTGACTCTGTGACTGACTGACTCTGTGACTGACTGACTCTGTGACTGACTGACTCTGTGACTGACTGACTCTGTGACTGACTGACTCTGTGACTGACTGACTCTGTGACTGACTGACTCTGTGACTGACTGACTCTGTGACTGACTGACTCTGTGACTGACTGACTCTGTGACTGACTGACTCTGTGACTGACTGACTCTGTGACTGACTGACTCTGTGACTGACTGACTCTGTGACTGACTGACTCTGTGACTGACTGACTCTGTGACTGACTGACTCTGTGACTGACTGACTCTGTGACTGACTGACTCTGTGACTGACTGACTCTGTGACTGACTGACTCTGTGACTGACTGACTCTGTGACTGACTGACTCTGTGACTGACTGACTCTGTGACTGACTGACTCTGTGACTGACTGACTCTGTGACTGACTGACTCTGTGACTGACTGACTCTGTGACTGACTGACTCTGTGACTGACTGACTCTGTGACTGACTGACTCTGTGACTGACTGACTCTGTGACTGACTGACTCTGTGACTGACTGACTCTGTGACTGACTGACTCTGTGACTGACTGACTCTGTGACTGACTGACTCTGTGACTGACTGACTCTCTGACTGACTGACTCTGTGACTGACTGACTCTCTGACTGACTGACTCTGTGACTGACTGACTCTGTGACTGACTGACTCTCTGACTGACTGACTCTCTGACTGACTGACTCTCTGACTGACTGACTCTCTGACTGACTGACTCTCTGACTGACTGACTCTCTGACTGACTGACTCTCTGACTGACTGACTCTCTGACTGACTGACTCTCTGACTGACTGACTCTCTGACTGACTGACTCTCTGACTGACTGACTCTCTGACTGACTGACTCTCTGACTGACTGACTCTCTGACTGACTGACTCTCTGACTGACTGACTCTCTGACTGACTGACTCTCTGACTGACTGACTCTCTGACTGACTGACTCTCTGACTGACTGACTCTCTGACTGACTGACTCTCTGACTGACTGACTCTCTGACTGACTGACTCTCTGACTGACTGACTCTCTGACTGACTGACTCTCTGACTGACTGACTCTCTGACTGACTGACTCTCTGACTGACTGACTCTCTGACTGACTGACTCTCTGACTGACTGACTCTCTGACTGACTGACTCTCTGACTGACTGACTCTCTGACTGACTGACTCTCTGACTGACTGACTCTCTGACTGACTGACTCTCTGACTGACTGACTCTCTGACTGACTGACTCTCTGACTGACTGACTCTCTGACTGACTGACTCTCTGACTGACTGACTCTCTGACTGACTGACTCTCTGACTGACTGACTCTCTGACTGACTGACTCTCTGACTGACTGACTCTCTGACTGACTGACTCTCTGACTGACTGACTCTCTGACTGACTGACTCTCTGACTGACTGACTCTCTGACTGACTGACTCTCTGACTGACTGACTCTCTGACTGACTGACTCTCTGACTGACTGACTCTCTGACTGACTGACTCTCTGACTGACTGACTCTCTGACTGACTGACTCTCTGACTGACTGACTCTCTGACTGACTGACTCTCTGACTCTCTGACTGACTCTCTGACTCTCTGACTGACTCTCTGACTCTCTGACTGACTCTCTGACTCTCTGACTGACTCTCTGACTCTCTGACTGACTCTCTGACTGACTCACTGACTCTCTGACTCTCTGACTGACTCTCTGACTGACTCACTGACTCTGACTGACTCACTCTCTGACTCACTCTCTGACTCACTCTCTGACTCACTCTCTGACTGACTGACTGACTCTCTGACTGACTGACTGACTCTCTGACTGACTCTCTGACTGACTGACTGACTCTCTGACTGACTGACTGACTCTCTGACTGACTGACTGACTCTCTGACTGACTGACTGAGACTGACTGACTGACTCTCTGACTGACTGACTCTCTGACTGACTGACTGACTGACTGACTCTCTGACTGACTGACTGACTCTCTGACTGACTGACTGACTCTCTGACTGACTGACTCTCTGACTGACTGACTCTCTGACTGACTGACTGACTCACACTCTGACTGACTGACTGACTCTCTGACTGACTGACTGACTCTCTGACTGACTGACTGACTCTCTGACTGACTGACTGACTCTCTGACTGACTGACTGACTCTCTGACTGACTGACTGACTCTCTGACTGACTGACTCTCTGACTGACTGACTGACTGACTCTCTGACTGACTGACTCTCTGACTGACTGACTCTCTGACTGACTGACTGACTCTCTGACTGACTGACTGACTGACTGACTGACTGACTGACTCTCTGACTGACTGACTGACTGACTCTCTGACTGACTGACTCTCTGACTGACTGACTGACTGACTCTCTGACTGACTCTCTGACTGACTGACTGTCTCTGACTGACTGACTGTCTCTGACTGACTGACTCTCTGACTGACTGACTGACTCTCTGACTGACTGACTGACTCTCTGACTGACTGACTGACTCTCTGACTGACTGACTGACTCTCTGACTGACTGACTGACTCTCTGACTGACTGACTGACTCTCTGACTGACTGACTGACTCTCTGACTGACTCTCTGACTGACTGACTGACTCTCTGACTGACTGACTGACTCTCTGACTGACTGACTGACTCTCTGACTGACTCTCTGACTGACTGACTGACTCTCTGACTGACTGACTGACTCTCTGACTGACTCTCTGACTCTCTGACTGACTGACTCTCTGACTGACTGACTCTCTGACTGACTGACTCTCTGACTGACTGACTCTCTGACTGACTGACTCTCTGACTGACTGACTGACTCTCTGACTGACTGACTGACTCTCTGACTGACTGACTGACTCTCTGACTGACTCTCTGACTGACTGACTGACTGACTCTCTGACTGACTGACTGACTCTCTGACTGACTGACTGACTCTGACTGACTGACTGACTCTGACTGACTGACTGACTCTCTGACTGACTGACTGACTCTCTGACTGACTGACTGACTGACTGACTCTCTGACTGACTGACTCTCTGACTGACTGACTCTCTGACTGACTGACTCTCTGACTGACTGACTCACACTCTGACTGACTGACTGACTCTCTGACTGACTGACTGACTGACTCTCTGACTGACTGACTGACTCTCTGACTGACTGACTCTCTGACTGACTGACTGACTCTCTGACTGACTGACTGACTCTCTGACTGACTGACTCTCTGACTGACTGACTGACTGACTCTCTGACTGACTGACTGACTCTCTGACTGACTGACTGACTGACTCTCTGACTGACTGACTGACTGACTCTCTGACTGACTGACTGACTGACTCTCTGACTGACTGACTCTCTGACTGACTGACTGACTGACTCTCTGACTGTCTCTGACTGACTGACTGACTGTCTCTGACTGACTGACTGACTGTCTCTGACTGACTGACTCTCTGACTGACTGACTGACTCTCTGACTGACTGACTGACTGACTCTCTGACTGACTGACTGACTGACTCTCTGACTGACTGACTGACTGACTGACTGACTGACTGACTCTCTGACTGACTGACTGACTGACTCTCTGACTGACTGACTGACTCTCTGACTGACTGACTGACTGTCTGACTGACTGACTGACTCTCTGACTGACTGACTGACTGACTCTCTGACTGACTGACTGACTCTCTGACTGACTGACTGACTCTCTGACTGACTGACTGACTGACTCTCTGACTGACTGACTGACTCTCTGACTGACTGACTCTCTGACTGACTGACTGACTGACTCTCTGACTGACTGACTGACTGACTCACTGACTGACTGACTCTCTGACTGACTGACTCTGACTGACTGACTGACTGACTCTCTGACTGACTCTCTGACTGACTGACTGTCTCTGACTGACTGACTGACTGTCTCTGACTGACTGACTGACTCTCTGACTGACTGACTCTCTGACTGACTGACTGACTGACTCTCTGACTGACTGACTGACTCTCTGACTGACTGACTCTCTGACTGACTCTCTGACTGACTGACTGACTGACTGACTCTCTGACTGACTGACTGACTCTCTGACTGATTGACTCTCTGACTGACTGACTGACTCTCTGACTGACTGACTGACTCTCTGACTGACTGACTCTCTGACTCTCTGACTGACTGACTCTCTGACTGACTGACTCTCTGACTGACTGACTGACTCTCTGACTGACTGACTGACTCTCTGACTGACTGACTCTCTGACTGACTGACTGACTCTCTGACTGACTGACTGACTCTCTGACTGACTGACTCTCTGACTGACTGACTGACTCTCTGACTGACTGACTGACTCTCTGACTGACTGACTGACTCTCTGACTGACTGACTGACTCTCTGACTGACTGACTGACTCTCTGACTGACTCTCTGACTGACTCTGACTGACTCACTGACTGACTGACTGACTCTCTGACTGACTCTCTGAGTGACTCTCTGACTGACTGACTGACTCACACTCTGACTGACTGACTGACTGACTCTCTGACTGACTGACTGACTCACACTCTGACTGACTGACTGACTGACTCTTTGACTGACTGACTGACTCTCTGACTGACTCTCTGACTGACTGACTGACTCTCTGACTGACTGACTGACTCTCTGACTGACTGACTCTCTGACTGACTGACTGACTCTCTGACTGACTGACTCTCTGACTGACTGACTGACTCTCTGACTGACTGACTGACTGACTCTCTGACTGACTGACTGACTGACTCTCTGACTGACTGACTCTCTGACTGACTGACTGACTCTCTGACTGACTCTCTGACTGACTGACTGTCTCTGACTGACTGACTGACTCTCTGACTCTCTGACTGACTGACTGACTGACTCTCTGACTGACTGACTGACTCTCTGACTGACTGACTCACTGACTGACTGACTGACTGACTGACTGACTGACTGACTGACTGACTGACTCTCTGACTGATTGACTCTCTGACTGACTGACTGACTCTCTGACTGACTGACTGACTCTCTGACTGACTGACTGACTGACTCTCTGACTGACTGACTGACTCTCTGACTGACTGACTGACTCTCTGACTGACTGACTCTCTGACTGACTGACTCTCTGACTCTCTGACTGACTGACTCTCTGACTGACTGACTCTCTGACTGACTGACTCTCTGACTCTGACTCTCTGACTGACGGACTCTCTGACTGACTGACTGACTCTCTGACTGACTGACTGACTCTCTGACTGACTGACTGACTCTCTGACTGACTGACTGACTCTCTGACTGACTCTCTGACTGACTGACTGACTGACCCTCTGACTGACTGACTGACTCTCTGACTGACTGACTGACTGACTCTCTGACTGACTGACTGACTCTCTGACTGACTGACTGACTCTCTGACTGACTGACTGACTCTCTGACTGACTGACTGACTCTCTGACTGACTGACTCTCTGACTGACTGACTGACTGACTCTCTGAGTGACTGACTGACTCTCTGACTGACTGACTCTCTGACTGACTGACTCTCTGACTGACTGACTGACTGACTGACTCTCTGACTGACTCTCTGACTGACTGACTGTCTCTGACTGACTGACTGACTGTCTCTGACTGACTGACTGACTGTCTCTGACTGACTGACTGACTCTCTGACTGACTGACTGACTGACTCTCTGACTGACTGACTGACTGACTCTCTGACTGACTGACTGACTCTCTGACTGACTGACTGACTCTCTGACTGACTGACTGACTCTCTGACTGATTGACTCTCTGACTGACTGACTGACTCTCTGACTGACTGACTGACTCTCTGACTGACTGACTGACTGACTCTCTGACTGACTGACTGACTGACTCTCTGACTGACTGACTGACTCTCTGACTGACTGACTGACTCTCTGACTGACTGACTCTCTGACTGACTGACTGACTGACTCTCTGACTGACTGACTGACTCTCTGACTGACTGACTGACTGACTGACTGACTCTCTGACTGACTGACTGACTGACTGACTGACTCTCTGACTGACTGACTGACTGACTGACTCTCTGACTGACTGACTGACTCTCTGACTGACTGACTGACTGACTCTCTGACTGACTGACTGACTGACTCTCTGACTGACTGACTGACTGACTCTCTGACTGACTGACTGACTCTCTGACTGACTGACTCTCTGACTGACTGACTGACTCTCTGACTGACTGACTCTCTGACTGACTGACTGACTCTCTGACTGACTGACTGACTCTCTGACTGACTGACTGACTCTCTGACTGACTGACTGACTGACTCTCTGACTGACTGACTGACTGACTGTCTGACTGACTGACTGACTGACTCTCTGACTGACTGACTGACTCTCTGACTGACTGACTGACTGACTCTCTGACTGACTGAATGACTGACTCTCTGACTGACTGACTGACTCTCTGACTGACTGACTGACTGACTCTCTGACTGACTGACTGACTGACTCTCTGACTGACTGACTGACTGACTCTCTGACTGACTGACTGACTCTCTGACTGACTGACTGACTGACTCTCTGACTGACTGACTGACTGACTGACTCTCTGACTGACTGACTGACTGACTCTCTGACTGACTGACTGACTCTCTGACTGACTGACTGACTCTCTGACTGACTGACTCTCTGACTGACTGACTGACTGACTCTCTGACTGACTGACTGACTGACGCTCTGACTGACTCTCTGACTGACTGACTGACTGACTCTCTGACTGACTGACTGACTGACTGACTGACTGACTGACTCTCTGACTGACTGACTGACTGACTCTCTGACTGACTGACTGACTCTCTGACTGACTGACTGACTCTCTGACTGACTGACTGACTCTCTGACTGACTGACTGACTGACTCTCTGACTGACTGACTCTCTGACTGACTGACTGACTCTCTGACTGACTGACTGACTCTCTGACTGACTGACTGACTCTCTGACTGACTGACTGACTCTCTGACTGACTGACTGACTGACTCTCTGACTGACTGACTGACTGACTGACTCTCTGACTGACTGATTGACTGACTCTCTGACTGACTGACTGACTCTCTGACTGACTGACTGACTCTCTGACTGACTGACTGACTGACTCACTGACTGACTCTCTGACTGACTGACTCTCTGACTGACTGACTCTCTGACTGACTGACTGACTGACTCTCTGACTGACTGACTGACTCTCTGACTGACTGACTGACTCTCTGACTGACTGACTGACTGACTCTCTGACTGACGACTGACTCTCTGACTGACTGACTGACTCTCTGACTGACTGACTGACTGACTCTCTGACTGACTGACTGACTCACTCTCTGACTGACTGACTGACTCACTCTCTGACTGACTGACTGACTCTCTGACTGACTGACTGACTGACTCTCTGACTGACTGACTGACTCTCTGACTGACTGACTGACTCTCTGACTGACTGACTGACTCTCTGACTGACTGACTGACTCTCTGACTGACTGACTGACTCTCTGACTGACTGACTGACTCTCTGACTGACTGACTGACTCTCTGACTGACTGACTGACTCTCTGACTGACTGACTGACTCTCTGACTGACTGACTGACTCTCTGACTGACTGACTGACTCTCTGACTGACTGACTGACTCTCTGACTGACTGACTGACTCTCTGACTGACTGACTGACTCTCTGACTGACTGACTGACTGACTCTCTGACTGACTGACTGACTCTCTGACTGACTGACTGACTGACTGACTCTCTGACTGACTCTCTGACTGACTGACTGACTCTCTGACTGACTGACTGACTGACTCTCTGACTGACTGACTCTCTGACTGACTGACTCTCTGACTGACTGACTCTCTGACTGACTGACTGACTCTCTGACTGACTGACTGACTGACTCTCTGACTGACTGACTGACTGACTCTCTGACTGACTGACTGACTCTCTGACTGACTGACTGACTGACTCTCTGACTGACGACTGACTCTCTGACTGACTGACTCTCTGACTGACTGTCTGACTCTCTGACTGACTGTCTGACTCTCTGACTGACTGACTGACTCACTCTCTGACTGACTGACTGACTCTCTGACTGACTGACTGACTGACTCTCTGACTGACTGACTGACTCTCTGACTGACTGACTGACTCTCTGACTGACTGACTGACTCTCTGACTGACTGACTGACTCTCTGACTGACTGACTGACTCTGACTGACTGACTGACTGTCTGACTGACTCTCTGACTGACTGACTGACTCTCTGACTGACTGACTGACTCTCTGACTGACTGACTGACTCTCTGACTGACTGACTCTCTGACTGACTGACTGACTCTCTGACTGACTGACTCTCTGACTGACTGACTGACTCTCTGACTGACTCTCTGACTGACTGACTGACTCTCTGACTGACTGACTGACTCTCTGACTGACTGACTGACTCTCTGACTGACTGACTGACTCTCTGACTGACTGACTGACTCTCTGACTGACTGACTGACTCTCCGACTGACTGACTGACTCTCTGACTGACTGACTGACTCTCTGACTGACTGACTGACTCTCTGACTGACTGACTGACTCTCTGACTGACTGACTGACGCTCTGACTGACTGACTGACTCTCTGACTGACTCTGACTGACTGACTGACTCTCTGACTGACTGACTCACTCTCTGACTGACTGACTCACTCTCTGACTGACTGACTGACTCTCTGACTGACTGACTGACTCTCTGACTGACTGACTGACTGACTCTCTGACTGACTGACTGACTGACTCTCTGACTGACTGACTGACTCTCTGACTGACTGACTGACTCTCTGACTGACTGACTGACTCTCTGACTGACTGACTGACTCTCTGACTGACTGACTGACTGACTCTCTGACTGACTGACTGACTCTCTGACTGACTGACTGACTCTCTGACTGACTCTCTGACTGACTGACTGACTCTCTGACTGACTGACTGACTCTCTGACTGACTGTCTGACTGACTGACTGACTCTCTGACTGACTGACTGACTCTCTGACTGACTGACTCTCTGACTGACTGACTGACTCTCTGACTGACTGACTGACTCTCTGACTGACTGACTGACTCTCTGACTGACTGACTGACTCTCTGGCTGACTGACTGACTCTCTGGCTGACTGACTGACTCTCTGGCTGACTGACTGACTCTCTGACTGACTGACTGACTCTCTGGCTGACTCTCTCGCTGACTGACTCTCTCGCTGACTGACTCTCTCGCTGACTGACTCTCTCGCTGACTGACTCTCTCGCTCACTGACTCTCTCGCACACTGACTCTCTCGCTGACTGACTCTCTCGCTCACTGACTCTCTCGCTGACCTACTCTCTCGCTGACTCACTGACTCTGACACTCGCTGACTCACTGACTCTGACACTCGCTGACTCACTGACTCTGACACTCGCTGACTCTCTCACTGACTCTGACACTCGCTGACTCTGACACTCGCTGACTCACTGACTCTGACACTCGCTGACTCACTGACTGACTGACTCTGACACTCGCTGACTCACTGACTGACTGACTCTGACACTCGCTGACTCACTGACTGACTGACTCTGACACTCGCTGACTCACTGACTGACTGACTCTGACACTGACTGACTGACTCTGACACTCGCTGACTCACTGACTGACTGACTCTGACACTCGCTGACTCACTGACTGACTGACTGACACTCGCTGACTCACTGACTGACTGACTCTGACACTCGCTGACTCACTGACTGACTGACTCACTGACTGACTCACTGACTGACTCACTGACTGACACACTGACTGACACACTGACTGACACACTGACTGACTGACTGACTGACTGACTGACACACTGACTGACTGACACACTGACTGACTGACTCACTGACTGACACACTGACTGACTGACTCACTGACTGACTGACACACTGACTGACACACTGACTGACTGACTGACTGACTCACTGACTGACTCACTGACTGACTCACTGACTGACTCACTGACTGACTCACTGACTGACTCACTGACTGACTCACTGACTGACTCACTGACTGACTCACTGACTGACTCACTGACTGACTCACTGACTGACTCACTGACTGACTGACTGACTGACTCACTGACTGACTCACTGACTGACTGACTGACTGACTGACTGACTGACTGACTGACTGACTGACTGACTGAGTGACTCACTGACTGAGTGACTCACTGACTGAGTGACTCACTGACTGAGTGACTCACTGACTGAGTGACTCACTGACTGAGTGACTCACTGACTGAGTGACTCACTGACTGAGTGACTCACTGACTGAGTGACTCACTGACTGAGTGACTCACTGACTGACTCACTGACTGACTCACTGACTGACTGACTGACTGACTCTGACACTCACTGACTCTGACACTCACTGACTCTGTGACTGACTCTGACACTCACTGACTCACTGACTGACTGACTCTGACACTCACTGCCTCACTGACTGACACTGACTGACTGACACTGACTGACTGACTGACTGACTGACTGACTGACTGACTGACTGACTGACTGACTGACTCACTGACTGACTGACTCGGTGACTGGCTCGGTGACTGGCTCGGTGACTGGCTCGGTGACTGGCTCGGTGACTGGCTCGGTGACTGGCTCGGTGACTGGCTCGGTGACTGGCTCGGTGACTGGCTCGGTGACTGACTGACTCTGACACTCACTGACTCTGTGACTGACTCACTGACTGACTCACTGACTGACTCACTTACTGACTGACTCACTGACTGACTGACTCACTGACTGACTGACTCACTGACTGACTGACTCACTGACTGACTGACTCACTGACTGACACACTGACTGACTGACACACTGACTGACTGACTGACTGACTCACTGACTGACTGACTGACTCACTGACTGACTGACTGACTGACTGACTGACTGACTCACTGACTGACTGACTCACTGACTGACTGACTCACTGACTCTGTGACTGACTGACTCTGTGACTGACTCTGTGACTGACTCTGTGACTGACTCTGTGACTGACTCTGTGACTGACTCTGTGACTGACTCTGTGACTGACTCACTCACTGACTGACTCACTCACTGACTGACTCACTCACTGACTGACTCTGACACTCACTGACTCTGACACTCACTGACTCTGACACTCACTGACTCTGTGACTGACTCTGACACTCACTGACTCTGACACTCACTGACTGACTCTGACACTCACTGACTCACTGACTGACTGACTCTCTGACTGACTGACTGACTCACTGACTGACTGACTCACTGACTGACTGACTCACTGACTGACTGACTCTCTGACTGACTGACTGACTCTCTGACTGACTGACTGACTCTCTGACTGACTGACTGACTGACTCTCTGACTGACTGACTCTCTGACTGACTGACTGACTCTCTGACTGACGACTGACTCTCTGACTGACTCTCTGACTCTCTGACTGACTCTCTGACTGACTCTCTGACTGACTGACTGTCTGACTGTCTGACTGTCTGACTGACTGACTGACTCTCTGACTGACTGACTGACTGACTGACTCTCTGACTGACTGACTGACTCTCTGACTGACTGACTGACTGACTGACTCTCTGACTGACTGACTGACTGACTCTCTGACTGACTGACTGACTGACTCTCTGACTGACTAACAGACTCTCTGACTGACTGACTGACTCTCTGACTCTCTGACTCTCTGACTGACTGACTCTCTGACTGACTGACTGACTCTCTGACTGACTGACTGACTGACTCTCTGACTGACTGACTGACTGACTCTCTGACTGACTGACTGACTCTCTGACTGACTGACTGACTCTCTGACTGACTGACTGACTCTCTGACTGACTGACTGACTCTCTGACTGACTGACTGACTGACTCTCTGACTGACTGACTGACTGACTCTCTGACTGACTGACTGACTGACTCTCTGACTGACTGACTGACTCTCTGACTGACTGACTCTCTGACTGACTGACTGACTGACTGACTCTCTGACTGACTGACTCTCTGACTGACTGACTGACTCTCTGACTGACTGACTGACTCTCTGACTGACTGACTGACTGACTCTCTGACTGACTGACTGACTGACTCTCTGACTGACTGACTGACTGACTCTCTGACTGACTGACTGACTCTCTGACTGACTGACTGACTGACTGACTCTCTGACTGACTGACTCTCTGACTGACTGACTGACTGACTGACTGACTGACTCTCTGACTGACTCTCTGACTGACTGACTCTCTGACTGACTGACTCTCTGACTGACTGACTGACTGACTCACTCTCTGACTGACTCTCTGACTGACTCTCTGACTGACTGACTGACTGACTCTCTGACTGACTGACTGACTGACTCTCTGACTGACTGACTGACTCTCTGACTGACTGACTGACTCTCTGACTGACTGACTGACTGACTCTCTGACTGACGACTGACTCTCTGACTGAGTGACTGACTGACTCTCTGACTGACTGACTCTCTGACTGACTGACTGACTCTCTGACTGACTGACTCACTCTCTGACTGACTGACTCTCTGACTGACTGACTGACTGACTCTCTGACTGACTGACTGACTGACTCTCTGACTGACTGACTGACTCTCTGACTGACTGACTGACTCTCTGACTGACTGACTGACTCTCTGACTGACTGACTGACTCTCTGACTGACTGACTGACTCTCTGACTGACTGACTGACTGACTCTCTGACTGACTGACTGACTCTCTGACTGACTGACTGACTCTCTGACTGACTGACTCTCTGACTGACTGACTGACTCTCTGACTGACTGACTGACTCTCTGACTGACTGACTGACTCTCTGACTGACTGACTGACTCTCTGACTGACTGACTGACTCTCTGACTGACTGACTGACTGACTCTCTGACTGACTGACTCTCTGACTGACTGACTGACTGACTCTCTGACTGACTGACTCTCTGACTGACTGACTGACTCTCTGACTGACTGACTGACTGACTCTCTGACTGACTGACTGACTCTCTGACTGACTGACTGACTGACTGACTCTCTGACTGACTGACTGACTCTCTGACTGACTGACTGACTCTCTGACTGACTGACTGACTCTCTGACTGACTGACTC
Organism: Raja brachyura; assembly: GCA_963514005.1. The sequence continues at coordinate 53,556,856 of OY740797.1, read as the reverse complement.
TCTGACTGACTGACTGACTTTCTGACTGACTGACTCTCTGACTGACTGACTGACTCTCTGACTGACTGACTGACTCTCTGACTGACTGACTGACTCTCTGACTGACTGACTGACTCTCTGACTGACTGACTGACTGACTCTCTGACTGACTGACTGGCTGACTCTCTGACTGACTGACTGACTCTCTGACTGACTGACTGACTCTCTGACTGACTGACTGACTCTCTGACTGACTGACTGACTCTCTGACTGACTGACTGACTCTCTGACTGACTGACTGACTCTCTGACTGACTGACTCTCCGACTGACTGACTCTCTGACTGACTGACTGACTCTCTGACTGACTGACTGACTCTCTGACTGACTGACTGACTCTCTGATTGACTGACTGACTCTTTGATTGACTGACTGACTCTCTGACTGACTGACTGACTCTCTGACTGACTGACTGACTCTCTGGCTGACTGACTGACTCTCTGGCTGACTGACTGACTCTCTGGCTGACTGACTGACTCTCTGGCTGACTGACTGACTCTCTGACTGACTGACTGACTCTCTGACTGACTGACTGACTCTCTGACTGACTGACTGACTCTCTGGCTGACTGACTCTCTGGCTGACTCTCTCGCTGACTGACTCTCTCGCTGACTGACTCTCTCGCTGACTGACTCTCTCGCTGACTGACTCTCTCGCTGACTGACTCTCTCGCTGACTGACTCTCTCGCTCACTGACTCTCTCGCTGACCTACTCTCTCGCTGACTCACTGACTCTCTCGCTGACTGACTCTCGCTGACTCACTGACTCTCTCGCTGACTGACTCACTGACTCTCTCGCTGACTGACTCACTGACTCTCTCGCTGACTGACTCTCGCTGACTCACTGACTCTCTCGCTGACTGACTCTCGCTGACTCACTGACTCTCACTGACTGACTCTCGCTGACTCACTGACTCTGACACTCGCTGACTCACTGACTCTGACACTCGCTGACTCACTGACTCTGACACTCGCTGACTCACTGACTCTGACACTCGCTGACTCTCTCACTGACTCTGACACTCGCTGACTCTGACACTCGCTGACTCACTGACTCTGACACTCGCTGACTCACTGACTGACTGACTCTGACACTCGCTGACTCACTGACTGACTCTGACACTCGCTGACTCACTGACTGACTGACTCTGACACTCGCTGACTCACTGACTGACTGACTCTGACACTCGCTGACTCACTGACTGACTGACTCTGACACTCGCTGACTCACTGACTGACTGACTCTGACACTCGCTGACTCACTGACTGACTGACTCTGACACTCGCTGACTCACTGACTGACTGACTGACTCTGACTGACTGACTCACTGACTGACTCACTGACTGACACACTGACTGACTGACTCACTGACTGACTCACTGACTGACACACTGACTGACTGACACACTGACTGACTGACTCACTGACTGACACACTGACTGACTGACTCACTGACTGACTGACTCACTGACTGACACACTGACTCACTGACTCACTGACTCACTGACACACTGACTGACACACTGACTGACACACTGACTCACTGACTGACTCACTGACTGACTCACTGACTGACTCACTGACTGACTCACTGACTGACTCACTGACTGACTCACTGACTGACTCACTGACTGACTCACTGACTGACTCACTGACTGACTCACTGACTGACTCACTGACTGACTCACTGACTGACTCACTGACTGACTCACTGACTGACTCACTGACTGACTCACTGACTGACTCACTGACTGACTCACTGACTGACTCACTGACTGACTCACTGACTGACTCACTGACTGACTCACTGACTGACTCACTGACTGACTCACTGACTGACTCACTGACTGACTCACTGACTGACTCACTGACTGACTCACTCACTGACTCACTGACTGAGTGACTCACTCACTGACTCACTGACTGAGTGACTCACTCACTGACTCACTGACTGAGTGACTCACTCACTGACTCACTGACTGAGTGACTCACTCACTGACTCACTGACTGAGTGACTCACTCACTGACTCACTGGCTGACTCACTGGCTGACTCACTGGCTGACTCACTGGCTGACTCACTGGCTGACTCACTGGCTGACTCACTGGCTGACTCACTGGCTGACTCACTGGCTGACTCACTGGCTGACTCACTGGCTGACTCTCTGACTGACTCTCTGACTGACTCTCTGACTGACTCTCTGACTGACTCTCTGACTGACTCTCTGACTGACTCTCTGACTGACTCTCTGACTGACTCTCTGACTGACTCTCTGACTGACTCTCTGACTGACTCTCTGACTGACTCTCTGACTGACTCTCTGACTGACTCTCTGACTGACTCTCTGACTGACTCTCTGACTGACTCTCTGACTGACTCTCTGACTGACTCTCTGACTGACTCTCTGACTGACTCTCTGACTGACTCTCTGACTGACTCTCTGACTGACTCTCTGACTGACTCTCTGACTGACTCTCTGACTGACTCTCTGACTGACTCTCTGACTGACTGACTGACTGACTGACTCTCTGACACTCACTGACTCTGACACTCACTGACTGACTCTGACACTCACTGACTCACTGATTGACTGACTGACACTCACTGACTGACTCTGACACTGACTGACTGACTGACTCGGTGACTGACTCGGTGACTGACTCGGTGACTGACTCGGTGACTGACTCGGTGACTGACTCGGTGACTGACTCGGTGACTGACTCGGTGACTGACTCGGTGACTGACTCGGTGACTGACTCGGTGACTGACTCGGTGACTGACTCGGTGACTGACTCGGTGACTGACTCGGTGACTGACTCGGTGACTGACTCGGTGACTGACTCGGTGACTGACTCGGTGACTGACTCGGTGACTGACTCGGTGACTGACTCGGTGACTGACTCGGTGACTGACTCGGTGACTGACTCGGTGACTGACTCGGTGACTGACTCGGTGACTGACTCGGTGACTGACTCGGTGACTGACTCGGTGACTGACTCGGTGACTGACTCGGTGACTGACTCGGTGACTGACTCGGTGACTGACTGACTGACTCGGTGACTGACTGACTGACTGACTCGGTGACTGACTGACTGACTCGGTGACTGACTGACTGACTGACTCGGTGACTGACTGACTGACTGACTCGGTGACTGACTGACTGACTGACTCGGTGACTGACTGACTGACTGACTCGGTGACTGACTGACTGACTGACTCGGTGACTGACTGACTGACTGACTCGGTGACTGACTGACTGACTGACTCGGTGACTGACTGACTGACTGACTCGGTGACTGACTGACTGACTGACTCGGTGACTGACTGACTGACTGACTCGGTGACTGACTGACTGACTGACTCGGTGACTGACTGACTGACTGACTCGGTGACTGACTGACTGACTGACTCGGCGACTGACTGACTGACTGACTCGGCGACTGACTGACTGACTGACTCGGCGACTGACTGACTGACTGACTCGGCGACTGACTGACTGACTGACTCGGCGACTGACTGACTGACTGACTCGGCGACTGACTGACTGACTGACTCGGCGACTGACTGACTGACTGACTCGGCGACTGACTGACTGACTGACTCGGCGACTGACTGACTGACTGACTCGGCGACTGACTGACTGACTGACTCGGCGACTGACTGACTGACTGACTCGGCGACTGACTGACTGACTGACTCGGCGACTGACTGACTGACTGACTCGGCGACTGACTGACTGACTGACTCGGCGACTGACTGACTGACTGACTCGGCGACTGACTGACTGACTGACTCGGCGACTGACTGACTGACTGACTCGGCGACTGACTGACTGACTGACTCGGCGACTGACTGACTGACTGACTCGGCGACTGACTGACTGACTGACTCGGCGACTGACTGACTGACTGACTCGGCGACTGACTGACTGACTGACTCGGCGACTGACTGACTGACTGACTCGGCGACTGACTGACTGACTCGGCGACTGACTGACTGACTGACTCGGCGACTGACTGACTGACTGACTCGGCGACTGACTGACTGACTGACTCGGCGACTGACTGACTGACTGACTCGGCGACTGACTGACTGACTGACTCGGCGACTGACTGACTGACTGACTCGGCGACTGACTGACTGACTGACTCGGCGACTGACTGACTGACTGACTCGGCGACTGACTGACTGACTGACTCGGCGACTGACTGACTGACTGACTCGGCGACTGACTGACTGACTGACTCGGCGACTGACTGACTGACTGACTCGGCGACTGACTGACTGACTGACTCGGCGACTGACTGACTGACTGACTCGGCGACTGACTGACTGACTGACTCGGCGACTGACTGACTGACTGACTCGGCGACTGACTGACTGACTGACTCGGCGACTGACTGACTGACTGACTCGGCGACTGACTGACTGACTGACTCGGCGACTGACTGACTGACTGACTCGGCGACTGACTGACTGACTGACTCGGCGACTGACTGACTGACTGACTCGGCGACTGACTGACTGACTGACTCGGCGACTGACTGACTGACTGACTCGGCGACTGACTGACTGACTGACTCGGCGACTGACTGACTGACTGACTCGGCGACTGACTGACTGACTGACTCGGCGACTGACTGACTGACTGACTCGGCGACTGACTGACTGACTGACTCGGCGACTGACTGACTGACTGACTCGGCGACTGACTGACTGACTGACTCGGCGACTGACTGACTGACTGACTCGGCGACTGACTGACTGACTGACTCGGCGACTGACTGACTGACTGACTCGGCGACTGACTGACTGACTGACTCGGCGACTGACTGACTGACTGACTCGGCGACTGACTGACTGACTGACTCGGCGACTGACTGACTGACTGACTCGGCGACTGACTGACTGACTGACTCGGCGACTGACTGACTGACTGACTCGGCGACTGACTGACTGACTGACTCGGCGACTGACTGACTGACTGACTGGGCGACTGACTGACTGACTGACTGGGCGACTGACTGACTGACTGACTCGGCGACTGACTGACTGACTGACTCGGCGACTGACTGACTGACTGACTCGGCGACTGACTGACTGACTGACTCGGCGACTGACTGACTGACTGACTCGGCGACTGACTGACTGACTGACTCGGCGACTGACTGACTGACTGACTCGGCGACTGACTGACTGACTGACTCGGCGACTGACTGACTGACTGACTCGGCGACTGACTGACTGACTGACTCGGCGACTGACTGACTGACTGACTCGGCGACTGACTGACTGACTGACTCGGCGACTGACTGACTGACTGACTCGGCGACTGACTGACTCGGTGACTGACTCGGCGACTGACTGACTCGGTGACTGACTCGGCGACTGACTGACTCGGTGACTGACTCGGCGACTGACTGACTCGGTGACTGACTCGGCGACTGACTGACTCGGTGACTGACTCGGCGACTGACTGACTCGGTGACTGACTGACTCGGCGACTGACTGACTGACTGACTCGGCGACTGACTGACTGACTGACTCGGCGACTGACTGACTGACTGACTCGGCGACTGACTGACTGACTGACTCGGCGACTGACTGACTGACTGACTCGGCGACTGACTGACTGACTGACTCGGTGACTGACTGACTGACTGACTCGGTGACTGACTGACTGACTGACTCGGTGACTGACTGACTGACTGACTCGGTGACTGACTGACTGACTGACTCGGTGACTGACTGACTGACTGACTCGGTGACTGACTGACTGACTGACTCGGTGACTGACTGACTGACTGACTCGGTGACTGACTGACTGACTGACTCGGTGACTGACTGACTGACTGACTGACTGACTGACTCGGTGACTGACTGACTGACTGACTCGGTGACTGACTGACTGACTGACTCGGTGACTGACTGACTGACTGACTCGGTGACTGACTGACTGACTGACTCGGTGACTGACTGACTCGGTGACTGACTGACTGACTGACTCGGTGACTGACTGACTGACTGACTCGGTGACTGACTGACTGACTGACTCGGTGACTGACTGACTGACTGACTCGGTGACTGACTGACTGACTGACTCGGTGACTGACTGACTGACTGACTCGGTGACTGACTGACTGACTGACTCGGTGACTGACTGACTGACTGACTCGGTGACTGACTGACTGACTGACTCGGTGACTGACTGACTGACTGACTCGGTGACTGACTGACTCGGTGACTGACTGACTGACTGACTCGGTGACTGACTGACTGACTGACTCGGTGACTGACTGACTGACTGACTCGGTGACTGACTGACTGACTGACTCGGTGACTGACTGACTGACTGACTCGGTGACTGACTGACTGACTGACTCGGTGACTGACTGACTGACTGACTCGGTGACTGACTGGGTGACTGACTGACTCGGTGACTGACTGGTGACTGACTGACTCGGTGACTGACTCGGTGACTGACTGACTCGGTGACTGACTCGGTGACTGACTGACTCGGTGACTGACTGACTGACTGACTCGGTGACTGACTGACTGACTGACTCGGTGACTGACTGACTGACTGACTCGGTGACTGACTGACTGACTGACTCGGTGACTGACTGACTGACTGACTCGGTGACTGACTGACTGACTGACTCGGTGACTGACTGACTGACTGACTCGGTGACTGACTGACTGACTGACTCGGTGACTGACTGACTGACTGACTCGGTGACTGACTGACTGACTGACTCGGTGACTGACTGACTGACTGACTCGGTGACTGACTGACTGACTGACTCGGTGACTGACTGACTGACTGACTCGGTGACTGACTGACTGACTGACTCGGTGACTGACTGACTGACTGACTCGGTGACTGACTGACTGACTGACTCGGTGACTGACTGACTGACTGACTGACTCGGTGACTGACTGACTGACTGACTCGGTGACTGACTGACTGACTGACTGACTCGGTGACTGACTGACTGACTCGGTGACTGACTGACTGACTGACTGACTCGGTGACTGACTGACTCGGTGACTGACTGACTGACTGACTGACTCGGTGACTGACTGACTGACTGACTGACTCGGTGACTGACTGACTGACTGACTGACTCGGTGACTGACTGACTGACTGACTGACTCGGTGACTGACTGACTGACTGACTGACTCGGTGACTGACTGACTGACTGACTGACTGACTCGGTGACTGACTGACTGACTGACTGACTGACTCGGTGACTGACTGACTGACTCGGTGACTGACTGACTGACTGACTGACTGACTCGGTGACTGACTGACTGACTGACTGACTGACTCGGTGACTGACTGACTGACTGACTGACTGACTCGGTGACTGACTGACTGACTCGGTGACTGACTGACTGACTGACTGACTCGGTGACTGACTGACTGACTGACTGACTCGGTGACTGACTGACTGACTGACTCGGTGACTGACTGACTGACTGACTGACTCGGTGACTGACTGACTGACTGACTGACTCGGTGACTGACTGACTGACTGACTCGGTGACTGACTGACTGACTGACTCGGTGACTGACTGACTGACTGACTGACTCGGTGACTGACTGACTCGGTGACTGACTGACTGACTGACTGACTGACTGACTCGGTGACTGACTGACTGACTGACTGACTGACTCGGTGACTGACTGACTGACTGACTGACTGACTCGGTGACTGACTGACTGACTGACTGACTGACTCGGTGACTGACTGACTGACTGACTGACTGACTCGGTGACTGACTGACTGACTGACTCGGTGACTGACTGACTGACTGACTGACTGACTCGGTGACTGACTGACTGACTGACTTGGTGACTGACTGACTGACTGACTGACTGACTCGGTGACTGACTGACTGACTGACTGACTGACTGACTGACTGACTGACTGACTCGGTGACTGACTGACTGACTGACTGACTGACTGACTGACTGACTCGGTGACTGACTGACTGACTGACTGACTGACTGACTCGGTGACTGACTGACTGACTGACTGACTGACTCGGTGACTGACTGACTGACTGACTGACTCGGTGACTGACTGACTGACTGACTGACTGACTCGGTGACTGACTGACTGACTGACTGACTGACTCGGTGACTGACTGACTGACTGACTGACTGACTCGGTGACTGACTGACTGACTGACTGACTGACTCGGTGACTGACTGACTGACTGACTGACTGACTCGGTGACTGACTGACTGACTGACTCGGTGACTGACTGACTGACTGACTGACTGACTGACTCGGTGACTGACTGACTGACTGACTGACTCGGTGACTGACTGACTGACTGACTGACTGACTCGGTGACTGACTGACTGACTGACTGACTGACTCGGTGACTGACTGACTGACTGACTGACTGACTCGGTGACTGACTGACTGACTGACTGACTGACTCGGTGACTGACTGACTGACTGACTGACTGACTCGGTGACTGACTGACTGACTGACTGACTCGGTGACTGACTGACTGACTGACTGACTGACTCGGTGACTGACTGACTGACTGACTGACTGACTCGGTGACTGACTGACTGACTGACTGACTGACTCGGTGACTGACTGACTGACTGACTGACTGACTCGGTGACTGACTGACTGACTGACTGACTGACTGACTGACTCGGTGACTGACTGACTGACTGACTCGGTGACTGACTGACTGACTGACTGACTGACTCGGTGACTGACTGACTGACTGACTGACTGACTCGGTGACTGACTGACTGACTGACTGACTGACTCGGTGACTGACTGACTGACTGACTGACTGACTCGGTGACTGACTGACTGACTGACTGACTGACTCGGTGACTGACTGACTGACTGACTGACTGACTCGGTGACTGACTGACTGACTGACTGACTGACTCGGTGACTGACTGACTGACTGACTGACTGACTCGGTGACTGACTGACTGACTGACTGACTGACTCGGTGACTGACTGACTGACTGACTCGGTGACTGACTGACTGACTGACTGACTGACTCGGTGACTGACTGACTGACTGACTGACTGACTCGGTGACTGACTGACTGACTGACTGACTCGGTGACTGACTGACTGACTGACTGACTGACTCGGTGACTGACTGACTGACTGACTGACTGACTCGGTGACTGACTGACTGACTGACTGACTGACTCGGTGACTGACTGACTGACTGACTGACTGACTCGGTGACTGACTGACTGACTGACTGACTGACTCGGTGACTGACTGACTGACTGACTGACTGACTCGGTGACTGACTGACTGACTGACTGACTGACTCGGTGACTGACTGACTGACTGACTGACTCGGTGACTGACTGACTGACTGACTGACTGACTCGGTGACTGACTGACTGACTGACTGACTGACTCGGTGACTGACTGACTGACTGACTGACTGACTCGGTGACTGACTGACTGACTGACTGACTCGGTGACTGACTGACTGACTGACTGACTGACTCGGTGACTGACTGACTGACTGACTGACTGACTCGGTGACTGACTGACTGACTGACTCGGTGACTGACTGACTGACTGACTGACTGACTCGGTGACTGACTGACTGACTGACTGACTCGGTGACTGACTGACTGACTGACTGACTCGGTGACTGACTGACTGACTGACTGACTCGGTGACTGACTGACTGACTGACTGACTCGGTGACTGACTGACTGACTGACTGACTCGGTGACTGACTGACTGACTGACTGACTCGGTGACTGACTGACTGACTGACTGACTCGGTGACTGACTGACTGACTGACTGACTCGGTGACTGACTGACTGACTGACTGACTCGGTGACTGACTGACTGACTGACTGACTCGGGACTGACTGACTGACTGACTGACTGACTGACTCGGTGACTGACTGACTGACTGACTGACTCGGTGACTGACTGACTGACTGACTGACTCGGTGACTGACTGACTGACTGACTGACTCGGTGACTGACTGACTGACTGACTGACTCGGTGACTGACTGACTGACTGACTGACTCGGTGACTGACTGACTGACTGACTGACTCGGTGACTGACTGACTGACTGACTGACTCGGTGACTGACTGACTGACTGACTGACTCGGTGACTGACTGACTGACTGACTGACTCGGTGACTGACTGACTGACTGACTGACTCGGTGACTGACTGACTGACTGACTGACTCGGTGACTGACTGACTGACTGACTGACTCGGTGACTGACTGACTGACTGACTGACTCGGTGACTGACTGACTGACTGACTGACTCGGTGACTGACTGACTGACTGACTGACTCGGTGACTGACTGACTGACTGACTGACTCGGTGACTGACTGACTGACTGACTGACTCGGTGACTGACTGACTGACTGACTGACTCGGTGACTGACTGACTGACTGACTGACTCGGTGACTGACTGACTGACTGACTGACTCGGTGACTGACTGACTGACTGACTGACTCGGTGACTGACTGACTGACTGACTGACTGACTCGGTGACTGACTGACTGACTGACTCGGTGACTGACTGACTGACTGACTGACTCGGTGACTGACTGACTGACTGACTCGGTGACTGACTGACTGACTGACTGACTCGGTGACTGACTGACTGACTGACTGACTCGGTGACTGACTGACTGACTGACTGACTCGGTGACTGACTGACTGACTGACTGACTCGGTGACTGACTGACTGACTGACTGACTCGGTGACTGACTGACTGACTGACTGACTCGGTGACTGACTGACTGACTGACTGACTCGGTGACTGACTGACTGACTGACTGACTCGGTGACTGACTGACTGACTGACTGACTCGGTGACTGACTGACTGACTGACTGACTCGGTGACTGACTGACTGACTGACTGACTCGGTGACTGACTGACTGACTGACTGACTCGGTGACTGACTGACTGACTGACTGACTCGGTGACTGACTGACTGACTGACTGACTCGGTGACTGACTGACTGACTGACTGACTCGGTGACTGACTGACTGACTGACTGACTCGGTGACTGACTGACTGACTGACTGACTCGGTGACTGACTGACTGACTGACTGACTCGGTGACTGACTGACTGACTGACTGACTCGGTGACTGACTGACTGACTGACTGACTCGGTGACTGACTGACTGACTGACTGACTCGGTGACTGACTGACTGACTGACTGACTCGGTGACTGACTGACTGACTGACTGACTCGGTGACTGACTGACTGACTGACTGACTCGGTGACTGACTGACTGACTCGGTGACTGACTGACTGACTGACTGACTCGGTGACTGACTGACTGACTGACTGACTGACTCGGTGACTGACTGACTGACTGACTGACTCGGTGACTGACTGACTGACTGACTCGGTGACTGACTGACTGACTGACTGACTCGGTGACTGACTGACTGACTGACTGACTCGGTGACTGACTGACTGACTCGGTGACTGACTGACTGACTGACTGACTCGGTGACTGACTGACTGACTGACTGACTCGGTGACTGACTGACTGACTGACTGACTGACTCGGTGACTGACTGACTGACTGACTGACTCGGTGACTGACTGACTGACTGACTGACTCGGTGACTGACTGACTGACTGACTCGGTGACTGACTGACTGACTGACTCGGTGACTGACTGACTGACTGACTGACTCGGTGACTGACTGACTGACTGACTGACTCGGTGACTGACTGACTGACTGACTGACTCGGTGACTGACTGACTGACTGACTGACTCGGTGACTGACTGACTGACTGACTGACTCGGTGACTGACTGACTGACTGACTGACTCGGTGACTGACTGACTGACTGACTGACTCGGTGACTGACTGACTGACTGACTGACTCGGTGACTGACTGACTGACTGACTGACTCGGTGACTGACTGAGTGACTGACTGACTGACTCGGTGACTGACTGAGTGACTGACTGACTGACTCGGTGACTGACTGACTGACTCGGTGACTGACTGAGTGACTGACTGACTGACTCGGTGACTGACTGAGTGACTGACTGACTCGGTGACTGACTGAGTGACTGACTGACTGACTCGGTGACTGACTGAGTGACTGACTGACTGACTCGGTGACTGACTGACTGACTGACTGACTCGGTGACTGACTGACTGACTGACTGACTCGGTGACTGACTGACTGTGACTGACTCGGTGACTGACTGACTGACTGACTGACTCGGTGACTGACTGACTGACTGACTGACTCGGTGACTGACTGACTGACTGACTGACTCGGTGACTGACTGACTGACTGACTGACTCGGTGACTGACTGACTGACTGACTGACTCGGTGACTGACTGACTGACTGACTGACTCGGTGACTGACTGACTGACTCGGTGACTGACTGACTGACTGACTGACTCGGTGACTGACTGACTCGGTGACTGACTCGGTGACTGACTGACTCGGTGACTGACTGACTCGGTGACTGACTGACTGACTGACTGACTCGGTGACTGACTGACCGTGACTGACTGACTCGGTGACTGACTGACTGACTGACTGACTCGGTGACTGACTGACTGACTGACTCGGATGACTGACTGACTGACTGACTGACTGACTGACTCGGTGACTGACTGACTGACTGACTCGGTGACTGACTGACTGACTGACTGACTCGGTGACTGACTGACTGACTGACTGACTGACTCGGTGACTGACTGACTGACTGACTCGGTGACTGACTGACTGACTGACTGACTGACTCGGTGACTGACTGACTGACTCGGTGACTGACTGACTGACTGACTGACTGACTCGGTGACTGACTGACTGACTGACTGACTGACTCGGTGACTGACTGACTGACTGACTCGGTGACTGACTGACTGACTGACTGACTCGGTGACTGACTGACTGACTGACTCGGTGACTGACTGACTGACTGACTGACTGACTCGGTGACTGACTGACTGACTGACTGACTGACTCGGTGACTGACTGACTGACTGACTGACTGACTCGGTGACTGACTGACTGACTGACTCGGTGACTGACTGACTGACTGACTCGGTGACTGACTGACTGACTGACTGACTGACTCGGTGACTGACTGACTGACTGACTGACTGACTGACTCGGTGACTGACTGACTGACTGACTGACTGACTCGGTGACTGACTGACTGACTGACTCGGTGACTGACTGACTGACTGACTGACTGACTCGGTGACTGACTGACTGACTGACTCGGTGACTGACTGACTGACTGACTGACTGACTCGGTGACTGACTGACTGACTCGGTGACTGACTGACTGACTGACTGACTCGGTGACTGACTGACTGACTCGGTGACTGACTGACTGACTCGGTGACTGACTGACTGACTGACTCGGTGACTGACTGACTGACTGACTCGGTGACTGACTGACTGACTCGGTGACTCGGTGACTGACTGACTGACTCGGTGACTGACTCGGTGACTGACTGACTGACTCGGTGACTGACTGACTGACTGACTGACTCGGTGACTGACTGACTGACTGACTGACTCGGTGACTGACTGACTGACTGACTCGGTGACTGACTGACTGACTGACTGACTCGGTGACTGACTGACTGACTGACTGACTGACTGACTGACTGACTCGGTGACTGACTGACTGACTGACTCGGTGACTGACTGACTGACTGACTGACTCGGTGACTGACTGACTGACTGACTGACTCGGTGACTGACTGACTGACTGACTGACTCGGTGACTGACTGACTCGGTGACTGACTGACTGACTGACTGACTCGGTGACTGACTGACTGACTGACTGACTCGGTGACTGACTGACTGACTGACTCGGTGACTGACTGACTGACTGACTGACTGACTCGGTGACTGACTGACTGACTGACTGACTCGGTGACTGACTGACTGACTGACTGACTCGGTGACTGACTGACTGACTGACTGACTCGGTGACTGACTGACTGACTGACTGACTCGGTGACTGACTGACTGACTGACTGACTCGGTGACTGACTGACTGACTGACTGACTCGGTGACTGACTGACTGACTGACTGACTCGGTGACTGACTGACTGACTGACTCGGTGACTGACTGACTGACTGACTGACTCGGTGACTGACTGACTGACTGACTGACTCGGTGACTGACTGACTGACTGACTGACTCGGTGACTGACTGACTGACTGACTGACTCGGTGACTGACTGACTGACTCGGTGACTGACTCGGTGACTGACTGACTGACTCGGTGACTGACTCGGTGACTGACTGACTGACTCGGTGACTGACTCGGTGACTGACTGACTGACTCGGTGACTGACTCGGTGACTGACTGACTGACTCGGTGACTGACTCGGTGACTGACTGACTGACTCGGTGACTGACTCGGTGACTGACTGACTGACTCGGTGACTGACTCGGTGACTGACTCGGTGACTGACTGACTGACTCGGTGACTGACTCGGTGACTGACTGACTGACTCGGTGACTGACTCGGTGACTGACTGACTGACTCGGTGACTGACTCGGTGACTGACTGACTGACTCGGTGACTGACTCGGTGACTGACTGACTGACTCGGTGACTGACTCGGTGACTGACTGACTGACTCGGTGACTGACTCGGTGACTGACTGACTGACTCGGTGACTGACTGACTGACTCGGTGACTGACTCGGTGACTGACTGACTGACTCGGTGACTGACTCGGTGACTGACTGACTGACTCGGTGACTGACTCGGTGACTGACTGACTGACTCGGTGACTGACTCGGTGACTGACTGACTGACTCGGTGACTGACTCGGTGACTGACTGACTGACTCGATGACTGACTCGGTGACTGACTGACTGACTCGGTGACTGACTCGGTGACTGACTGACTGACTCGGTGACTGACTCGGTGACTGACTGACTGACTCGGTGACTGACTCGGTGACTGACTGACTGACTCGGTGACTGACTCGGTGACTGACTGACTGACTCGGTGACTGACTCGGTGACTGACTGACTGACTCGGTGACTGACTCGGTGACTGACTGACTGACTCGGCGACTGACTCGGTGACTGACTGACTGACTCGGTGACTGACTCGGTGACTGACTGACTGACTCGGTGACTGACTCGGTGACTGACTGACTGACTCGGTGACTGACTCGGTGACTGACTGACTGACTCGGTGACTGACTCGGTGACTGACTGACTGACTCGGTGACTGACTCGGTGACTGACTGACTGACTCGGTGACTGACTCGGTGACTGACTGACTGACTCGGTGACTGACTCGGTGACTGACTGACTGACTCGGTGACTGACTCGGTGACTGACTGACTGACTCGGTGACTGACTCGGTGACTGACTGACTGACTCGGTGACTGACTCGGTGACTGACTGACTGACTCGGTGACTGACTCGGTGACTGACTGACTGACTCGGTGACTGACTCGGTGACTGACTGACTGACTCGGTGACTGACTCGGTGACTGACTGACTGACTCGGTGACTGACTCGGTGACTGACTGACTGACTCGGTGACTGACTCGGTGACTGACTGACTGACTCGGTGACTGACTCGGTGACTGACTGACTGACTCGGTGACTGACTCGGTGACTGACTGACTGACTCGGTGACTGACTCGGTGACTGACTGACTGACTCGGTGACTGACTCGGTGACTGACTGACTGACTCGGTGACTGACTCGGTGACTGACTGACTGACTCGGTGACTGACTCGGTGACTGACTGACTGACTCGGTGACTGACTCGGTGACTGACTGACTGACTCGGTGACTGACTCGGTGACTGACTGACTGACTCGGTGACTGACTCGGTGACTGACTGACTGACTCGGTGACTGACTCGGTGACTGACTGACTGACTCGGTGACTGACTCGGTGACTGACTGACTGACTCGGTGACTGACTCGGTGACTGACTGACTGACTGACTGACTCGGTGACTGACTGACTGACTGACTGACTCGGTGACTGACTGACTGACTCGGTGACTGACTCGGTGACTGACTGACTGACTGACTGACTCGGTGACTGACTGACTGACTGACTGACTCGGTGACTGACTGACTGACTGACTGACTCGGTGACTGACTGACTGACTGACTGACTCGGTGACTGACTGACTGACTCGGTGACTGACTGACTGACTGACTGACTCGGTGACTGACTGACTGACTGACTGACTCGGTGACTGACTGACTGACTGACTGACTCGGTGACTGACTGACTGACTGACTGACTCGGTGACTGACTGACTGACTGACTGACTCGGTGACTGACTGACTGACTGACTGACTCGGTGACTGACTGACTGACTGACTGACTCGGTGACTGACTGACTGACTGACTGACTCGGTGACTGACTGACTGACTGACTGACTCGGTGACTGACTGACTGACTGACTGACTCGGTGACTGACTGACTGACTGACTGACTCGGTGACTGACTGACTGACTGACTGACTCGGTGACTGACTGACTGACTGACTGACTCGGTGACTGACTGACTGACTGACTGACTCGGTGACTGACTGACTGACTGACTGACTCGGTGACTGACTGACTGACTGACTGACTCGGTGACTGACTGACTGACTGACTGACTCGGTGACTGACTGACTGACTGACTGACTCGGTGACTGACTGACTGACTGACTGACTGACTCGGTGACTGACTGACTGACTGACTGACTCGGTGACTGACTGACTGACTGACTGACTCGGTGACTGACTGACTGACTGACTGACTCGGTGACTGACTGACTGACTGACTGACTCGGTGACTGACTGACTGACTGACTGACTCGGTGACTGACTGACTGACTGACTGACTCGGTGACTGACTGACTGACTCGGTGACTGACTGACTGACTGACTGACTCGGTGACTGACTGACTGACTGACTGACTCGGTGACTGACTGACTGACTGACTGACTCGGTGACTGACTGACTGACTGACTGACTCGGTGACTGACTGACTGACTGACTGACTCGGTGACTGACTGACTGACTGACTGACTCGGTGACTGACTGACTGACTGACTGACTCGGTGACTGACTGACTGACTGACTGACTCGGTGACTGACTGACTGACTGACTGACTCGGTGACTGACTGACTGACTGACTGACTCGGTGACTGACTGACTGACTGACTGACTCGGTGACTGACTGACTGACTGACTGACTCGGTGACTGACTGACTGACTGACTGACTCGGTGACTGACTGACTGACTGACTGACTCGGTGACTGACTGACTGACTGACTGACTCGGTGACTGACTGACTGACTGACTGACTCGGTGACTGACTGACTGACTGACTGACTCGGTGACTGACTGACTGACTGACTGACTCGGTGACTGACTGACTGACTGACTGACTCGGTGACTGACTGACTGACTGACTGACTCGGTGACTGACTGACTGACTGACTGACTCGGTGACTGACTGACTGACTGACTGACTCGGTGACTGACTGACTGACTGACTGACTCGGTGACTGACTGACTGACTGACTGACTCGGTGACTGACTGACTGACTGACTGACTCGGTGACTGACTGACTGACTGACTGACTCGGTGACTGACTGACTGACTGACTGACTCGGTGACTGACTGACTGACTGACTGACTCGGTGACTGACTGACTGACTGACTCGGTGACTGACTGACTGACTGACTGACTCGGTGACTGACTGACTGACTGACTGACTCGGTGACTGACTGACTGACTGACTGACTCGGTGACTGACTGACTGACTGACTGACTCGGTGACTGACTGACTGACTGACTGACTCGGTGACTGACTGACTGACTGACTGACTCGGTGACTGACTGACTGACTGACTGACTCGGTGACTGACTGACTGACTGACTGACTCGGTGACTGACTGACTGACTGACTGACTCGGTGACTGACTGACTGACTGACTGACTCGCTGACTGACTGACTGACTCGGTGATTGACTGACTGACTGACTGACTCGGTGACTGACTGACTGACTGACTGACTCGGTGACTGACTGACTGACTGACTGACTCGGTGACTGACTGACTGACTGACTGACTCGGTGACTGACTGACTGACTGACTGACTCGGTGACTGACTGACTGACTCGGTGACTGACTGACTGACTCGGTGACTGACTGACTGACTCGGTGACTGACTGACTGACTCGGTGACTGACTGACTGACTCGGTGACTGACTGACTGACTCGGTGACTGACTGACTGACTCGGTGACTGACTGACTGACTCGGTGACTGACTGACTGACTCGGTGACTGACTGACTGACTGACTGACTCGGTGACTGACTGACTGACTGACTGACTCGGTGACTGACTGACTGACTGACTGACTCGGTGACTGACTGACTGACTGACTGACTCGGTGACTGACTGACTGACTGACTGACTCGGTGACTGACTGACTGACTGACTGACTCGGTGACTGACTGACTGACTGACTGACTCGGTGACTGACTGACTGACTGACTGACTCGGTGACTGACTGACTGACTGACTGACTCGGTGACTGACTGACTGACTGACTGACTCGGTGACTGACTGACTGACTGACTGACTCGGTGACTGACTGACTGACTGACTGACTCGGTGACTGACTGACTGACTGACTCGGTGACTGACTGACTGACTGACTGACTCTGACTGACTGACTGACTGACTGACTGACTGACTCGGTGACTGACTGACTGACTCGGTGACTGACTGACTGACTGACTGACTCGGTGACTGACTGACTGACTGACTGACTCGGTGACTGACTGACTGACTGACTGACTCGGTGACTGACTGACTGACTGACTGACTCGGTGACTGACTGACTGACTGACTGACTCGGTGACTGACTGACTGACTGACTGACTCGGTGACTGACTGACTGACTGACTCGGTGACTGACTGACTGACTGACTGACTGACTCGGTGACTGACTGACTGACTGACTGACTCGGTGACTGACTGACTGACTGACTGACTGACTCGGTGACTGACTGACTGACTGACTGACTGACTGACTGGGTGACTGACTGACTGACTGACTGACTGGGTGACTGACTGACTGACTGACTGACTGGGTGACTGACTGACTGACTGACTGACTGGGTGACTGACTGACTGACTGACTGACTGGGTGACTGACTGACTGACTGACTGACTGGGTGACTGACTGACTGACTGACTGACTGACTGACTGACTGACTGACTGACTGACTGACTGACTGACTGACTGACTGGGTGACTGACTGACTGACTGACTGGGTGACTGACTGACTGACTGACTGACTGACTGACTGACTGACTGACTGACTGGGTGACTGACTGACTGACTGACTGGGTGACTGACTGACTGACTGACTGGGTGACTGACTGACTGACTGACTGGGTGACTGACTGACTGACTGACTCGGTGACTGACTGACTGACTGACTCGGTGACTGACTGACTGACTGACTCGGTGACTGACTGACTGACTGACTCGGTGACTGACTGACTGACTCGGTGACTGACTGACTGACTGACTCGGTGACTGACTGACTGACTGACTCGGTGACTGACTGACTGACTGACACACTGACTGACTCACTGACTGACTCGGTGACTGACTGACTGACTGACTCGGTGACTGACTGACTGACTGACTCGGTGACTGACTGACTGACTGACTCGGTGACTGACTGACTGACTGACACACTGACTGACTGACTGACTGACACACTGACTGGCTCACTGACTCACTGACTCACTGACTGACTCTGACACTGACTGACTGACTGACGTTAGAGCAGTGAATCCATGAAAAATTACCGCAGCTTTGGAGAGCCAGGTAGGCAGGGATTTTCAGGCCAAGATTCTGTGTAATGGGATGATAAGAGTTTGTTGCAAAGACAGAAAACAGTTTAATGATGCTAGGGGTGTGGGGAAATTGGTGGTCAAGGTGGAGAGTTTGCTCCCTAGAGGAAGACAGCAGGGAATAAAGGGAGTGGTGTATGGGATATATGTTGGCTTGTCTGAGAAGGAGATCTTAGAAAATGTTAAGGGGGCCCAGGTAACTGATGTTGGGAGATTTAAGAGTAGGAATGGAGGCGGGGACCCGCCGGTCCTGCTTACGTTCAAAGATGGAGTACTGCCACAGAGAGTGTTTCTTGGGAGTATGGCGTATCAAGTGAGGGAGTACATTAAACCACCGTTGCGCTGCTATAACTGTCAGAGGTTTGGACATGTTGTCGGGGTAAAAGAAAGTGCGCAAAGTGCGGTGGAGATCATGCAATACAAAATTGCAAGGCAGAGGATCCGAAGTGCCCTAACTGTGGTGGGGATCATGCAGCAGGGTTTCATGGTTGTGAGCGCTTTATTCAGGCGAAGCGAGTGCAGGAAGTGAAGGATCAGAACAACGAGTCATATGCAGAGGCAGCTCAAAGGGTGGCTAGAGAACGTGGAGATGTGAGCGCTGGGACTAGAGTGGTGCTAGGAAGCCAGATCACTGTGCCAAACTTGTCGTCGGCTTTTCCATCTGACATGTTGATTTTTAATAAGGAGTCATTTCTGTCTTTTGTTTATGATGTGATAGTAGGAGCTAAGAAAGCAGCTAACCGGTCAGATATCCTCAGGTTAGTGGTGGGGGCAGCTGTAAGGTTCCTCAGTGTAAAGCAGTCGCCAGAAAAGTTGCATCAGTACATGACGGAGAGTCAGTGTATGGAGAGGTCACAGTTGTCAAGAGCTATCAGTATGTCAGTAAGGTGGATGATGATGATCCTCATTAACATCATAATGTTTTATATACTTCAATGGAACGCCCGGAGTCTGATTGGAAATGGTCAAGAGTTAAAGAGATGTGTTGATGATTTTAAAGAAGCACCAGAATTAATATGAATCCAAGAGACATGGTTAAAGCCCTGTCTAGATTTTGTAATCCCAGGTTATGAATGTGTGCGATTAGATAGGTCTGATAGATCAGATGGGGGTTGTGCAACTTTTGTTAAGACTGGGTTGCAGTATAGGAAAGTTGACATTAATTCTAATCTTGAAGTTTTGGCTTGGAGCAGTCAGAATTCTATTACTGTGATAAATTATAACCACTGTCAACCCTTGATATTGTCAGATTTTGATGAGATAATGGAGAAGGTAATGTGTCCTGTTATATGGTTTGGAGATTTTAATGCGCATAATCCTTTATGGGGTAGTGATCACAGGGATAAAAATGGTGTTATTGTTGAAGAATTTCTAGATAAGTATAAGTTGGTATTGTTAAATGATGGAAGGCCGTCTAGATATAATATTGTGAGAAACACTGGCAGCCACATAGATTTATCAATTGCTTCATCAAACTTGGCAAGAATTGCTGAATGGGATGTAATGAATAGATATACACTGGGTAGTGATCATTAACCAATTTTATGTAGGTTTGGTAGGGATTTGAGGAGAGAAGTGGAAAAGAAAGTCCCTAGATATATTACTTTTCTCAGGCCAAATGGGATAAATTCCAAGAGAAGGCTCAAAGTTTAGTTGGAGAGGTTAACAGTGAGGGTTCTGTAGATAGTTGGAATACTTCCATTAGTCTCATGATTCATGAGGCAGCTTGTTGTACTATTCCTGTGAAGCAGGAAGCTAGATCCCGTATGTCTGTTCCTTGGTGGAATAAAGAATGTGATGAAGCTGTAAGGAATAGGGATATAGCCTATTGAAAATTAAGAAAGTATCTAATTTTGGTCAATGCAATGGAGTACAAGCGGCTAAGGGCAGCAGCAAGAGGAGTTGTAAAGGATGCAAAGAGGAATAGTTGGAGGACGTTTTGTGGTACGCTAGGCCCTGAAACTCCAGTAAGGCATTTGTGGTCAGCTGTGCGTAGAATGTCAGGAGTATATAAAAGAAGTTTGTTACCAGTGTTGCAGAAGGGTGAGGTGGTAGCAGTCTCCTATAAGGAAAAAGCAGATATGTGTGTTGACAGTTTTCAAGCAGTGCATAGATCAGAGAGCATGGGAGTGGAGAGGTGTAGAAAGAGAACCGAGCTGATGGCAGTTAATCAGTGGAAGCTGGAGAGGAGTTTAGTAAATGATAATACCTTTTAATGTTTTTTACTATAAAAGAGTTGAAGGATGCAATTATGTCCGGGGCAAATACCACCCCAGGGAGGGATAGGTTGTCGTATGAGTTATTTAAACAACTGGATGATATTGTACTTGATGAAATCTTAGCTTTGTTTAATACTGTGTGGGCAGAGGGTTATTTACCAAAGGAATGGAAACACGCAGTCGTGGTCCCTATTTTAAAACCGGGCAAAGAGGCATCTGACCCTAGTTCATATCGCCCTATAGCGCTCACAGCAGTGCTCTGTAAAATGATGGAGAGGATGGTAACCAACAGACTAGTTTATTTTTTAGAAACCAGAGGACTATTTGTTGATGTACAGAATGGCTTTAGGAATGGAGTCTCTATCAGTTTTGGATCAGGATATTAAAAGGGCATTTAGAAGCAAGGAAACAGTAGAGAGTGTATTCCTTGATATTGAGAAGGCATATGATTCTTTGTGGAAGGGGGGGATTAATGATTAAAATTTTTGACTTGGGAGTCAGAGGACGAATGTTCAACTGGATTAAGGATTTTTTATTGAATAGAACAATACAAGTAATGGTTGGTAGTGTCAGCTCAGAGACTGTAGAAATAGGGAATGGAACCCCGCAGGGAAGTGTTATCAGTCCAGTTTTATTTAATATCATGATAAACGACATATTTAGTAAATTAGAGAGAGGATTTGGTCTGTCTTTGTTTGCAGATGACGGGGCCATCTGGAAAAGAGGTCGTAATGTAGAGTTTGTTTTAAAACAGATTCAAAAAGTGTTAGTGTCTGTAGAGGAATAGTAAGATTGAACGAGAACTTACCAGTTCGAAGGTTGATCTTTATTTCATGAGGAGTCGAAGTGAGGGATTTCGTGAAGAGCCCGCCGGCGCGCATGCTCGACATACTTCAAAGTAGCGGCGTGGAATCACAGAACCAACAATAGAAATGACTTCGCATAGTATGATTGAATTGACTAAGATTACCAGATGAAGGTGATTGAGGGTTGGGCGAGGAGGGCACGAAATCCCTCACTTCGACTCCTCATGAAATAAAGATCAACCTTCGAACTGGTAAGTTCTCGTTCAATCTTACTATTTCATTTCGGAGTCACGTGAGTGACTTCGTGAAGACTTCAAAGCTTCTGTGATTACACGCCCTGGACCACGTCCATGCTGACACACCACTACCAGGGATGGATGGGAGGAACAAACTGGCTCAATAGCTCATACTGCAAAACAAAAGCATATTTATTAATAACAAATCAAAAACCCCTCATGCGGGGACATCTCCACGTTCTTGCCCTGCATTCAGCACGGCTTCTGCGAACTGTAGAGGAGCAGCAACAGGCTTGTTATAAAAACGCTGGAACACAGCTTGATTCGCCCATCCTGCTGTGGCGAGAATTTGGTCCATGGGCACCTCCATGACCCTCGCCGCTGACGTCGATGCAGCCCTGGTGGAATGAGACTTGAACACATTAGTGTCGATACCTGACTTACCCAAGACGACTCGAAGCCACCTGGATATCGTCTGGACTGTCACTCGATGATGAGGTCTCTTATGAGTGACAAGCAGGTATCTCTCCATTCCTCTGATGCGTGCCGTCACCTTGACATAGTGGCGGATATGTGAGGCTAAACATAGCCTAGCATCTGCGGGGTATGCCGGGAACTTCAGCTGCAGCCCTGTGCACCCAGGTCTATGCTGCTTTAGTAGCTCGTCAACGAAAAAGACTACTTCTGTAGGGGTAGATGTCATTCCGTCGACACGCAGTTTGTGTAGTGTCTGTACCCTCTGAGCTGAAGTCAGCGCTAGTAACATCACCAGCTTCATGGTGAGTTGGTCCAGTTGGAGCCCTTCCATGGGAGACCACGTCCTGAGCAGGGTTAATACGTCCCTGACATCCCAGGTGATATTATAGCGTGGTGTAGGCGGATTCATATTGAATATACCCCGCATGAGTCTGGACACTAGCCTGTTGGATCCTACCCCAATCTTGAGGTAGAATGATAGCGCACTTCTGGCGCTGTTGATGGCACTGTAACTTAAGTGTTCATCATGGTGCAACCCCGCGAGGAATTCCAGGACGTCGGTTATTGTCACGTCATCGTACGTGATGCGAGAGCGGCTGCAGTAGGCTTCCCACTTCTTAATATGCGAGCGGTATCTTCGCCTTGTGGACTCTCGACACGACGCCCCGATGGTATCCATGGTCCGAGCCGAGAGGCCGTATTGGACTAACGGCCTGTTCAGAACCTGCAAGCCAACAAATTTAAATAGCCATGGCAGGGATGTGGCTCCCCTGACACAGGGTGAGTAACCAATTGTGGGCAACCCTTCAAAAGGACCCAAGGTTCGTTGAGCATGTCAAAGACCACCGGATACCAAGGCTGTGTGGGCCAGTCGGGTATAATAAGGATGCCCTTGGCAGCATCTGCCTGAATCTTTCGCAATACCCGACTGATGAGGCAAAACGGAGGGAAGGCATAGAAAACCCAATTCCCCCAGTCCAGCGAGAATGCATCTAGCGCTATTGCCCCAGGATCTGGTTCCCATGAAACGTAGGCTGGTACCTGATGGTTCAACCGTGACGCAAAAAGGTCAATGTCCGGTTTACCAAATTTGGCTGTGACTTTAGCAAAAATCTCAGGATGCAACATCCATTCAATGTTGTCATTAAATTTGCGTGACCTGGTGTCCGCCACAGTATTAAGCTCACCTGGCAAATAGGTAGCTGAAATCCAAATGTCTCTTTGAATACACCAGAGCCAAATTGAGTTAGCCAATTTGTCACACGAAACTGACCTGGTACCACCCATATGGTTTAAATATGCCACAGCTGTGGTGTTGTCTATTTGGAGACGGACGTGTGCTCCAACAAGCTTGGAACAATATGCACGAAGTCCGTGGAATGCTGCCAGCAACTCCAAATAGTTAATCCCTTGAGTCAACAACATCGATGCCTCAAGGGTGTCCCATCTACCCCCACAACTAGAGCAATTATCAGTAGCTCCCCAGCCATTGGAGCTTGCATCAGTCTGTAAATATACCACCGGATTAGCCTCCCTGACAGGCTTAAATGAGTTGCTAATGTGACACACCCACCATTGCAACTCAGTTATCGCTTCGGACGGCAGCTGCATAGATCGATCGTAATGACCAGCGTTCCATTTTAACGCAGTAATTTTAGCTCTTTGCAAATTCTGATAATGCAAAGGTCCATATCGTGCTGCCGGAAACAAAGCCACTAACTTGCCAATTACTGTGGCTGTATGCCGAATCGATGGTATATTGGTGCCAATTAAATCTCTGCACACCTTAGTGACTTCCTCAATTTTGTTAATTGGTATAGTTATCCTCATGCTCATTGAGTTCACCGTGAACCCTAGGTAATTAATTACCTGGGCAGGGCAGAACTTTGATTTCTCTGGATGGACAATGAATCCTAATTGTTGAAATATATTGACAGCAGCTGCAACACCCTGTTCAGCCAATTGCAGGGTGTGGCCCACAATAAAGACATCATCTAAATAGGCCATAACTATATGATGTCGTTGTCTCAAATAAGCCATGATTGGCTTCACCAATTTAGTGAACAATCTAGGGGCTGTAGTAAGCCCATTAGGCAAAGCCTTATACTGCCAAAGTTGCCCCATCCAGATAAATTTCAAAAACCTTCTATCATCTTTCTGGATGGATACTGAATAATATGCATCCCTCAAATCAATGCATGCCATAAAGCAGCCATGAGAAATCAATGATTTGGCTGTTTCAAACGTATCCATTTTAAAATGAGTATATGTTACAAACGTATTCAAACGGGTTAGATCAATAATGACACGACAGCCTCTATCCTTCTTAGGTCTAGTAAATATGTTCGAAACAAATTCAATCGGCTCATGCACTGTTTTCTCAATCACACCCTTCTGTTCCAAACTTAAAATTTCCTTGTAACCTGCTGCCTGTTCTGCAGCAGACAATTTGAACGTACGACCAGGCATGTGCTGGGATGGAGGAATGTCGCCATTAATAAACTCAATTTTATGCCCCTGAATATTCCGCAACACATACTCATCACCAGTAAAATTACCCCATGCATCCAAAAACAACCGTAAACGACCACCAACATGGGAAGTTAAACAGAGAGAAAAGAGAGAACCAGACCCCCTCACCTCCGTGGTTACCGGCGGTCCTTGACACGTGTGGGTGGCCGTGGAGGTGCTGGGTTGGCTTGAGGGCGCGGCGTCTTCGATTTCCAAAAAGGTCTCTGCCGACCCTGTCCTAAAAAAGACCCTTGGTGCTGGTTCTGGTGTTGTTGTCGTTGTGGAGCTAGAGGGTGAGTCCTCGTCGAGGCACTGGCCGACCCTCGTGAGCGAATGTATGGAGCTTTTGAGCCGGACGGTGTGGGGGCACTCTTAGAGCGCATGATCCCCACCGTTTTGGCTTGTTCGTCAAGCTCTTTGACTCTCTTCGAGAGGTCCTCACCAAAGAGCTGACGGGGCGGCGGCGGCGGTGGTTTGCACAATCCTGCAAACTTCGGGTTGAGTGCTGGGCGGATGCTGTTTTTGCGAAACCCGTTGATTTCGTGCTGGGTCGCGCACAATAAGGCCAGAGCATCTTCCTGGTCCAAATTCAGCTCGTCCTCGTCCACCGACCGCGCAAAGGCGGTAATACCGGCCGTGAGGAGTTTCAGGATCCGCTGCAATTGTAGCTCTTGTTGACGGATAGCCGCACTGATGTTGCCCCATATTGGCGTATTGACCACAGGCACGTTGAGGGAGTTGCAGTTTGATGGAGCCTTGTGACGGCTCATAGCCTGGATGAGGACTTCTTCCTGCAGCACCTGATTATTAAGAAAGTCCACTGTGGCTGCCAGCTTTGAATTGAGAGGAAGACCAGCCGTATGTGGGGCCGCGAATTTGGTCGCCACATCCAAAAGTTCCTCCGCTGGCACCTCCACCGGAGGTGGTACGGGATCCACCAGAACCTCCTCCTCGTGCTGCTCCAGGCTGATAGTAGATGTTGGTGAAGACGCCCTGTGCCTGTTGCTGCCCTGCTGTTGTTGACGTTGAAGCAGGAGCTCCAGCAGCCGCTCCATACGGTCAATACGCCCTTCACCCTGAACACTCAGGTGGTCGGAGTCCTCCGGCTCTGAAAAGAAAACCGGGCTCCTGTCATCGGCCCGCACCTCGTCGAGGCCCTGCCGGTGCCGGTAGTTGTCGCTAACAGCCGCCGAGGCGAAACTGCGCGATTCCTGCGCGGGCGTGTTCAATCGCCTCCGTTTAGCGAGAGCTGAAGCCGCTGCCACTAAGGGCACATGCGGCGAGGTGTCGGCCCCAGCCGAAGCATGGCTGCCTGGGGCCCGCGCAGTCTTGCCGGCTGCCCACATCGTGGACGTTGCCGACGCATGGTGCCGCCCACCCATCCATGGGGGGCTCGGCGACCGCGACGAGACCCGACTCAACCGACCCGTCCCGGCGTCGAGAGTCGGGGTGTACCGGCTGGACCTCACAGCCGCCCCGGGTCTCGCCCTGGAACCTGACCGCTCCTCCGCGACAGGCAATGCCTTAGCCCTAACAGGGTTAGGCTTCTGGGCTCCTCCCCTCCCCCTTCTCGGAGGGCTGAGTGGAACAGGCCGTGCAACGGCACGCGCCCTGCTCGAGGTCGCCAGCGAGCCCGCTGACAACCTGACTGCCATGGCAGGGTCCCCCTGCTCTGGCGGCACACCACACTCCTCCTCGTCGAACTCCTCCGAGCTGTGGTGTGCTGGCGGATCTGGACCTGTGAACACAGGGCTTACCCACATCTCCGCCTGAGTCCCGGCCTGCGCTGCAGGTACTGCCGATGGTAAAGGCCCCGGAACTGTTGACCGGCGAACTCGTCCTGACGTCCTCCGGCCCTTCGAACTCCCATCCATGTCCTTGCTGCAAGACATAATCAGACAACAAGGACCACCAACTAAAGGTGGAATACTCACCTCCGTGGCCCCTTATGAAGGGCTGGCGAGGAGCGCGCTCCACCGCCAGCCGTCGCAGCAACGCGTTACGACGATATGTCGAGCATGCGCGCCGGCGGGCTCTTCACGAAGTCACTCACGTGACTCCGAAATGAAATGGGGGAACACATGGGGCTTTAAAATCTCTGCCTCTAAGACTAAATATATGGTATTTGGATTTAAAAGAAAGTTACCTAAGTTAGGGCTGTATATGTATGGGTCTCTATTGCAGAAGGTAAAGGTTTTTAAGTTTTGGGGTGTTTGGTTTGAAGAGCGTATGACTTGGGCTGTGCATGGAGGTAAAATTGTGTTGAAATGTGGAAAAGTTCTGAATGTTATGAGAAGTCTAAAACTGTTCTGGCTAGGCTAGATGTGTTGCAGGCAAAGGCTTTGAGGCTTTGCTGTGGAGCCTTCAGAACTTCCCCAGTCCCTGCCCTGATTGTTGAAATGGGAGAAATGCCCTTATGGTTAAGGCGCATTAAGCTAGGGTTACATTACTGGGCTAAACTTTGTGGGTGTAATGGTACCTTCCCAGCAAGGTGTTTGTTGCAAGAGGTTGCTGATGGTAACAAATATAACACATTTTTTGTCATTATTAATCAGTGGGCTAAATCAGGAAGCTGGGTTTGTAACAAGGGGGTACTATAGAGCATACAATATGGCTACCTGTGCCCTATTCGGTTCTTCCTGAACTGTTTATTGAGCTTGCTTTTCTTCAGGAAAAATATAAGTGCGAGGTGACTCCAAGAATAGTGGAATATCTTAATTCAATCAGTGAGAGCACTTTGATTGTTTTTACAGATTGATCTAAAGATCCAGTTAGTGGGAGAGCTGGGTTTGGAGTGTATGCGGAGCAGCTTGGGTTGAAGATTGGCCGACGCATTTCTGATGGAAGCTCTGTTCTCACGACTGAATTAATGGCAATTCAATAGGCGCTATGGTGGATTGAGGAAGCCAGTTTTAGAGAAGTCATTATCTGTTCTGATTCTGCAGCTGCTCTTGAAACTTGAGTAGGGAAATCTAAAGCTCGTCCTGACATTCTAGATGAAATCTTGAGTGTGTTTTCTAGAATTGGGTTTGCATGTAACGTCACTTTTTGCTGGGTTCACGGGCATGCTGGGGTGAGGGGGAATGAGCAGGTGGACCTCATAGCAAAGGAGAGTTTAAGAAGAGAAATAGATATCCATGTGTCATTGGGGAGAGTGGAACTGAGAGAAATAACAGGCAGAGTTGAGCTACATTTAGCGCTGTTTCTCTGCGCTGGCTGTGGGCCCTACGCATTTGTTTCGGCGACTGCCGGCACCATCACTAATTACCGTCCATAGGGCCACGGCGTGCGCACATGATATAAATTATATATTTTTTCCGAATTTCTAAATCCGCGGCACGATCCGGCACCGGGGACAGCTGGAGCCTGCTCTGGCATCGGGGAAATCCGGTCCCTCGCATCACCCGGAGTGAGGACCAGGTCTGCCCTCCTCAAAGATGGTGGCACTGCTGGCAGGAACCCAGTGGTAAATGCATGGGACTGGACATTGGAGAGGAGGGATGTGATGGAGAGAGGTGTGGAGAGGGAATGGGGAAAGGGAGTGGGAGAGGAGAGAGGGAGGAGACATGGGGAGGAGAGAGAGGGATAGAGATGGAGGATTTGTTACAGTGTTAAAATAAAGAAATGTTTCATTTGGAAAAACAAAAGCATTCAAGGGTCTGTATGTGGAAGAAAAATTAATATCCTTATTTAATTTTGATTGGAATTGACAAGGTAACAAAAGGGTGTATTGGAGGTGACAATTGTAAATCTCTCTGTGAGAAATGGCAAAGTAAGATTAGATATATTACCTCCTGTCTGGGAATATGATGAAGGGTGGATGGGAAATGTAAATAGAATGAGATAACGTAGCTTGTTTAACTTTCTCTGAGAAGTTACAGTAGATCACCCACGCCCCCTACCGCTAATAGTGTAGATACGTTGCAGTAAATGGGAGGCTTATGATTGGCTCGGAATACGGAAGGTGACGTGGGCCGTTTGAAAGATGAGATAGAATTATGTCAAGGTTCCCTTGTATTGTGTTTGAATTGTATTAATCATCTGTTGTTGAATAAGATTAACATAACCGAAAAGTATGTCATGACTAATGAAGTTATTGGTGCCCATGTAGTAGGTAGTATATTTTCATATAGCTGTATATAACAAGTAAACAAAAATTATTTACTGCACAGTATTACTGTCAGCTAATTCTGGTGAGCAGTTTTCTGCCGCCATCTATCCATGATATCATGCAATAATGTCTCTTGAAGCAAACCTGCGAAGTCTGCAGAGCATTGTTTTCGCTGTTGCCAGCCAGGCAACATAGGCAGCTTTTTAGGTTGCAGAATGACAGTTTAGGTGGTCATTTAAGTCGGCTTGCATGCTGTGTGCGATAATGTGCTCGGACAAAGTGCATAGTTATCAGTCGGAATTCAAGGGTATCGTCCCGAAACAATGCCTATTTCCTTCGCTCCATAGATGCCGCTGCACCCGCTGAGTTTCTCCAGCACTTTTGTCTAAGCATTCACATATTATTTCTGCTTCAAATAAAGTCACAACTAAACATATTCACCAATCAAGACATGATATATACCACAATGACATGCAGCAAAATTATAATACTTTATCTCAACCTTTTACACGTTGCAATGAATGCAATTTCTCTTATTTCTTACCACTTCCAAACAAAAATGTGGTTGGATTATTCAGCATATGATCAGCCTGTGTCAATAAATCCTGGATCATGGTAACATATATGCTTAACCATGCACACGACAGATTGATGCAAGCATGTTTTCTGTGAAGGACCAAAAATTATCATAACATGGCCATAGCATGGGTCTTTTCCTCTTGAATCCTCAATCTCTGTTGTGCCCAGTCACAGCAAGGTAAGTTGATAAAGAAATGAATCGATCTGTTTAACAACTTTGAAGGCAGACACAGTAACAACATCACAAGGGGAAAAATAGATACATAATATATCCCTTTTGCTCTAGGATTTTGTAATTTAAAAGAAATAAAGAGTATGGAAGTGTACTTTGATTTTCTTGTTCTTGCAACATCCTTGTTACTGTATTATTATTACCTGACCAGACCTATACCATACTTTAGAATGTACATAGCTAAGATTATAGAGGAGTCTATGATCTTTGGTACATAGTACCTCTTTTACTCTGTGCCCACTAAGAAGATGAGTCATGGAAGTAGGTGACTATATTGAATCAATCGTGGAACTTGGCAAGTGAGATTGCCCAGAAGGGCAATAAAAATGGCTGAAGTGTTTTAGTTTTTTTTTGGGGGGGAGGGGGTGAGAATATCAACTTTAAATGAACAGAAACATTATATTTGTGAGAACGTGTAACGTTTCTGCTTGATATTTAAACCATCTCCTGAAAAGCAAAGTAAAGACAGAGCTGTTCAAATACATCTAAAAGTCACTTTAATTGTCATCTGAGTCGCTCTCGAGCAGAGCATTCTCCTCATCAGACTTGTCACTGTCAGGATGAGGCCCCGAGACAGATGCTGCAGCTGGTTCTTCTCCCGTGTCAGGCCTCCTTGCCCTCATCCCTCCTACATGCCACAAGCTGATGGTTGGTCGGGTATCAAAGTCCTTCATGTTACTGGCATGCAGCATGATGAGGAGCTGTTCCGTCACCTGGTCGTCCTGGAAGGAACTTCTGATGAATAATAGAAAATAGGTGCAGGAGGAGGCCATTCGGCCCTTCGAGCCAGCACCGCCATTCAATGTGATCATGGCTGATCATCCCCAATCAGTACTCTGTTTCCGTCTTCTCCCCATATCCCCTGACTCCGCTATCTTTAAGAGCCCTGAAAGAGTTAATTACTATTATCGGTTGCTGTCATATTTAAGCTTTCCTGTTGCAAAAAGGCAATTGCTATTGCAATGTGGGACACTTGGCCAAATATCATGGCCAAATATCATTTTTTTACGTAAGTTGAATAGTTCACAAGGTTTTTTACGCAAGTTGAATAGTTTAATCAGATAAGAAGGGGGGGGGGGGGGGGGGGGGTATAGCTATGCCATTGGAATGCCTGGTTTTTGGCAAAGAGTGAAAAACAACTCCATATTTGGAGGTGGCTGATGTTTCCTGAGACATTACCTCGTGCAATTGATATTGAGTCTGGGGGTATATTAACCCCGGTTTTCTGGTATTTCTGTGTGTGTTGCTGGAGAACTCGGACGTACACTGTTGCCTCTAGGTCTCTAAAACCACACCCGTCGGACGATAAAATTAAAACTTTGAATGGTCTTAACTGTTATCCTTGTCTGTTTCTTTTTTTCACTTTAGTCTTTATTGCTTTTATACATACACAAATATAACATCAAAACATACAACAATGCAGTGAAATGTACAACAGTGCAGCAGGGAGTTTACAATTAATGATACAGTATACAGAACTGTTTTCTTGTTAAAACATTTTCCAATAACTTACATTATTGTCAATAAAATTATAGTGTTGATATCTTTATTTCTATACCCAATCCACTTTTCACATTTTCTATTTAACTCGTCTTCTTTCATATAACCATAAAACATATAACCATATAACAATTACAGCACGGAAACAGGCCATCTCGGCCCTTCAAGTCCGTGCCAAACAACTTTTTTCCCTTAGTCCCACCTGCCTGCACTCATACCATAACCCTCCATACCCTTCTCATCCATATGCCTATCCAATTTATTTTTAAATGATACCAACGAACCTGCCGCCACCACTTCCACTGGAAGCTCATTCCACACCGCTACCACTCTCTGAGTAAAGAAGTTCCCCCACATGTTACCCCTAAACCTCTGTCCCTTAATTCTAAAGTCATGTCCTCTTGTTTGAATCTTCCCTATTCTCAAAGGGAAAAGCTTGTCCACATTAACTCTGTCTATCCCTCTCATCATTTTAAAGACCTCTATCAAGTCCCCCCTTAACCTTCTGCGCTCCAGAGAATAAAGACCTAACTTATTCAACCTATCTCTGTAACTTAGCTGTTGAAACCCAGGCAACATTCTAGTAAATCTCCTCTGTACCCTCTCTATTTTGTTGACATCCTTCCTATAATTGGGCGACCAAAATTGTACACCATACTCCAGATTTGGTCTCACCAACGCCTTGTACAATTTTAACATTACATCCCAGCTTCTATACTCAATGCTCTGATTTATAAAGGCTAGCATACCAAAAGCTTTCTTTACCACCCTATCTATATGAGATTCTACCTTCAAGGAACTATGCACGGTTATTCCCAGATCCCTCTGTTCAACTGTATTCTTCAAATCCCTACCGTTTACCATGTACGTCCTATTTTGATTTGTCCTGCCAAGGTGTAGCACCTCACATTTATCAGCATTAAACTCCATCTGCCATCTTTCAGCCCATTTTTCCAACTGGCCTAAATCACTCTGTAGACTTTGGAAATCCTCTTCATTATCCACAACACCCCCTATCTTGGTATCATCTGCATACTTACTAATCCAATTTACCACCCCTTCATCCAGATCATTGATGTACATGACAAACAACAAAGGACCCAACACAGATCCCTGAGGCACCCCGCTAGTCACCTGCCTCCAACCCGACAAACAGCCATCCACCATTACCCTCTGGCTTCTCCCATTCAGCCACTGTTGAATCCATCTTGCCATTCCTGCATTTATACCCAACAGTTGAACCAACAGTTTTCCCAACAGTTTTCACTCTTAGAGAATATGTCATTTTCTCCATCACAAATATTTCCTGTACTATGTGTAACCATTGTCTAAGTCTGGGTGTGTCCGCTCCAAGCCAGTTTCTTGTAATGGCCTTTCTGCCAGCTGTGAGTAGGATTTTAACCAAGTAATGATCTCCCTTCAGCACCACTGTATTTATATTACCCAGGTATAAAATGGAACATTTCTTGGAGACTATATATCCTAATACCTCCTTTAATACTGAATTCCCTCTGTCCCAAAATGGTTCTATTTTTGGGCAACTCCAGAAGATATGTGCATGATTTGCGTCTGTTTGGCCACATTGCCTCCAGCATGTTTGCTGCCTTAGAATTTGCTTGCTTTGTCTGTTTCTAAATTAACTTTTTCATTGGCATAGTCGTGCAGGTCCTCACTGGGACACCATCAACAGATGAATGTGCAAGAGGTTGCAGATGTTGCCGGGATTGGAAGGGAGACAACTGAGCTCTATCGGCCCCCTTGTAAGACCAACTCCTATAGAAACTCCCGGAAACATCTGTGATCCTTTGTCAGATGGTTCCCAACCGAGGTTCTTAGATACAGATAAAGGTAAGATCTATTGTGTATGTATTTTGTGTATGTATTTTTGCTACCAAAGAGAGGGTAGTCAGCAATTTGCTATCAGAGAAGGTAGTTGGCAATTTGCCACTGAACCGTGGTCGGCAATTGGCTGCTAAAATTTGCCACGGTAAACGTGGTCAGCGATTGGCTATTAAAATTTACTGTAATAAACGTAGTCACCGATTGGCTTTGAAAACTAGAAATAGTTTGTCGTAAATTTGCTACGGGGAAGTGGTCAGCGATTGACTTTGCAAACTAAAAAAAGTTTGACGTTCACAAATTAGCCGGGCAGAGGAGAGACTCGTTGCTATGTGGAATAATCTGGAAATGTGATGGGGGAACGCCTGTACAACGTGTTATTTGAATCCTAGGAGGAACAAAATCTGCAGAAAATTAAGTTATCAGCTAACCAAACGTTTGGGATATGAATCTTGGTCAGCAGGGAACAAATGCAGGAAAGATATGGGGGGAAAAAAGGATTGGGTCTTTGTAACGTGTGAAAAAGAGGGGGAAGAAATTGCGCGAAACAAAATAACCCCGGGGACCCTTTTTTTTCTGACAAGCAACCGTGTTTACAGAAGAGGGGAGAATAATGGAACATTTGGCGGGGAAAATAGGACGGAGTTAAACAATTCTTGACTAAAGGCAGATGAAAAAGGAAGGGAGAAAGGGCTGAGGCAGAAGAGGAAGAAAGAACAGTATTAAATTCAACATTGAGAATTTAGCCTGGTTCATTACTAACAGATTCTGGTAAATAGAACATTCTTGTCAGAAAAAGGGAAAGTGTATTACAAAGAGATGTCTTTGAACAAAAAATATTATGAACTGCTCGTAATTTGTTTTTGTGTATGTGCGGAATGTGGCTTACACTTTGAAGTTACGTGTTTTTTGGATCGCGACAGGTAAGAATGAGCAAATGTGTTATTTGTTCTAAATCTTTGTAAGAGCCTCGTGTTTGAAGCAGGAGTTGTGTATGTCCCTTTAAGAAACTGCAATTGTTTGGGGGCTTTAACATCGATCACCTCGATGCAGAGGTTGACTGCCTGACCACAGGAGGAGAACAGAGAAGAGATAAGATTTTTGCCTTCCATCACAGTAAGGAGGTGTTTGGAGATTCACTGTGATGGATGTTTGTGTGAAACTGTGTTAATTGTGTGTATTGTTTTTTGCTATTATGACTGCAGGGAACGAAATTTTGTTCAAACTTTTGTTTGTTTGAATGACAATAAAAGGAATTCTATTTTATTACATTGTAACTACCACCCCAGCAGGAAAGGCTTGGTTGAGTTCAGCAGAGATTGTATATGACCATCCACTGGGGACACCATGAAACCAGAATACTCTGAAGGCTGTTCACTTTCATCACATGATAATGGAAATCACAATGGAAAATGATAATGGAAATGACTAATTATATTTTATCGTTAACCAGGGCATTGAAAGATGTACAATAGAACCACTACGTCTAAAATTGAACCTGGTATTTGTGTAATGATCAGGAATTGGATGAGGAAGAGATTGGACATTCAGTAGGAAGGGCATTACCAGGTCCTTCTAACAAACCCTACCGCAGCAAAGTTGGAGGGGAGGCACGCATGGGTTCACTTTCACGACTAAGATTGTCAGTATGGTGCCTAAAAAATAAAATGTTAACCTCTTCTTTCTTTTAAGGAATCTCTTTCTAGGATAGATTACGATGGACATGTCGCTGTTGTTCGCCTATCTTGGGACATTGATAGTGATCAGATCTGCGAGAAACAGAGTATGCCGATGCAATGCGATGGTGGCATTTGCAGATTTGCCAGTGACGCAGTGCTGGGTGAAGGTGCAAGCTGTGGGAAGGATGCTATGAACTGAGGGTGACCACAGGCTACGTACCCACTGGTGGTGCGACTTGAGTGTGGAAGTTACACCTAGAATGTGGAAGTTTCACCTACGGGCCCTCGGTGATGAATTAATTATGTATACACAGCAATTAATCCATGGCTTGCCAGGTCTGCATTCAAAGGTACGAGATGTGCAGAAGCCACTACCAGTTGAACACAGGAACGAGTTCATACTGTCAGACTACATACTGATAAGGCATTGGGATGGAAGGAATTGAGACTGTTGAAAGGAACTATACCGAGTGGTACCAACAACATCAACAGCCAAGAAGATTGAAGATTACCTTGTTGGATTCATCTGAGTCACTATAAATGACTCTGAGAACTAAGAAATGACAATGGGGCTATTGACCCTACTCTGTTTTCGCAATGCTACAGCATCTAGTAGTTGCCGAGTGATCAAGCCACGGGTAATTGGGACCCATAGGTGTGGGGGACTTATGTATCATAATTTTAAAGGTTGGTACACACCCCCGTTTAAACCATGGTGGAAGGTAAATGAAACTAGGGTATGGAAGATACCCTGGTTCAGAATAACAAGCAATCCCCATATACCATTTTACTTCGGAGTCATGTGAGTGATTCCGTGAAGAAGGCCCGCCAGGCCGCATGCGCACCAGTACGTCAGCCGCATTGGCGCAAGCACCAGTCTGGCAAGACACAGCTCCTGCCGGTGGTAAGTTAAACTTCAGCGATAAGTTCGTTTTTTTACTTACCAGGGGTTTTTAGGCAGGAGCCTCTTTTTACAGAGGTTTTTCCTGCCAGTTTCACAGCCCGACAAGTTGCCGGTTATGGACTGTGGGGAAATTCCAGTCCGACCGCAAATGTGGATAAACCAGCAAAATTGATCAGGTTGCGAGATAAGGAGCCGCTAACAGTGCAGTTAGTGGCTCCCCAATCTGCAGGGATGCCATAAAAATGGCAAGAAATTTAAGCAGTCGCTGACAGGGGGGTCAGCAGCTCCGCAGCCTGCAGGGATGCCGTAAAAACAGCAAGAAATTTAAGCAGAGTCGCTGACGGGGGGTCAGCGGCTCCCAGTCTGTGGAATGCCGTTGGAATGGCCAGGAAGCAACGCTGGAGCCACTGACAGTGGGGTCAGTGGCTCACAGACATTGGTCCCCAGTCAAGAAATTACTGGGACTCATTCAGCCCTATTTGGACTCGGGTGAGTCGGGCTATAAAGAGTTTCTCCTTATAATAAAAAGTATGTATTTTATAGTGTTTTTTCTTTAAGTAAAAGCCAAAGGCAAAGTAAAAAGTTATTGCTATATGTTCTGACAATGTTATAATTGTTTAAGCTCAGGTTGCTATGAATTATTTTTACCCTTCACAGGTAAAGCTGTACACTAAATGTTGATTTAGTGAGCTTACACAGCAATAGCAAGGGTCTATGGCACAGGCAGCGCCTGACAGGGCTGCTTCATGTGTAAAATGTGCGGGCCTATGGGACAGGCCGTGCCAGCAGCGCCTGACAGGGCTGCTTCATATATGAAAGTGCTGGCCTACGGGAGACCCGTGCCAGCAGCACCTGATGCAGGGCTGTTTCATTTGTTACATGACCGGCCTATGGGAGAGCCGTGCCAGCAGCGCCTGACAGGGCTGCTTCATGTGTGAAGTGCCGGCCTACGGGAGAGCCTTGCCAGCAGCGCCTGATGCAGAGCTGTTTCATGTCAAACAGCGCCGTCCTTTATGAAAGGCGGCGCCAGCAACGCCTGTGACAGGGTTGCTCAAATTCACACATATCTGCTCACCCACGGAGTTGGGAGATGATTCTCCACCGGGGCTAGAGAGCAAGGCCCATGGAGTCGGGGGATGAATTCCTCACCGGGGCTGGATATTGCGTTGAAGCGACTATCCTAAATACATCAACTGTTGTATACAGTGCTGCAAAGGTTTCCCTCTCGGAGGCAGAGACCAAGATGGGTCAGTATCCTGCTGACACTGAGTCTCAGAGTATGGCCGTAGGGCATACCCAAAGGGATGAAGGGCACGTGTCAGAGGTACCTTTCCTCTAAAGTTGCTATCCCAGTAGAATATTCTATTGGGTTAAGGCCAATGGATTCATATCAGTATTTGTAGCCTGCGGCAGCGCCTGCTATGGTTGCCTACAAATCACCCTCTCTGAGGAGGGAAGAGCAAAAGATCAAGATGATTCCTGGGTTACACAAAAAGCTGGAGAAACTCAGCGGGTGCAGCAGCATCTAAGGAGTGAAGGAGATAGGCGACGTTTCGGGTCGAGACTCGATTCCTGTGCTTGAATAGAACATACTCAAGCACTTATGTGCCGGCAATGAACAACGCCAACAGGGGGATGTGAGAGCCAGCTGCTGAATCGGTTATCCAGGTAGGTCTATTCTACAGGAGAAGAAGCCTGGCAGACTAATTAATTCGGCCAACGATGGGCAAAAGTCATCATTCAGAACGCACCCCAGGCGCTCTTCGGAAGTAGCGGTTCACTGGAGCTGGGGGCAACATGATAGCTCAGAAATTCCATGCACCTTCCAATCATGCTCAACTAAATGGGTCTAGCTTCCGAAAATTTGGGTAGTGCACCATTCACAAGTTGTAATATTTACATTTGTTGTACAACACACAAAGGGTAAAAATATTTGGTTGAGGCACAGCCGGAGCATTCCAAGTAAGTTTAGATTATGGCCAGGGTTTGGAAATTGGGCAAAAGTTCTCATGGAAACCACCCATGCAATAAGGCAGGATTGGCATGTTATTATGAAAAAGGAGAGTATCCGGCATATGAACTTTCCAAATGTAAAAACTTATTCCTGACTACAACAGATTCATAAGGTAAGAGATACATGTTATACAAATCCCATTACAAAGGTTATCAAAGACAACTGTACTATAACAGTAAAGCTTTGTGTATTGGATAAACTGTTTGTTGGTCATTGGGATTTACCTTTAATTATTATTTTACTTCGGAGTCACGTGAGTGACTACGTGAAGACCCCGCCAGCACGCATGCGCGACATATCGTCGTACGCATGCGGAAGCGACGGTCGGGAGGAGCGGGGCTCCTCCAGCGTGAGTTTAAAAAGCTCACGCCAGGTAAGTCTCACCGAAGGAGTGAGTCGACCATTATGGAAGGGAGAAAATCTAAGAGAGCGGCGGCCAAATCAGCGGCTAAGGACAGCAGCCAACGGAGAACCGCCTCTCCAGAGCTACAGGTTCTACCTGCAGCTCCCGACTTTTCGGATTTTGAGACCGTTGGTACGCCACGGTCGGGGAAAACTACCCGGAAGTCGGCCGGGGCCGACTCAGCGGAGTCCGGTCCCGAGGGCACCCCGCTCGCTGGCAGCGACGGAGGTCGCCTTGACCGCATTGAGCGGATGATGGAGCAGCTGCTCCAACGTGACCTGCTAAAGCAGGGGCAGGATCACAGTGGGACCCCTAGTAGGCCCACGGCAAGTTCCCTTAGAGGACTGCCTAATGTATCCCCTTCTCTACAGGGGAGCATTGAGGGTCAGAACTGGGCTGACCCAGAAGAAGGGGAGTTGGCTGAAGCGCCTGCAGCGTCAGGGGTGTGTGAAGATTATATGGATGTGGTGAGCAAACATGCCATGCCCAACCAGAAGGGCCTACCCATCCACCCCAAGCTGGCTGCCAGCATTGATTATATGGCCACTAACCAACTTCAGGAACAGGCCATCAATGCCACAGCAGACAAATATATGGCGCCAGAAAACTGCAAGTCATTAAATGTACCCGCGGTGAACAACCCGATATGGGGAAACATGAGCCCCTCGAGTAGAGGGCAGGAGATGAAACTTCAGAAGATCCTGAAGCTCCTAACCGCAGGGATTACTGCAGTAGCCAGAACAGCAGTGGGAGTGGATATGCCGGAAGAGCTACAAGATGCTTTGGCCTTACTGTGCAACACACAGTATGAAATAAATAATTTCAGGAAAAGCATTATAAAGCCGGCGCTTAACCCCAAGTTCGCGGGGTTGTGTAAGCCTGGGAAGACGCAGCCTCCAAGCCTGCTATTCGGGGAAGATCTCCCCAAACAGGTTAAAGATCTTGACGAGGAGGCTAAGGCTTTGGGCCTTATTAAAGTACCTGGGTACACTAAGCCTCATCACCCACACAGAACGCACCCCTACGCACCCACCGGGCAGAGTTACCCTAACAGGTCTGCCGGTGGTGAAAGCTCGAAGGCCGGCATACCTGCTCAGCGGTCTTTTTTAGGCCAAGGCCCAGGCCGGCCTTCTTGGAAGATGCGCCACTCCCAGAACACCTACAACCAGCCGAGGAAGCAAGGCCAGAAACCACCACACCGGTAGTAACCATGGAGGTAGGTGGGTCTGGGATCCCCAGGAACACTACTGGCCCAAATTCACTTTGGATAGGGGGCAGGTTGCACATGTTCCTCGAGAATTGGCTCACTTTTACCTCTGATCCTTATATACTCAGGAGTATTCAGGGCTACAAAATTGAATTTATTCACGAACTCCCTACCCTGGTACAGCATGCACCTAGTCGGAAATTCGTCCTTTCTCATAGAGATAAGGCAGCAGGGCATGCTGAACTACAGAGGTTGAGAGAAAAAGGGGTAATTGAGAAGGCCATTAAAGAACCTCAGGAGTTCGTGTCTAATATATTCACTAAAAACAAAAAAGATGGCGGTTGCCGCATCATCATAGATTTGACCGACCTGAATACTTCTGTCCAGTATATTCATTTTAAAATGGACACCTTCGACACTGCTATACAGCTTATAGCCAATGGGTACTACATGGCATGCGTTGACCTCAAAGATGCATACTATTCAGTACCCATACACAAGGATCATAGGAAATACTTAAAATTTATCTGGATGGGACAATTATGGCAATATAAAGCTTTGCCTAATGGGTTATCGTCAGCACCCAGATTGTTTACCAAGATATTGAAACCAGCTTTGGCCTATTTAAGGAAACAGAATCATACTGTTATGGCCTATCTTGATGACATCCTCATAGTGGGGGAGAATTTGGAAATGGCTACCTTAGCAGTCACAGCCACGAAACATCTTTTTCAGAAACTGGGGTTTACGATACATCCAGATAAATCAATATTGGAACCCTCTACCACCATGAAATATTTGGGGTTCATTATTGACTCAGTGCAAATGTCTGTCACGTTACCACCAAGCAAGGTGGAAGACCTGATAGAGGCTTGCAGGAGCCTCATTGGCATTAAGGTCCCATCCATTCGGCAGGTGGCCAGGGTGATTGGGAAGATAGTAGCTGCATTTCCTGCAGCACAATATGGGCCCTTACATTACCAAAACTTACAAAGAGCCAAAATTACAGCGCTCAAAAATCATGCTGGCCATTTTGATAGGCCCATGAAAATTCCAGAAAAGGCAAAAGCCGAATTATATTGGTGGATGGGTAATGCCCAAAATTGTTCCAAACCCATTACTATCACCAATCCCTCGATCACCTTACAAACGGATGCCAGTGCCAAAGGGTGGGGAGCTACTAACACTACCTCTAGCTGTGGAGGTAGATGGAGTGCACCAGAGTTAACCCTATTTAAAAACTTAGGGATTAACTATTCAGAAATGCTGGCAGCATTTCACGGCCTTAAGGCATACTGCACTAAAATGCTCAAAGTTCATGTTAGAATACAGATTGACAACACCACGGTGGTAGCCTATATTAACCACATGGGCGGTGTAAAGTCGATATCGTGTGATGAATTGGCCAACAATATCTGGCACTGGTGTCTGCAAAGAGAAATTTGGATCTCCGCAACTTACCTTCCAGGTAAACTAAACACAGTGGCAGACACCAGGTCACGGAAATTCAACGACAACATAGAATGGATGTTGGATCGGAATGTGTTCGCAGATATTGTAGAACGTTATGGGACACCAGATATCGACCTTTTCGCGTCCAGGCTAAATCACCAACTACCAACGTATGTTGCTTG
The DNA here is from genome assembly GCA_963514005.1 of Raja brachyura. The sequence continues at coordinate 53,514,524 of OY740797.1, read as the reverse complement.
GGAGCCAGACCCGGGGGCAGTAGCGATGGATGCTTTCTCGCTACACTGGGGGGATTTATTTTGCTACGCTTTCCCCCCTTTCTGCCTCATCAGTCGGGTCTTGCAAAAAATCAAGCAAGACTCCGCATCGGGTATCTTGGTAGTGCCCGACTGGCCTACTCGACCATGGTTCCCTCTGGTACAGAAGATGGCCACAGAACCCTGTATCAGGGTGAATAAAAGACCTAGCCTGCTTGTTCATCCTGTTACAGGAGAATGTCATCCATGTCATGATCGCATGGATTTGTTAATTTGCAGATTTTAAAACGGCCACTTCATGGATTCGGACTCTCCAACAGGACCATTGATACCATCACGGCAGCCTGCAGAGAGTCCACAAGGAAGCAGTACCTGACCTACATCAGGAAATGGGAAGGATTCTGCGTGACTACCAAAACAACATACGAAACCGCCACCATCACGGAAGTGCTGGAGTTTCTGGCTACCCTTCATTACGATGAGGGTCTAAGCTACAGCGCCATTAACTGTGCCAGGAGTGCCCTATCGTCTTACTTGGGCAAGGGGAGTGACCAATTGGGAATTGGGTCACATCCCCTAGTATCTAAATTTATGAGGGGAATATTTAATTCCAATCCCCCCAGGCCCAGATATAGCCATACCTGGGACATCAGCACGGTATTGACGATGCTGAGAGGATGGACACCGAACACGGGACTCCCTTTGGCCAAATTAACCTACAAAATGGTCATGATAATGGCACTGATCACGGCGCAACGGGTCCAGTCCCTGCACAAACTCAGTCTGGATGCCATGGCAATTACCAGTGGGAAAATCACATTCCAGGTGCAGGGACTATTGAAGCAAGATCGACCCGGAGTGTCTGGACATACTTTGGAGTTCCTGGCTTACCCAGCGGACACCCGTCTTTGTATCGTTACATTGATTCTGCGATACATTTCAGTCACTAAAGATCTAAGAGGCACGGAAACAGCTTTGCTTGTCAGTCACAAGAAGCCTCATCACAGGGTCACGGTGCAAACCATTTCCAGATGGTTAAGGGTGGTACTGGATGCGGCGGGGGTGGATACTAATGTGTATAAATCTCACTCCACCAGGGCAGCATCCACCTCGGCGGCTAGAAGGATGGAGGTACCACTGGATCACATCCTGGCCACAGCGGGTTGGAACAATGAGAAAACCTTCCACCGCTTTTACAACAAACCCATGACCTCCCCTGGCAATTATGCAGGGAGGATTTTAAGTGCTGCCAGATAAATAACCCTTATGGGACACAATATTGTGTTTGGTATGAATAAATACCTGTTTTGTTTTTCAGCCAGTGTCTTGTCTGAATCACGTCCATCCTCTTATCCCAGCTTTAGCGGTGTGTGAGCATGGAGCTTCCAGGGCATGAAATCACAGAGCTTTGAAATCTTCACGTAGTCACTCACGTGACTCCGAAGTAAAATAGTAAGATTAAACGAGAACTTACCAGTTTGAAGTTTGATCTTTATTTTATGAGGTGTTACGATGAGGGATTACGTGCCCTCCGCTCCCGACCCTCTATTATAAAGATCACCTGGTATGAAAGTTCTCTTTTTCTCTTACTATGTCAGTCATTGTGACTGTTTGTTCTGTGATTTCACACCACTGCTTTGAAGAATGTCGCGCATGCGTGCTGGCGGGGTCTTCACGTAATCCCTCATCGTAACACCTCATAAAATAAAGATCAAACTTCAAACTGGTAAGTTCTCGTTTAATCTTACTATTAGCCTTGTCTCTGACTTGTGGCAAGAGATTGGGGTTATAGGAATCTGTTACAAAACTGAGTTATTTTCATTAAGAGTAATTGGCATTATAGCAGCTGTGTTGCAGCTGAACAAATCAAGGAACTGATATTGTGTAAGTTGCAATTAGATTGTTGCTAACAACCTTGTGCTATTGTCAGCTGAGGCTACTTCAGCCACAATGATGAAGTAACAGTATTCAGCATTGCTGAACATGATAATAACTCATTGAACTTGAACCTCGCTACAGTAGTGTGGTCGGTTGAATTCAGTTATTATGAACTGATGTTTAGAACTCTAAGATGAGAAGTTCCAAATACCATCACCTACTCAAAGGTAGTGGAGATTGCATGAGTTACCAATTATTCAGTTGTTGGTATCAACTAAATATATACACTAAATACACCCATGGTTAAGGGGTTTTGAGCGAATATACATATTCTACATGCTAACATTCGAGTTGCTGCTTTACAATGGTGACATATGTTAATCACATTATAATCAAGGGAAAAATATCCTGTAATGAATCTCCTTGCCCCTGGTGTATCATCCAGTTCAGATCGATGATAACACAGAATAAGTGTTAGATCTCGAAGTATGATGAAAGCATGGTTCAATACTTCATTGAATATTCATCATGTTAATGCATGTTTTTCACTCATTGCAAAAAATATGTGGCACAACAGTGCGGAGAAATACTTTCTCGCTTCAACAGGAGGAATGGTCTTTATGTCTTCCTCATTTTTTGCCTCATTAGCCGGGTCTTAAAACAGTCAGCAAGACCTCGCTTGGGTTTGTACTGTTGGACTGGCCAAGCGTCCATGTTGCCTGCTTCATCAGGCATTATGGCACAATGGTATACGGTTATGCCAAAAAAAATAACTTGCTGTTTCAAACTGTGGTTCAGGAGACTGGCTTTTGCACAGTAAAACAATTATTGACCTACACATTTTGAATGTTCCCTATATGAGGGTGGTCCAGAATCTTACAGAGGGAGCTGGAACTTTAGCTAATTCCACTGCCCAGGCTTTTATGGATGTACAGCAATAGTATGTTTGAAGGAATATGTGGAATGATAATCCAGCATGAATTTATTGTACTGCTGATCGCTGTATTAACCTATGTATTAAAATACCTGAGCCTTTCTTATGTACTCAGCGAGGACCGTAATTGTTATCAAATTGATTTTAAAAAAAGGAAGAAATGAAAGGGTTAATTACTATTATCAGTTGCTGTCATATTTAAGATTTCCTATTGTAAAAAAGCAATTGCTATTGCATTGTGGGACACTTGGCCAAATATCATGGCAAGGGTTTTTTTACGTAAGTTGAATAGTTCACAAGGTTTTCTTACCTAAATTGAATAGTTTAATCAGAGAAGAAGGGGCCAGGGGGGGTATAGCTATGCCATTGGAATGCCTGGCTTTTGGCAAAGAGTGAAAAGCAACTCCATACTTGGAGGTGGCTGATGTTTCCTGCGACATTACCTCATGCAATTGATATGGAGTCTGGGGGTATATTAACCCCGGTTTTATTTCGGAGTCACGTGAGTGACAGGTTGAGTGTGTGAGTAGGCTGACGGGTAAGAGTTTTACCGTGGCCGTGTGTATTTTCTCTGTGGTCTGCTTTGTGTTCCAGAACAATGAGCACGACCAGAGGAAAGAAATCTGTAGCTCGCCCCCGTTCGTCTCTCGTTGAGCGTTCTTTGGAGGGGGGACAAGAGGCGGCAGGATTAACTACCGAGCCGACCCCAGCACCGCTAGTGCAGCCTGAACAATGGGCTGGAGGAAAGCTGCAGCCAGAACCGGGCGGTAGTATCCGACGATTCAGATGAAGATGTCTCACCGCTCTTTACCGAGTGGTAAAGGCAGCCGCCTAAGCCGAATGGAATGCAATTGCTCCAGTGAGATCTGCTGAGAGCAGCAGCAGACTCGCCAAGGGAGTTCAGGCACTCCCGCAGTGTCTTTTACGGCACTGGCCATTGCTTCACCTTCTATTGAAGGCAGCATTGGCGACCAGGTCTGGGCTGGTCAAGAAGAGGAGTCGTTGGCTGAAGATGGCCGGAGTACGCAGGGTGTACAGGATCAGGAAGAGCTGCTGGGTGTGGTCAACCGCTACGTGGCCACTCCACCAGCGGATCGGCCTTTAGAGCCAAAACTTGCAGCCACCATTGACCACCTGTCCTCAAAACCCCTACAAGAACAGGTGGTCAATGAGGCTCTTGAATTATATTCAGCCCCAGAAAATTGTACATCACTGAATGTACCAGCTGTAAACAGCCAAATTTCGGGACATTTGGGGCAGAATATCAGGAACCTGGAGTTGAAGCTCCAGAAAACCCTAAAACTCCTGACAGCAGGAATAACTTCATATGCTCTGTCCATAGATGGTGTGGAACATTAGGTTCAGTTCCAGTCCCATACTAATCACCAACCCAGGTGTGGACATCACCACAAATAAACAAGATTAGCTCTGCTGTGCACCACTCAATTTGAGATTAACAATTTATGGAAGGAAATCATCAAGCCTGCCTTCAACCCTACGTTTGCAGGACTTTGCAAAACACCGGGTTCAGAACCTCCAATTCTGCTCTTAGGAAAGCACCTTCCAAAAAAGGTGAAAGACCTGGAGGAAGAGTCCAAGACCTTTGGTCTCATGAGGGCAGGTTTGGGACCGAGCAGACCTAACGAACCCAGGCGGCAGTACCCCACGGCGTCCACCAGTTGCCGACTACCATATGGGACTGGTGAAAGCTCGGTGTCCGCAACCATTCCCCTTAAGCCTTTTTTAGGCCAGGGCCCAGAGCGGACCCCATGGAAAATGCGCCACCCCCAACATCAACATCAACAGCAGCCCTCTACAGCCCAGCAGACACCTCATCATCCAGCGAAGAGGCAGAAGAAGCACCAGTAACCATGCAGGTAGGTGGGTCTGGTTCCTCTCAGCATATGAGCAGTAGGGGCTCTATACTAACAGGAGGGAGATTGCACTTGTTTTTGGATGCATGGGAGTCTATCCCTAAAGACAAATATATACTCAGCAGCATTGATTGCTGTAAAATTGACTTTGTTCATGAAAACATGCATATACCCCAAAGGGTATTCACCCTCTCAGTCAAAGAGAAACAAGAGGGTCAAGCTGAATTGACGAGGCTACTAGCAAAAGGTGTCATTGAAAGAACAAAACATGAACCTTTGGAATATGTGTCTAATATTTTCACTAAAACTTAAAAAGATGGTGGATGTCGCATCATCATTGACTTAACTTCTTTAAATGAATCTGTTAAGTATATACATTTCAAGATGGAAACTTTTGAAACAGCCAGACAATTGATTTCTAGAGGGTACTTTCTGGCAAGCATTGATTTAAAAGATGCCTACTACTCAGTACCCATACACAAGGAGCATCGTAAATACCTAAAGTTTATCTGGATGAAACAGCTGTGGCAATTACCAAATGGGCTAACCTCGGCTCCAAGGTTGTCACAAAAATCTTAAAATCTGCTTTGGCATTATTGAGGAAACAAAAGCATATAGTCATGGCGTACGCAGACGACATTTTAATAGTAGGGAAAACCTTGGAGACAGCCATTTTGGCAGTAGCAGCCACCAAACGTTTGTTTGAAACTTTGGGGTTTGTCATACATCCAGATAAATCCAATTTGACACTGTCCACAACCATGGACTATCTTGGATCTACGATTGACACTATTCGCATGACTGTAACTCTGCTGAATAGGAAAGCATCAGAGTGGGCACAATCATGCAACAAACTAATGGTTAATCATCAGCCAACCATACGGAAGATAGCTAGTGTCATTGGGAAAATGTTAGCAGCCTTTCCAGCTGTACAATTTGGGCCTCTGCACTTTCAAAATTTACAAAGAGCAAAAGTGCACGCGCTAAAGAAAAACTCGGGTCACTTTGACCGAGTTATGAATTTAACTGCTGAATCCATTCCAGAGTTACAATGGTGGACAAGGAACATTAGGTTCAGTTCCAGTCCCATACTAATCACCAACCCAGTATTAACAATTCAAACGGATGCCAGTGCTTTGGGCTGGGGAACAACTAACATGCAATCCAGCACAGGGGGCAGATGGACTAATTTTGAATCATCTTGCCTACAGACACAGGGTATTAACTACTTAGAAATGTTAGGTGCGTTTTATGGTTTAAAAGCATATTCATCTTATACGCATCACGCACATGTCCGGTTGCAATTAGATAATACCACGGTGGTGGCTTATATCAACCACATGAGTGGTGTGAAGTCGATATCATGTGACAATTTGGTCAACCTAATCTGGCAATGGTGTGTCGAAAGACATATTTGTTTATCAACAACTTACCTACCAGGTAAACAAAATACAGTGGCAGACACCAGGTCACGCAAATTTAACGATAACATCGAATGGATGTTAAATCCCAAAGTATTTGCTGGAATTACAAAGCAATATGGCACACCAGATATCGATCTATTTGCATCTAGGCTGGATCACCAGGTACCAATGTATGTCGCTTGGGAACCAGACCCTGAGGCAGCAGCAGATGATGCATTCACACTGCATTGGGGGAAAATGTTCTTCTATGCTTTTCCTCCCTCTGCGTCATCAGTCGGGTATTACGCAAGATTCAATTGGATTCCGCTTCAGGAATCTTGATAATACCCGACTGGCCTACACAGCCATGGTTCCCAGTGGCCCTCGACATGGCTGTCGAAACATCATTGGAATTCCCCAGCCGTCCAGAATTATGAATCCACCCAGTGTCAGACATGTCACCCGTGCCATGGCAGAGTCAATACCCTGGCTTGCAGATTCTAAAAAGACCTCTACTGGGCCTGGGACTGTCTGAGGACGCCATCAACATGACGACCGCATCCCACCGGGAGTCCACCAGGAAACAATACCTGACCAACATAAGGAAATGGGAACGGTATTGCTCCAAAACAGGAACTACCTACACAACAGCAACAGCTACCAGTGTTGTGGAGTTCCTGGTTGGATTACAACGGGGTGGACTCAGCTACAGTGCCATTAATAGCCAGGAGTGCGTTGTCAGCTTATTTGGTTCCAGCTGCTGGAACAACTTACCCTGAAATCAGTCATGCTCATGGCACTAGTGTCAGCACAAAGGGTACAGTCCCTCCACCTTCTGAAGCTGGACAGCATGACAGAGTCATTGGACTGTATCGCATTCCATTTTCAGGGTCTGGTCAAACAAACTAGACCAGGAACCACGCCTCCAGTTATGGAGTTCCGGGCATATTCATCTGACCCACGGTTGTGTGCCAAGACCCATCTCGCCATTTACATAGACACAACATACAATTTAAGAGGGAGAGGAAAAGCCTTATGGATAAGCCACAAGAAGCCCCATGGTCAGGTAACGAGCCAAACCATTTCAAGGTGGCTCAAGCAGGTGCTTAAGTCCGTGGGAATCAACACTAATGTTCACAAATCTCACTCCACCAAGGCTGCATCCATGTGCACTCCACGGTTACCACCCTTTCTCTCAATCACACACCTTCGTTCTTCCCATCTTGTGGTCTTCAGCCGGCTGAAGCCTCGCTCAGCCTCAGCTGAACCTGCTGGTATGGTAAGGACGAGGTCAAGGAGACTGCAGATGTTGGGTAGCTCTGCTGGTGTGGGACTTCAGGAACACCGTGCTGCATCACAACCCTTTCAGCAACATGGCTGTTCCTTTGCACTGCACTGGAGCATTAGGGGAGCTTCAATGCCGTTATTTGACTTTTCTGTTGAGCGGCATTCGGTTCGTTGGCTTGTAGGCAATGCAGCCTTTTGGGTAGGTGGCGTTTCGACAGATCGTCCATTCGGTGAGTTTGCTTTTAGGAGATGCAGCTTTTCGGTTAGTTGGCTTTTAGGCGTCCCACCCTTTCGGTTAGTTGACGTTTCAGCTTTGTACGCTTTCGGTTATTTGGTGTTGTGGCTTAGTTTCTATTCGGTTATTTGGCTTCCACTTCTTTGCTTCAGCTTCTCGTCCTTCGACGCCATGTTCGGGTACCGTGGATAAGTCCCATTAGGGTCTTTTTACCCTTACAATTCCTTAGTTCTATCCATACTGACTCCACATCTCCTGTTTCAATTTCACCCCTAGCAAGGGACTAAATTTAATTCCTCACCAACAGAGCTACCCCACCCCCTCTGCCCACCTGTCTGTCTTTTCAATAGGAGGTATACCCTTGAATATTCAGCTCCCTGGCCCTCTTGCATCTATGTCTCTGTAATTCCCACAACATCATACTTGCCAAAATCTAACTGAGCCTCAAGCTCGTCCACTTTATTTCTTATACTTTGCACATTCATATACAACATTTTGACCACCATATTCATCTCCCCTTCGCACTGCTCGCAATTGGCCCTGACCTTACTCTCTTATCCCTTCTCCAACTTTCCTTCCCATTAATTTGAGAATCTTTTGTAATTTTTCCTGTACTCACTTCCCCTTTAACTCCATCTTTATACTCCCAATTTGTCAATCACTCCCCCCCACTATTTAGTTTAAACCCACACATGTAGCCCTAGCAAACCTGCCTGCCAGAATGTCGGTCCCCCTCCAGTTAAGGTGTAACCCGTCCCTTTTGTACCATTCACCCCTATCCCAGAAGAGATCCCAGTGGTTTATAAACCTAAATCCTTGCTCCCTGCACCAGCCCCTCAGCCACACATTCAGATCCCCAATCTCCCTGTTCCTGTCCTCACTAGCACATAGTCGTGCTTTTCAGTTTTCTTCCTAACTCTGAACTCACGTTGGAGAACCTAATTCCTCTTCTTCCCGATGTCGTTTGTGCCTACGTGCACAACTACTGCCAGCTGTTCACCATCTCTCGAGGATGTTCTGAATTTGGCTCATGACATCCTGAACCCTGGCACCAGGGAGGCAACAGACCATCCTTGCATCTCGTCTGCCGTCACAGAATCTCCTGTCCGCTCCTCAGACAATGGAGTCACCCACCACTAGGGCTCTGTCCAACGTTGGTCTCACCGGTCAAGTCCAATCTCCAAAATTGGAGCCACCGACGTGTCCGCCGCTCGGACTGGAAGCATCGTCTCCCCGGACAGTTCCCAAGAGGGCGTACCTGTTTTCATTAGGCACAGCCATCTGGGTCTCCTGCACTCCATGGTTACCACCCTTTCTCTCAATCACACACCTTCGTTCTTCCCATCTCATGGTCATCAGCTGCTTCAGCCGGCTGAAGCCTTGCTCAGCCTCAGCTGTCGGTATGGTATGGACGAGGTCAAGGAGAGTGCAGATGTTGGGTAGCTCTGCTGGTGCGGGACTTCAGGAACACCATGCTGCATCACAACAACCCTTTCAGCAAAACAGCTGTTCCTTTGCACTGCACTGGAGCATTAGGGGAGCTTCAATGCCCAAATGCCTCTGGGTGGGTTTCTGATGCAAAAGTGGGGGAGGACTGGTAAGCGAGAGACAGAAAGAGCAGAAGCAGTGACAGAGATAGACGGAGATAGATAGAAAGACAGGGACAGAGACTCGTACATGGATAGGACAGGTTTGGAGGGATAAGGACCAAACGGCGGCAGATGGCTTTGCAGTTACTCTCCCCCTCCTGTGGGGTGACGGATTTAAGGGGGTGTCCCACTTGGGCGACATTTTCCCCTTCTCTCCCTCTCCCTCGCTTCTCCAACCCCCCCCCCCCCCCCCCCATCCCACTTTCCCCGAGCTCCCCATTTGTGGACCCAGCCTGCGACCAGCGATCCCTAACTCGAGGTTGATAGGCTTTGTATTTATAAATGATCCCTAGCGTGTGTGGGATAGTCTGCGGGGGATCGCTGGTCGGTGCGGACTCAGTGGGCCGAAGGGCACTGTATCTCTGAACTAAATGTGACACAGGGGCCCTAGGCTTTGGACTCCAACCCCCTATATTCTGCATGGGAATTAAACTGTTGGTCACGAGTTGTCCCAGAGGCAGATTTCTCTTCCAATGGTCTCTCCAAACCCCCAGAGACAGCGGGCTTTTCAACTGGGTACAGGCAATGTTGTCAATGTACCAGTACCACCCACCTGCTCCGGCCACTGAGTCTAAATACCCACCACCCATTGTGAAAAGTTAGAGATGGTGATTAGAACTGGAAGCGGACCAATACAAAATAAAACTGAACGATTCAGACATCTTTTCATTTGCACAATTGTATTGTATTAAATTTATTGTCATTATCTCATTTTAGAGACAACGAAATGGATTTTCCTTGCAGTCAGTAACATAAAAATAAATAATAAATAAATAAACCTTTTTTTTTAAAAGCAGAAACACAGAAGTGCACACACAACGTAACCCCACATCGGCACCAAAGTTAAGAAAGGTACCATAGTCCAGCCAGCATCCCCGCCGATCTTCCCAGATGTTCACCCGTGGTCGGAGCCTCCCGAGCACCTGCAGTCACCGCCACGGGCGGCCCGATGCTCAGGCCCTCTCGCCGGGAACCATGGAACCCCGATGCCGAACCCGACAGAGAACATCCTCAGCGGCCCGGACCTCCAGATCAGCCACCTCCCACCGGAGTCCACGGCTCCCGAAGTCCACAGTTCAAGCCGGGTGGAGTCGCAGGACTCTGCGATGTTGGTAAGCGCCGCCCGCGTTGGGAGCTCCACAGCTCCGCGATGTCGGTACAGCAGGCCCAGTGCTCCGGAGCTCCAAACGGCGATCCCTGGTGAGGCATCGCCCGCCCCGCGATGTTTCCAACGCTGCACCGCCGCTGCTGGAGCTCTGGTTGGTCCCGGCAGGAAAGGCCACGCCAATCCAGTAGGTGGGCCGCGGGGGGGGGGGTGAGGATGCAATTCGAATAATCCTCTCCAGGAAGCGACTGAAGGACGGTATCCCCCTTACCGTACCCTCTTCCCCTCACATAAAGACATTAAAAAACCCACAAAAAATGCTCTTCAAACATAACAAAATAACAAAAAGATACCGGACTGAAGGCGGATGCAGCTAGCAACAGCGCCAATTGATTTTATTGTATTCATTTTAATATATTAATGTTTAAAATCCATGCATTGAAGGAAGAATATTTTACAGCATATCTGTGGTCCCTAACCCAACCCTAACCTGGGCTCTCACTTAACTTTTTTTCTCTGATGCCAGCCGGGCAACCTAGGCAGCTTTTTAAGTTGCCAGCTGACAGTTTAGGTGGTCACTTAAGACGGCTTGCATGATGCGTGCGATAATGTGCTCGGACGAGGTGCGTAGTTACCAGTAGGAATTATGCTTAATGAAGCATTCACATATTATTTCATCTTCAAATAAAGTCATAAACTAAACATATTCACCAATCAAGCTGCTATATACCACAATGACGCAGCAAAATTATAATACAGTATCTCAACTCTTTTTACATGTTGCAATGAATTTAATTTCTATTATTTCTTTCTACTTCCAAACAAAAATGTGGTTGGATTATTCAGCATATTACCAAACTCGGTGAGACCAAGCGCAGGCTTGGCGCGCGCTTTGCACCACACCTCCACTCAGTTTGTAATAACCAATTGGATCTCCTGGTGGCTCAGCACTTCAACTCCCCCTCTCATTCCAAATCTGACCTTTCTGTCCTGGGCCTCCTCCACGGCCAGAGTGAGGCCCACCGCAACAGGAACAGCACCTCATATTTTGGATGAACAGCACCTCATATTTTGCTTGGGTAGTTTACACCCCAGTGGTATGAACATTGGCTTGTCCAATTTCAGGTAGTCCTTGCTTTCTCCCTCCTTCCCCTTCCATTCCCAGCTCTCCCACAGCCTACTGGCTCCGCCTCTTTATTTTCCCGCCCTCCCATCCCCGACATCAGTCTGAAGAAGGGTCTCGACCCAAAACGTTGCCTATTCCTTCACTGTATAGATGCTGCCTCACCCGCTGATTTGCAGCAGGAACATTAGAGGAAGATGACTGACTTTGGTGCCTTCCCTCACAGTGGGAAACTTTGATTCTGCTGTGTGGGGATGTTTTATGTTGAACTCTATCGTGTGTTGTGTTCTTTATTTTTATTATATGGCTGTATGCTGATCACATTTCACCATGCCATCTGGTACATGTGACAAATAAATGTATCTTGTATCTTGTCTACCACCCATTCACACAAGTTCTGTTATTCCTCTTTCCTCACCCACTCCCTACACATTGGGGCAATTTTACAGAGACATGTTAACCTACAAAGCCAATGCGTCTTTGGGATGTGGGAGGAAACCCACACACCTGCAGGGAGAATGTGCAAATTCAACGTAGACAGTGCCCGAGGACAGGATGGAACACAGATCCCTGGCGTGTGAGGCAGCAAGTCCACCAGCTGAGCCACTATATTTTATTTCCCAACACACAAAAAATTATACGTTGATAACTTTGGTTACTAAAAAAAATAAACTATCCATTTTCGGTCTTAAATCTCTAAGTGACGCTATGTCCCCCATTTGCAGCGACTGTGTGTTTTAATTCAGTTCAAGACTATGGGGCAGTACATTCGACATAAAGTTGCTGCCTAAAAGTGGCAGAAACCCGGAATTGATCTTGAATATATGTGCTGTCTGTATGGAGTTTGCTCCTATTCCCTTTGATTGCATGGGTTTTCTCCGATTCCAGACCCAACCCAAAACGTAATATTTTCCTTTTGTCCCGAGATTCTGTCTGACCTGTTGAGTTACTCCAGCTTTTTGTGTCTATCTTCGGTTTAAACCAGCATCCGCAGTTCCTTCTACTTCTTCTTCTTTCGTGTGTGTCGTGCACAGCCTAAAGTTGTTGGACAACTTGTTCTATTTGATCTTCCGTTTGTGCACGTCGAGTTGATTGCATTAGTCGAAACAGGGCGGACCACGTGAAGATTGCAATCTTTCACCACCGCAGTTCCTTCCTACGCACAAGACACTATACGATAGAACTTTATTAATCCCAGGAGGGAAATTGTGTGTATGTGGGTATATATATTATTCACATATATATATATATATATAGTTATATATTCATATATAAATATACACTGTTTTGTTTTCTCGTTTATAACATTGTTTAGAGAGTACTATGTTTACATATTCTGTTGTGCTGCTGCAAGTAAGGATTTCATTGTTCTAACTGGGACGTGAGAGAATAAAACACTCTTGACTTGACTTGCGTCGCTAATGTGTGGGATAGAACTAGTGTACGGGTGATCAGTGGTCGGCGTGGACTCGGTGGGCCGAAGGGCCTGTTTCCAAGCTGTATCTTTAAATTAAACTAAAAACAATAAAACCAGAGGGAGTCTAAAGAAGACAGAGGCCCAGGAGCCGTTGGTGAGGGAGGAGTGAAATCCGAGCGGTGAGTGTGAAAACCCAGTGCGGGGCTTTGTTTTTTCTGAGGCCCAGGAGCCGCTGGTGAGGGAGGAACCTAAATCCGTAACGTTCCATTCAATTACCTGGGCTTGAGGAAGCCGCTGATTGGTGGAAGTGGACTAGAGTAAGCGGCTGATTGGCAGTCAAATTCCAGCAGTTTGTAGTGTACTGTACTTTGTATTTTGTGTTGTAGCCAGGGTAAGGAGGAGTATGAGTGCCAGGGCAGTTTACTGTTCTGGATGTCAGGTGTGGGAGGTCATGGGGTCGGATAGCCCTCCAGACGTCCACATCTGCACCAGGTGCGTCGAGATGGGGCTCCTAAGGGACTGTGTTAGGAACCTGGAGCAGCAGCTTGATGACCTCCGTCTGGTCAGGGAGAGTGAGGAGGTCAGAGAGGAGTTACAGGGAGGCAGTCACTCCAAAACCACAGGAGGCAGACACGTGGGTCATGGTTAGGAGGGGCAAGGGGCAGAGGCAGGGACTAGAGAGTACCCCGGTGGCTGTACACCATGAAAATAAGTAATCCTGCTTGAGTGCTGTTGGGGGGAATAGCCTACCTGGGGGTAGCAACAGCGACCGGGCCTGCGGTACAGAGACCGGCCCTGTTGCTCAGAAGAGTACGGAAAAGAAGAGGAGGGCAGGAGGGGACCCTATAGTTAGGGGGTCAGATTGGCGATTCTGTGGACGCAGTCCGGAGACCCGGATGGAAGTTTGCCTCCCTTGTGCCAGGGTCTGGGATGTGACTGAACGTGTCCAAGATATCCTGAAAACATAGAAACATAGAAGGAAGGGAGACGAGCCTGAGGTCGTGGTACATATTGGTACCAATGACATAGGTAGAAAAAGAGAAGAGGTCCTGAAAGGAGAATTTAGAGAGTTAAGGAAAAGGACCGCAAACGTAACAATCTCAGGATTATTGCCTGTGCCACGCGACAGTGAGAGTAGGAATGGAGCAAGGTGGAGGATAAATGCGTGGCTGAAGGACTGGTGCAGAGGGCAGGGATTCAAGTTTCTGGATCATTGGAACCTCTTTTGGGGAAGGAGTGACCTGTATGAAAAGGACAGAAAACGCTAGTGGGAGTTGTGTACAGGCCACCTAACAGTAGTATTGGAGTTGGGGATGGCATCCAACAGGAAATTAGAAATGCATACAACAAAGGTAAAACAGTTATAATGGGTGACTTCAATCTACATATAGATTGGGTGAATCAAATTGGCAGGGGTGCTGAGGAAGAGGATTTCTTGGAATGTATGCGGAATAGTTTTCTAAACCAACATGTAGAGGAACCAACGCGAGAGCAGGCTATTCTAGACTGGGTATTGAGTAATGAGGGAGGGTTAGTTAGCAGTCTTGTTGTGTGTGGCCCCTTGGGCAAGAGTGACCATAATATGGTTGAGTTCTTCATTAGGATGGAGAGTGACATTGTTAATTCAGAAACAAGGGTTCTGAACTTAAAGAAAGGTAACTTTGAAGGTATGAGACGTGAATTGGCCAAGATAGACTGGCAGGTGATTCTTAAAGGGTTGACAGTGGATGTGCAATGGAAGGTATTTAAAGACTGCATGGATGAACTACAACAATTATTCATCCCGATTTGGCAAAAGAATAAATCAGGGAAGGTAGTACATCCATGGATAACAAGGGGTATCAGGAATAGTATCAAAACAAAAGATGAAGCATACAAATTAGCCAGAAAAAGCAACCTACCAGAGGACTGGGAGATATTTAGAGTCCAGCAGAGGAGGACAAAGGGCTTAATTGGGAAAGGGAAAATAGATTATGAAAGAAAACTGTCGGGGATCATAAAAACTAACTGCAAAAGTTTTTATAGATATGTGAAGAGAAAAAGATTAGTTAAAACAAATGTAGGTCCCTTGCAGTCAGAAACAGGTGAATTGATCATGTGAGGTTATCTGCTTTCTTCACTGCCTGCTGCACCTGTATGCCTACTTTCAATGACTGGTGTACCATGACACCCAGGTCTCGTTGCATCTCCCCTTTTCCTAATCTGCCACCATTCAGATAATAGTCTACCCTCATGTTTTTGCCACCAAAGTGGATAACCTCACATTTATCCACATTGTACTGCATCTGCCATGCATCTGCCCATTCACTCAGCCTATCCAAATCACCCTGTAGCCTCCAAGCATCCTCCTCACACCTAACTATACCCCCCAGCTTGGTGTCATCTGCAAATTTGGAGATGTTGCATTGAATTCCCTCGTCCAAATCATTAATATATATGGTAAATAGCTGGGGTCCCAGCACTGAGCCTTGCAGTACCCCACTAGTCACTGCCTGCCATCCTGAAAAGCACCCGTTTACTCCTACCCTTTGCCTCCTGTCTGCTAGCCAGTTCTCTATCCACATCAATACTGAACCCCCAATACCGTGTGCTTTAAGTTTGTATGCTAATCTCTTATGCGGGACCTTGTCGAAAGCCTTCTGAAAGTCTAGATATAACACATCCACTGGTTCTCCCTTATCCACTCTACTAGTTACATCCTCGAAAATTCTATCAGATTTGTCAGACATGATTTACCTTTCGTAAATCCATGCTGACTTTGTCCAATGATTTCACCACTTTCCAAATGCGCTGCTATCCCATCTTTAATAACTGACTCTAGCAGTTTCCCCACTACTGATGTTAGACTAACTGGTCTGTAATTCCCCGCTTTCTCTCTCCCTCCTTTTTTAAAAAGTGGGGTTACAGTAGCTACCCTCCAATCCTCAGGAACTACTCCAGAATCTAAGGAATTTTGAAAAATTATCACTAATGCATCCACTATTTCTGTGGCTACCTCCTTGAGTACTCTGGGATGCAGACTATCTGGCCCTGGGGATTTATCGGCCTTCAATCCGTTCAATTTACCCAACACCACCTCCCGGCTAACCTGGTTGGGTAACTATGGTAGGGTGAAGACTATTCCATGCTTTAATTGTGCGGGGGAACTCCATGGAGCAGCCAGCATCTCTGGATAGAAGAAATTTGGTGACCTTTCGGGTAGAGACATAGAAACATGTCTATGTTATAAAATAGGTGCAGGAGTAACCATTCGGCCCTTCGAGCCTGCACCGCCATTCAATATGATCATGGCTGATCATTCAACTCAGTATCCTGTACCTGCCTTCTCTCCGTACCCCCTGATCCCTTTAGCCACAAGGGCCACATCTAACTTCCTCTCAAATATAGCCAATGAACTGGCCTCAACTACCTTCTGTGGCAGAGAATTCCAGAGACTCACCACTCTCTGTGTGAAAAATGTTTTCCTCATCTCGGTCCTAAAGGAATTCCCCCTTATCCTTAAACTGTGACCCCTTGTTCTGGACCTCCCCAACATCGGGAACAATCTTCCTGCATCTAGCCTGTACAACCCCTTAAGAATTTTGTAAGGCAAAATTCTTGTAAGGGTGAGGCAGCATCTATGGAACGAAGGAAATAGGCGACGTTTCGGGTAGAGACCCTTCTTCAGACTGATGTGGGGGTTGGGGGGGCAGGAAAAAGAAAGGAAGAGGCAGAGACAGTGGGCTGTGGGAGAGCTGGGAAGGGGAGGGGAAAGAAGGAGAAAGCAGGGACTACCTGAAATTGGAGATCAATGTTCATACACTGGGGTATCAACTACCCAAGCGAAATATGAAGCCGAGGATGTGCTGGACGTGGCGGTGCGCATTGCAAGGTGCCCGGCCGTGCCGGTGGATGAGGAGCAGCTGGAGAGCGGAGACTTGGTGGCCTGGACACGGAAGGCGGGTGGAGACGGAGAGTGACAGAGAGAGAGATAGAGAGGGGGGCCGAGCTTGGCAAAATGACAAGGCTTTTAGGTTGTCCAGCGGGACTTTAGGTGGCCATTGGCAACTGGGCAACCGTTAAGTTCGAGCCCTGTAGACATATACTAACATTGTGTGGGATCAGAGAGGATATGAGGGTGAAGTGAGGCATCTAGATAGTTACAAGAAACAAGAGGAAGGGAGAAGTTGGAGTATGAAATCCGACAAACAACTTCCAGACAGAAAGCAGTGGAAGGATATCAACTCAGTGAAAGATGCTCTTTGGTCTGCCCGAACAATGTTGACCTCCCAGCAGAGTGAGATGTCCGTCAGGGATGTTGCCGACTGGCCTGCTGCAGATTGCAGGAGTACGTGCTGAGGGACGCACTGAAGCTCGGTGCAGCCAATGGCAAGGCTTTTGGGGGAGGACCATAGTCTAGGGTCCTTCCGCTGCTGGTCATTTGGGGGGGGGCAGGGTGTGGTGTAGACGCCCCTCAAAATAAGGGAAGGGATTTCATGCCAGGCGGCCACATGAGTGTCAAGGGTTTGTGGTAAAATTGTGAAATTTTTGTAAACAATATTGAATATATGTCTGGTCTCTCAGAATGTCGGACAAATTTTTTGCACTGTTCCTGTATTGTACATATTTTTTACTTGAATAAAGTTTATTTAATTAAAAAAAAAAAAAAAAAAAAAAAAAAGAAAGCAGTGAACTCGCTGCTGGAAGGTAAACAAGCTTCCTTATCTGATTAGAATGTTGGGTTTGTGCCCATATTCCTTCGCATGCACAAGGAGGTATCTCTTCGCCTGCTCAAATTATCATTGGATATATATGGCTCCATTTTTGCAACTGATTAATGAGAGAAAATATTATTATCCTTTCTTACTGTAAGTGTTGATCATAAAGATCAACAAGGAGGGAACAGTGGAAGAAAAAGTAATATCCTTCCTTATTTAATTTTAATTGGAATTGAACAGAAGGGTGTGTTAGAGGTAACAATTGGAAATCTCTCACACCAGGTATAGAAGAAACGGCAAAGTAAGATTAGATATATTACCTCCTGTCTGGGAATGATGAAGGGTGGATGGTAAATGTAAATAGAATGTGATAACGTAGCTTGTTTAACTTTCTCTGAGAAGTTACAGTAGATCACCCACGCCCCCTACCGCTAATAGTGTAGATACGTTGCAGTAAATGGGAGGCTTATGATTGGCTCGGAATACGGAAGGTGACGTGGGCCGCTTGAAAGATGAGATAGAATTATGTCAAGGTTCCCTTGTATTGTGTTTGAATTGTATTAATCATCTGTTGTTGAATAAGATTAACATAACCGAAAAGTATGTTATGACTAATGAAATTATTGGTACCCATGTAGTAGGTAGTATATTTTCGTATAGCTGTCTATAACAAGTAAACAAAAATTATTTACTGCACAATATAATTGTGTTGTGAAGTCAGAGAACTAGTACGCAGTTTTCTGATAAATCCCCTGGGCCTGATGGTCTGCATCCCAGGGTCCTCAGGGAGGTGGCTCCAGAAATAGTGGACGCATTGGTGATCATTTTCCAATGTTCCATAGATTCTGGATCAGTTCCTGTGGATTGGAGGATAGCTAATGTTATCCCACTTTTCAAGAAAGGAGCAAGAGAGAAAACGGGGAATTACAGACCAGTTAGCCTGACCGGTGGTGGGAAAGATGCTGGAGTCAATTATTAAAGAGGTACTAATGGAGCATTTGGATAGCAGTAAAAGGATTAGTCCAAGTCAACATGGATTTATGAAAGGGAAAAAATGGATGAAGGGGTGCCAGTGGATGTCGTTTATCTAGACTTCCAGAAAGGTCCCGCATGGGAGACTGGTGACTAAAATTAGAGCACATGGTATTGGGGGTAGGGTGTTGACATGGATAGAAAATTGTTGACAGACCGGAAGCAAAGAGTAGGAGTGAAGGGGTCCTTTTCAGAATGGCAGGCAGTGGCGAGTGGAGTGCCGCAAGGCTCGGTGTTGGGGCAGCAACTGTTTACCATATATATTAATGATTTGGAAGAGGGAATTAGGAGCAACACTAGCAAGTTTGCGATGACACAAAGCTGGGTGGCAGTGTGAACTGTGAAGCGGATGTTAGGAGGTTGCAGGGGGACCTGGACAGGTTGAGTGAGTGGGCAGATGCGTGGCAGATACAGTATAATATAGATAAATGTGAGGTTATCCACTTCAGTGGCAAAAGCAAGGGGGCAGATTATTATCTCAATGTGGTTAGGTAAGGTGGAGGTACAGCAAGACCTGGGTGTCCTTGTACACAGGTCACTGAAAGTTGGCGTGCAGGTACAGCAGGCACTGAAGAAAGCTAATGGAATGTTGGCCTTCATAACAAGAGGATTTCAGTACAGGAGTAAAAAGGTTCTTCTGTAGTTGTATAGGGCTCTGGTGAGACCACATCTGGAGTATTGTGTACAGTTTTGGTCTCCTAATTTGAAGAAGGACATCCTTGTGATTGAGGCAGTGCAGCGTAGGTTCACGAGATTGATCCCTGGGATGGCGGGACTGTCATATGAGGAAAGATTGAAAAGACTAGGCTTGTATTCACTGGAGTTTAGAAGGATGAGGGGTTATCTTATAGTAACATATAAAATTATAAAAGGACTGGACAAGCTAGATGCAGGAAAAATGTTCCCACTGTTGGGCGAGTCCAGAACCAGGGGCCACAGTCTTAGAATAAAGGGGAGGTCATTTAAGACTGAGGTGAGAAAAAACTGTTTCACCCAGAGAGTTGTGAATTTATGGAATTCCCTGCCACAGAGGGCAGTGGAGGCCAAATCACTGGATGGATTTAAAAGAGAGTTCGATAAAGCTCTAGGGGATAGTGGAGTCAAGGGATATGGGGAGAAGGCAGGCACGGGTTATTGATAGGGGACGATCAGCCATGATCACAATGAATGGCGATGCTGGCTCGAAGAGCTGAATGACCTCCTCCTGCACCTATTTTCTATGTTTCTATATCTATATCATAGCCTCCTGCACTCCAAGGAATAAAGTAATAACCTGTTTAACCTCTCCATATTGCTCAGGCCCTCAAGTCCTCATGAACTTCTGCACTATTGACAACTTAACAACATCCTTCCGATAGCAGGCTAACCCAAACTGAACAATATACTCCAAATGCAGCCTCACCAACTTGTACAATTGAAAAATAGCATCCCAACTTCTGCATTTACTTCACTGACTGATGGAAGGCCAATGTATCAAAAACCTTCTTTACCACTCTGTTCTCAGGGAACTATGTATCTGCACTCCTAGATCCCTCTGCTCTACAACTTTTCCTGAGGCCCTGCCATTCATTGTGGCGATCCTGCTGTGGTTTGACTTGAAGTTGCAACACATTATGCTTATCTGCATTAAACTCCATTACCCATTCCTCAGCTCACTTGCCCAACTGATCAAAATCTTGCTGTCATTATTGATAAACATCCTCATTCTTTCAATGAATTTTGGTAAAGCTCCCGGTTTAGATTGGTTTACAGTAGAATTTTTAAAGTATTTTTCAAATGTATTGTCTCCCTGGCTATGCAAGGTATTTAAAGAAGCCTTTTTAAGAAATAGATTACCACAATCTTTTTATGAAGTATCTATTTCTTTAATCCTTAAAAAAGATAAAGACCCTACTGAAGTGACATCATATAGATCTATATCAATGTTAAATGTGGATTTCAAAATTCTTTCCAAAATATTAGCTATGAGAATGGAAAATATTTTACCGCAAATTATCTCTGAAGATCAGACAGGTTTTATTAAAAATCGTTACTCATACTTTAACGTTAGGAGATTAATGAATATTGTATATACAGCGTCAAATAAAACCCCAGAATGTTTCATCTCACTTGATGCCGAGAAAGCGTTTGATGGAGTAGAATGGGATTATTTATTCAATACTCTTGAAAAATTTAAGATTGGTCCAAAATGTATTTCTTGGATCAAGCTGATATATCATATATCTCAGGCTTCTGTACTTACCAATAATCAGAGATCCCCTTTTTTCAGGCTCTTTTGAGGTACTAGACAGGGCTGTCCCTTAAGTCCTTTACTATTTCATATTGCTTTGGAAACTTTAGCCACCGCTATTAGGGAATCCCCTAATATTTTTGGTATTGTCCACGGGAATAAGACACATAAGCTATCTCTTTATGCAGATGATCTGTTATCATTCATTTCTAACCCTGAGAAATCTATTCCGGCAATAGTAACATTACTTAAACAATTTAATAGTTTTTCTGATTATAAACTAAATCTTAGTAACAGTGAGCTTTTTCCATTAAATAATCTAGTTTCGAATTATGGACAGTTTCCACTTAGATTGACCACCGAAAGTTTTACTTATCTAGGTATTAAGATCACCAAGAAACACAAGGATTTATTTAAAACTAATTTTATGCCTTTAATTGACCATATTAAACAACAGTTTACTAAATGGTCACCAATGTCCTTATCCTTAATCGGCCGAATCAATGCTATTAAAATGTTCATTTTACCTAAATTTCTGTATTTATTTCAGACGATACCAATTTTTATTGCTAAATCTTTTTTTGATATTATAGATTCCAAAATTTCTTCATATATATGGCAGAATAAAAATTCCAGACTAAGTAAAAAATACTTACAGAAATGAAAAAAAGATGGTGGTTTGGCATTGCCGAACCTTAGATTCTACTATCGGGCAGTCAATGTTCATTATCTAACATTTTGGACAAAAGATTTAGAAAATACCCAATGCCAGGATGAATAAACCTTGAACGTGATTCCTTACAAGGGCTATCATATAACCATATAACCATATAACAATTACAGCACGGAAACAGGCCCTCACAGCCCTTCCAGTCCGTGCCGAACATTTATTTTCCCCTAGTCCCATCTACCTGCACTCAGACCATACCCCTCCATTCCCTTCCCGTCCATATACCTATCCACTTTACTTTTAAATGTTAAAATCGATCCCGCCTCCACCACTTCTGCTGGAAACTCATTTCACACAGCTACCACTCTCTGAGTAAAGAAGTTCCCCCTCATATTACCCCTAAACTTCTGTCCCTTAATTCTCATGTCATGCCCTCTTGTTTGAATCTTCCCTTCCCTCAATGGGAAAAGCTTATCCACATCAATTCTGTCTATCCCTTTCATCACTTTAAAGACCTCAATCAAGTCCCCCCTTAACCTATCGTTGGCTTCTATTCTAGGGGCCTCGTTACCTTTTACAATTACGAGATTAAATAAATATACGACTAACCCAATAATAAGACATACGTTTCGAATATGGTTTCAATTTCGTAGGTTTTTTGGACTAAATGATTTTATCTTATCGAGTCCTATCTTACAACCTTTTAGTACTGATCAAGTCTTTTTGTTATGGAAGAGGAAGGGATTAGTAGCTTTTTGTGATTTGTTTTGTGGACGGTTGTTTTATGTCTTTCAAACAACTCTCCAATAAATATAATTTACCTAATTCACACTTTTTTTAGATATTTACAAATTAGTCATATTTTATTGGGTGACTCTACCCCTTTTTCCGCTACCACATCAAACCGAAATGTTGGAAAGTTTTTACATTTGAACCCTTATCAGAAATGATTAATAACGACTATTTATGAGTTGCTTTTGAAATTACAAATTTGATATTTGATAAAATTAAGAATGACAGGGAAAGAGAACTCCAAACTTCTTTATCTATAGAGAAATGGGAGAGGATTCTTCAATTAGTCAATACCTCTTCAATGTGTGTAAGACATGCTTTGATACAATTCAAGGTGGTTCACAGAGTTTATATGTCAAAAGATAAGTTGGCTCATTTCTATGCTGATATAAATCCCACCTGTGACAGATGTAACTCTGAAGTGGCCTCACTTTTGGTTTTGGTCCTGCCCACTTTTGGAAAAATATTGCAAAGACATTTTTGATACTATTTCTGTAGTCTTAGGTATTGATTTACAATCTCATCCCATTACTGCAATTTTTGGGCTACCAATGTTAGATTTTATTCATTTGACCTGCTCCGCCGATCGGCTGATTGCTTTTACCACATTAATCGCCAGAAGATCTATTTTATTTAAATGGAAAGACTCCAACCCTCCGACCACACTCCAGTGGTACTCTGAAACGATATCATGTTTAAATTTAGAAAAAAATCAGGAGTGACATTGTTGAACCCTTGGTTGAATTTGATAAGACATTTGATAATAATTTGGAAGATTTATTCAACATTTTCACACAACATAAATTGTTCCCTCCCAAACCGTTACAAAAACTATTTTACCTCTATATGTAGGTATGTTACAAAACTTACCTTTAGTGGCGCTGCAGTTCGGCCGCTCCCCGTGTGCGCGACTTTGGCGCCTTTCAGGGGGGGGGCGGGCTTAAAGTGTCGTTTTTCCACAGGCAGGAAAAATCGATCAATGTCGGGCGATTTCATTGTGGAAGAAAAATCGCTCCGACATTTCATGAATGAAGGTATTTTTAAATTACTCTAGATTATTTATTAACTAGAGTAATTTAAAAATCACCTTCAAATGCCGTGAGCGCCGACAACCGGAAGGATTTTGCGTAGGGGAGGAAAAAAGGTAAATAGTTTATTTTTATATTAAAAGTTGTTTTTTCGGGAGGCTTTAATAATATTTTCATGTTGCGAAATGGGGTCCAAAAAAATGTATGAACAAACAGTATTTTTCCTCCCGACTTCACCGCTAACTGCAACGTTCCAATCCACCTCATACCACTAAAACCCACTCGCTAGTTGATTTAAATGGCCATTAATTTACAGGAATCAAACACTAAATTCCTTCCATTTGGCCCAGAAATTCATGAAAATGAGATTTAAAAATTATGTTATATTGTGGATTATTGTGTGAATGTTATTTGGACACTTAGACAATTTAAATTTTTTTTATCTTTTCTTAAGAAATGGATAGATGTTTAGATCTACTCATTGAATTTTGTAATTAGCTACAATTAGATAACTAACTAATTATATGCTTTAATTTCAGGTCATCC
Organism: Raja brachyura; assembly: GCA_963514005.1. The sequence continues at coordinate 53,490,606 of OY740797.1, read as the reverse complement.
AAGTAAGATTGTTTCATATTTATTTCAGAATGCTTCAATCTATAATAACTGAAAATTGCATTGAGTTCTCTTAATTTTTAAGAAAGTTATGGGCTTTTAACTGTTCCAGATCACAGCTTTTGAATTCAGTCAATTGAAAGGCAATGGGGAACAAGATGCTAATTTCCGAGTATGAAAATGGCCATAACTTTCTTAACACTGAAGATATGAAAGTGAATTGGGTGGCAAATTAAACTTCTTTTTATGCTTTATCTGATGGGATAAATTGCAGACTTGATTTTTAAAATCTCCAAAATTTTGTAACATTGCTACTATATGGTGGAACGGACTTGACGACAAACAGACTTAGTGTTGACATTCTCAGCTCAGATTCTGTTTTGCTTTTCTTTGTTTTTGTTTGTTTTTGTTTGTTTTTTAATTTAATTTTATTTTATTTTAGTTTTTTCCTTTATTTTTTTCTTTAGTTTTTCTTCATTTTTTCCTCGTTTTTTGTCTTTTTATCTTTGTGGTTTTTTTCCACATATATAAGTTTTCTTTTAAATATTTAACTATATTTACATAGAGGTCTATATTCAATGTGTATTTTGACACTGGACTCGTATTAGATTATACCTGTTATTAATGTAATCCTGATCCCTATGTTTCAATATCATTGTTATGTTTATCATTACTCTCTTTGCTCTGTTTTTTATGTTTTGTTTTTGTTTTTTAGAAAAAAACGAATAAAAATATTTTAAAAGAAAGAAGAAAGATAAGCATCTTTGGTATCTATAATACCCCTCACTTTTGTGTAATCTGGTCTTTGTAGCTTACCAGAGTGGGAACTTGCTGTGTGTAAACACGCCGGCCCTCCTCATTGTCTCTCTAAATATACCCTTGACTGCAGTTTTTTATGATGTCTTCAAAGAGATGGAACAGGTATTTTATGAATGCAGTTATTTCCGATTGATCGGGAATACGTAAGCATTTGTAAAACACAAATAGCTGCAGTAACTCAGCGGTGTAAATGATGTGCAACTGATCACAATAGATCATTAGATCAAACATAACATTAATCACTGTTGTACAAGCACAGCATAGGAAGCTGTCAGCCGACAGGACCTCATGCAGCATCTGACTGACTGCAGGAGGAGGGGAGTGCTGTTATAGCTCTGGTGATGGGGTGGAGTTAGTAAAGCTAGCAACATGTGCTTAGTGGCTGAACAGCATCAATCTACATCCTTCCCCTTTTAAATGAAACGCTCTCGTCAAACATGGGGTGGCATGCACATGTTAAACATATTCCCCATATCTGTCCGGGGGTCGACTCACACGGCCTGAGCACGTGCGAACCAAACCCTTCCCCACCCCTCATCGAGAAAAGGAGAACGAAGACCAGGAGGCGAGGAAGTCACCGAGCCCGTCTGTGGAGACCGAAAGGGAGACGATTTTAAGGGCGAGGCCCCGTTGGTAGTGCTAAACGTGAGCCGCGGAGTGGTGGGAGGCATGCGGGAGCGAGGAGAGGACGCAGGAGATGGTGACTGGAATTGGAGAGGAGGAGCATATGGACCAGTGAGTGGCGGCACAGCAAGAAAACGTCTGCTTCTGCGGTAAACAGTTCCATCACAATCAACAATGTACGACCATGGCTCGTCGGTCGAGTTTATCACAGTGGCCAAGCGGGAGTGACCAGTCATGATGCGAAGACGGACGACCTGCCCAGGCAGTAGAGGCTGTAGCAGTTTGCTAGAACGGTCATGGGACCGCTTGTCCTGAACTTGCACTTGTCCGGACTGAGCTTGAGATTGACTTTTCGTGCACGCTCCAGAACGAGTTTGAGGTTGCGGTCGTGCTCTGCCACGTCTTTCCCGTGCACAAGAACGTCATCGATATTCTTGGCACAAGGTAGGTCTGCAAACAATTGCTCCATCATTTTCTGAAAGACTTCGCTGGCCAAGTTGATGCCGAATGGCATTCTGAGGAACTTGTATCTACCGAACGGGGTGGAGAACGTAGTGAGGTCTGACGATCTTTTGTCTAGCGGTATTTGCCAAAAGGAGTTCTTTGCATCCAGAACTGAAAATAGGGTGGCCGTTCCGATCCTAGCCGCTACATCCTCCACCGTCTTCATGGGGTGGTGGGGACGCTTCATGGCAGAGTTTAGGTCCTTGGGGTTGATGCATATGCGGATATCATCCTTATCCTTCTTCTCGGTCGCGATCATGGTGGAGACCCAGTCGGTTGGATTGTTGACTGCTGCTATTATGCCAGCAGAGACCATGTCCTTGAGCTTGGAGTGTACCTTGTCTGCCAGCGCTTCAGACAGGCGATGCGGTGGTCGAACAAGGGCAATTACATTGGGGTCTGTGACAATCTTATAGGTGACAGGTAGCCTACCTGGGATGGCGTCGAAGAGATCAGGGAAGTCTGTGAGTGGATCCCAGGAGGCGCAAAGCCTGTAAACCGTTTTGTCAAAAGCAATCAGGCCGAGATCTTGGCAGGCCTGGTTCCCAAGGAGGGTCACAGAATTAAATTTGAGTACATAGAACGTTAGTGCTTTACTGGATTTGGCTAAGTCACAATTCAAAGTAGTTTTCCCCTGGGGTGTTAGGACTTCACCCCCGAATGCATGGAGAGTGGAGCTGTCCTTGATGAGCTTCTCATTAGTTTTAATCTCACCTTCATGTCCTCGTGCAGAAAGCCCGACCCTCTAATCTTTGATGCTGATATCAGCGAACACTGGGCCACCTTTGAAATAGACTGCCGACACCTCATCAATGTTGCACACCGGACTGAACCTGATGCTGTAAAGGCCTCCCTTTTACTCAATCTTGCTGGGCCAGAAGCTTTACGTCGCTCCAGAACCTTCTGATATCACCCTTGGGTTCTTGGTGACAACGACCAGGTAATAACTCCAGCAGAGTCTCCCGACGATTATAATTTGTTACTGAGTAAATTTAGCCAGATATGCGATCTCCCATCCAACCATATCCTGGACCGTGCCAAGGTTTTTTCTCGACGACACCTCCCAGGAGAGCGAGCTGACGCGTTTATAGCAGATTAGAGGATCGGGCTTTCTGCACGAGGACATGATGGTGAGAAATAAAAACTAAGTTAACAAGTCAAAACCATTGAACAGTTCGGATCCCACTTCTGACACCACGTACATGATGTGCAACTGATCACAATAGATCATTAGATCAAACATAACTTTAATCACTGTTGTACAAGCACAGCATAGGAAGCTGTCAACCGACAGGACTTCATGCAGCATCTGACTGACTGCAGGAGGAGGGGAGTGCTGTTATAGCTCTGGTGATGGGGTGGAGTTAGTAAAGTTAGCAACATATGGTTAGTGGCTGAACAACATCAATCTACAAGCGGGACAGGTAACATCTTGATCACTTCCTGTTTGCACTGTGCTTTGTTTTAGAAAAAACGCTACCACATATTAGCAATGTTGCACAATTTTGAGATTTTAAAAATCAAGTCTGCAATTTATCCCATCAGATAAAGCATAAAAATAAGTTTAATTTGACACCTAATTCACTTTCATATCTTCAGTATTAAGAAGGTTATGACCATTTTCATACTCGGAAATTAGCATCTTGTTCCCCATTGCCTTTCAATTGACTTAACTCAAAAGCTGTGATCTAGAACCGTTAAAAGTCCATAACTTTCTTAAAAATTAAGAGAACTCAATGAAATTTCCAGTTATTATAGATTGAAGGATTCTGACACAAATATGAAACAATCTTACTTGGATGACCTGAAATTAAAGCATATAATTAGTTAGTTATCTAATTGTAGCTAATTACAAAATTCAATGAGTAGATCTAAACATCTATCCATTTCTTAAGAAAAGATAAACTTTTTTTAAATTGTCTAAGTGTCCAAATAACATTCACACAATAATCCACAATATAACACAATTTTTAAATCTCATTTTCATGAATTTCTGGGCCAAATGGAAGGAATTTAGTGTTTAATGCCTGTAAATTAATGGCCATTTAAATCAACTAGCGAGTGGATTTTAGTGGAGTGCGGTGGATTGGAACGTTGCGGTTTGCTGTGAAGTCGGTATGAAAAATACAGCTGGTTCATACATTTTTTTTGGACCCCATTTCGCAACATGAAAATATTATTAAAGCCTCCATAAAAACCAACTTTTAATATAAAAATAAACTTTTTTTCTCCCCTACGCAAAATCCTTCCCGTTGTCGTCTCTCACGGCTTTTGAAGGTGATTTTTAAATTACTCTAGATAATAAATAATCTAGCCTAATTTAAAAATACCTTAATTAATGAAATGTCGTAGTGATTTTTCTTCCGCAACGAAATCGCCCGACATTGATTGATTTGCCCAGTCTGAAGAAAAACGGCACTTTAAACCCACCCCCGTCTGAAAGGCGCAAAAGTCGCGCACACGGGGAGCGGCAGAACTGCAGTGCTGCTCAAGGTAAGTTTTGTAACATACCTACACATATGGTTGTGAATTTTTGGCCATCTTAAATTGCTGCGCAGGCCCCAAGGATTTTTCCCATCGATGAAAAATAACAGACTTATTAATGTTTAAAAAACCTTGAAATTCTCTCTCCTGTCAATTACCGCCATGAAGGCCACGCCCGTTCTGGTGGGAGGAGGAGGGACTATAAAACCCGGAAGTGTGGGTGTGGCTCAGTCTGTCCACAAGATGGTGAGGGAGAGGTCACGACTCTCTGTCTGAGCTGGGAAATTACAGAGCACTGTGAGTATGCAATGTACTTGAATAAATTATTTGTTAGCCCTTAATGAAAATGAAATGAGTTGTTTGGCCTGCCCTGTGCTTGAAAGTGCAATGGCAACGGGAATGTCGTGAAAATGCAATAAGATGTTTGGCTTGAGCCTGCCCTGTGCTTGAAACTGCAATGGCAATGGAAGTGAAATGAAAATGCAATGAGCTATTCGGCCTGCCCTGTGCTTGAAACTGCAATGCAATTGGAAATGAAATGATGAAGAAGGTGTTAAAGATTAGTTGTTTGGCCTGCCTGAAACTACTAATTTGATGGCAGCCTCTGCCTACAGTCTGTCTGTTTTTCTGTCTCTTTTTTATTTTTAGTCAGTTTAAAAAGTTTGTTTTGGAGATTTATTTAGCTTTTCTAAGTGTGGGAGGGGGGTAAGGTAAGGGGGAAACCGTTTCCCAGTCACTTCCTGGTGAGGAAGCGACTATTCTCCGAGTCGCGTCCTCGCCCCCCTCCTCGTGGCCTACCACCTGGATTGGAGTGGCCTTTCCTACCGGGGACCAGGACCAGAGTTTCAGCAGGGACGGCGCAGCGCTGGATACATCGCGGAGCTGGTGATTGCTTACCTGGATCGCCATTGAAGCTCCGGAGTGTTGGGCCTGCTGCTTCAACATTGGAGCTGTGGTTCGTAGAGCTTCCAGTGCGGGCAGCGCTGAATTCAACATCGCGGCGTTCTGGGGCCGTTTCCGAGGGCCGCCAGCATTGAATCTCCGCCCAGCGCGGCCTGTGGACTTCGGGAGCCGCCGACTCTGATAGGAGGTGGCCGATTCGGATGTCCAAGCCGCTGAGGATGTCCTCCAGCCCCGTCGTCGGACTTCCATCACCCCGGCGAGCGGGAATGAACATAAGGCCGCCCGTAGCGAAGACAGCGGCGGGTTCAGGAGCCCCCCGACCACGGGAGAACAACGGACGAGGATGACTGAATGTTGGAGCCTTCCCTCACAGTGGGAAACTTTAATCCCGCTGTGTGGGGATGTCTGTGTTAAAGCCTATTGTGTTCTGTGCTCTTTATTATTCATATGCCTGTATGTGGCAAATAAATGTATCTTGTATTAGCCGAGAAACCAGTCCCTTTTGCCCCAAATGTCCGTATTAGCCCGTTGTCTGTATTAGCCCAGGAGGAGCATTTTGGCCCAAAAGGCCCGTGCCAGACCAGGAAAAGTCCAGAACAAGTGCCTTTCACTGAGATTTCACTCTGATTTTTTTTAAAGAGCCCCTTCGGACCATCAGGCCTGTACTAGCCCAGGATTCCCTTTGGCCCATCAGTAAGTATTCCCTCTGCAAGTATTAAACCTCACCCCAGTACTTTTCTCCCTCCGTTCATTTGCTCCCGGTGAGATCCAGGCCAGGATAGACTTTCCTCCTTCATTGCAGTAATCTGCAGAAAAGATGAAACATGTCTTAAATTGATTCTCCACGCTCTCCCCCTTCTCTCTCACAGAATCTCTCACCTGTTTTGGGCAGAATTTCTGGCAGTTTCTGAGCTGCCAACCCACCAAGCCTGAGTGACTGAGCTGCCAGCCCACCAAGCCTGAGTGACTGAGCTGCCAACCCACCAGGCCTGAGTGACTGAGCTGCCAGCCCACCAAGCCTGAGTGACTGAGCTGCCAACCCACCAGGCCTGAGTGACTGAGCTGCCAGCCCACCAAGCCTGAGTGACTGAGCTGTCAGCCCACCAAGCCTGAGTGACTGAGCTGCCAACCCACCAAGCCTGAGTGACTGAGCTGCCAACCCACCAAGCCTGAGTGACTGAGCTGTCAGCCCACCAAGCCTGAGTGACTGAGCTGTCAGCCCACCAAGCCTGAGTGACTGAGCTGCCAACCCACCAAGCCTGAGTGACTGAGCTGCCAGCCCACCAGGCCTGAGTGACTGAGCTGCCAGCCCACCAGGCCTGAGTGACTGAGCTGCCAGCCCACCAGGCCTGAGTGACTGAGCTGCCAGCCCACCAGGCCTGAGTGACTGAGCTGCCAGCCCACCAGGCCTGCGTGACTCAGCTGCCAGACCAATAATCCATTTGGCCCAGAATGTCCATACTAACCCTCTGGAAACCAGTTCCTTCGGCCCAGAACACCCATACTGACGCTCCAGAAAGCCACCCCCCCCCCCCGCCCCCCCACTGGCCAGCAATATTGGAATTGGTGGAGAGGTGGAATATTGCATTGGGGAACCAGCCCTCCCGTATGAACATGGAACCCAATGGGTCCCACTTAGTCTAGTTCACCACTAAAACAATGTGTTGTTGAGAAAATGACACAAAATACAGGATTAACTCTGCGGGTCAGGCAGCATATCCATAGAACATGGAAAGGAAACGTTTCATGCAGTTCCTTACTTCTCCAATATCTTGTTTTATCTCCTCTGCACCTGCTCCAGTGCAATCATACTGTGCACAGTATTCCAGCTGTGGCTTAACTAATACAGTCCTAAAGCACGGAAACAGGCCCTTCAGCCCAACTCATCCATGCCGCCATAGTCCCAGTTTCCCACGTTTAGCCCATTTTCCTCTAAATCTTTCCTATTCATGTACCTGTTCTAAAATCTTTTAAATGTTGTTCTTGTACCTGCCTCAGCTATCTCCTGTGGCAGCTCGTTCCATATCCACACTACTCTCTGTGTGAAAATGTTGCCCTTCAGGTTGGTGTTAAATTTTTCCCCCTCACCTTAAACCCATGCTGTCTAGTTCATGATTCCTCTACCCTGGGAAAGACACTCTGTGCATTCACCCAGTCTGCTTCCCTCATGATGTTTTATAAAGTTTAGGTTTATTATTTTTGTGTGTACCAAGGTACAATTGAAGAGCGTTATTTGGTATGCGATGCAAACAGATCAGATATTAATACAGTAATACAGCAAACAGATAGACTTAATACAGTAAGTCAAACTCAAGTATACAAGATAGATCAACGGGGAAGATCCAGAGTGCAGAATATGGATCTCAGCATTGTTCACCCATAACCTCTCTGCTCTTATATTCTCTGTTTCCTGTTGCCAACCTAACTTTGAATCCAGTATGTGTAGGAAGGAACTGCAGATGCTGGTTTAAACCGAAGACAGACACAAAAAGCTGGACTAACTCAGCGGGACAGGCAGCCTCTCTGGAGAGAAGGAATGGGTGACGTTTCGGTCACAAAAAGCTGGAGTAACTCAACGGACATGTAGCATCTCAGGAGAGAAGAAATCGGTAGCCCATCACCCATTCCTCTCCAGAGATGCTGCCTGTCCCAATGAGTTACTCCAGATTTTTGTGTCTAACTTTGGATTCAATTTACCGCATTATCTTGGACCCTGGACCAGAATCCTTTATCCCGTAAAACAAGGAACTGCAGATGCTAGAATCATAAACAAAACATAACGTGCTGGAGGAACTCAGCAGGTGAGGCAGCATCAGTGGACAAATTGGATAGGCGATGTTTCAGTCTGAAGAAGTGTCCCAACCTGAATGGTCACTTGTCCATTCCCTTCACAGATGCTGCCTGACCCGCTGACTTCCTCCAGCACTTTGTGTTTTAGTCTTTATCCTGGACTGTCCCAATGAAGTTTCTTTCTCTTTGATTCATTTCAAAATCCTGATAAAATTATTTCCTCATCAAATACGAAACTAGCAATCTCATCTGGTAACTTTCTACACCTCACTGTTTCCAAAGCCAATTCATTATTTGTAAGCTGTGTTGCCAGGATTGCATTCTGATTATTTCACAAACTGTAACTCGTTCACATATTGACATTTCTAAATGGCAGAATTAAGTGTAAACATAGTTGGAGGTTGACGTATGTTGAAGTAATAATTGTTGTTATCATTAGATCATTTACATATTGAAGCTATTATACATTGGTTTATCTAACTAGATAACAATATAACCTCTACTGTATCAGAGGATTTATACGTCAGTATGTATTTGGCTTCCATCGTAACCACAAGTTTTGTTTGCATCTGTCTACTAATTTTATTGCTTTTATCGTTCATAAAAAACACTAAAAGTTAAATTCAAGTTGTAAATGTTTAGTTGTGTCGCCAGTTTTCTTCCTGAAAACATTTGGTCTTGCCACATAGCCTCACACGTTTGATCTCATCCATATCCAAAACAATTCTGTGTGATTCAGTGAGATCACCTCTTATAACTGCTAGAACAGAATCCCAGGAACAGTCTGGTGAATTCCGATTACACTCAAAGATAGACACAAAAAGCTGGAGTAACTCAGTGAGACGGGCAGCTTCTCTGGAGAGAAGGAAAGGGAGACGTTTTGGGTCAAGGCCCTTTCTCATGTGGAGAGATAAAAAAGAACAATGAATGAAAGATATGCAAAAAAGTAAGGATGATAAAGCAAAGAGGCCATTGTCAGCTGTTTGTAGGGTGAAAATGAGAAGCTAGTGCGACTCGGGAGGGATAGAGAGAGAGAGAGAGAGAGGGAATGCCGGGGCTACCTGAAGTGAGAACGATCAATCCACTGGGCTGTAAGCTGCCCAAGCGAAATATGAGATGCTGTTCCTCCAATTTGAGTTTAGCCTCACTCTGACAATGGAGAAGACCAAGGACAGAAAGGTCTGTGCAGGTATGGGAAGGAGAATTAAAGTGTCCGGCAACCGGGAGATCAGGCAGGCTGAGCGAAGGTGTTCCGAGAAACGATCGTCCAATCTGCGTTTGGTCTCGCCAATGTATAAGAGTCCATATACACTCATTACGCTCCCTGGATTACAAGTACATTTCATTTTGAAGTCACGTGAGTGGAGGTGGAGCGCGGCTCACCACCAGCCCTTCATAAGGGCCGCTCAGGTAAGTATTAGGCAACCTTGAGCTGGTTGTCCCTGTTATAGAACTTTTTTCGTTCACAGGGATCTTGGATAGGAGGAGTACGGGTCGCAGGACTTCGGAGAGGAGTCGACGGCCACTTTTCCCGGAGCTGCTTTCTTCATCGGCAACACCCGCTAGTCGGGCCGGGGAAAAGTCGCGAAAGTCGGGCAGCCCTGTGATTACAGGACCCGACCCACCGACACAGCTGTGTACAGAACAGCAAAGTGGGACAGTGCCTGAGCAGGTAGACCCTGACTCTATTTCTTTATCTCCCACTGGAAGGGAGACTCAGGCTGAGATGAGCAAACGGGTTACCCGTGCTGCCGCATGGTCCTCCTCCCCGGCTACTTGAGGAAGAGCTAGGGATAGAGCTGCTCAACAGTCAAGCCCTACCAGGGCTGGTTATTCACCAAAAACCGCAAGACTACGGACAGGTGAATCCTTGAGACCCGAGTCTACTGGCATACCAGGGAGGGCCAGTGTTGACTCACCACCCAGCAAGACCAGCAGAAGTCGCGCAGGTGGAGTCTCATCACGGTCACCGCACCCCCCATTAGTGGCAGGACGTGACCGTACGTCGCCTTTGTCCGGGAGAAGGACAGGCGGCAAGCCCACACGTACGTCGGGTCACCACGCTGCGGCGGCAGGTGCCGACTATACACCGCATATGGTCTTTGAGGCAAGCGGACCATTCTCGTCCGATAGACGGCGAACGAGCAGCAGGTCCGCGCGGGAGCCGCATAGCCCCGCAGGAGCGGCAGGTAGTGACATCATGTCACGGCACCGAGATTTTTACCTCGATGAGGTACGGGCCAATGATAGGAGCCTCAGGAGTTCCTTTGGGCCTGAGGGCTCCGACCTTCCATCCGCATATGGGGAAGGTCGAATGGAAAGAATGATGGAACGCATTCTGCAGCAAAATCTACAGCAGGAAGTTCCAGTTCCAGGGGGTTATTGAATATATCCCCATCATCAATGGGAAGTTTGAGGCAGCCAGGGGAAGAGGAGGATATTCTGGTTCAGGAACCTGTGGCACCTGAAATTCCTCAGGAGGAACTGTTGGACGTGGCGTCCAAGTTTGCATTACCCAAATCTTCGGGTCAATCCCTCAAACCCAAGCTGGCTGCCACCATTGATTTCCTGACCAATCACCAGTTACAGGACCAGGTCCTTGCTGAAGCCATGAGCCGGTACAAGGCGCCGAACAATTGTAACTCGCTAAACGTGCCGATAGTGAACACGCCTATTTGGGGGAATATTAGCCCGGGCATTAGAGCACAAGAAATTAAATTACAAAGAATTCTGAAGTTGCTCACATCGGGGATCACTGCGTTCGCGAGGTCAGTGGATGGCATGGATTTAAGTACTGAGCAAGAAGTTGCTCTTGCATTGTTATGCAATACCCAGTACAAAATAAATGCGTTTCGCAAAGCCACTATTAAGCCCACATTAAACCATAAATTTGCGGCGTTATGTAGGGCATCCCCGATGCCACCACCAAGACAACAGGTCAAAGATTTAGATGACCATGCAAAAACAGTGGGACTGATGAGATCACACCCTTCGAGTAGGCAAACGGCTAGGAGGTTACCATACTCCAGACCGCGGGATCAACCCGAGAAATCAGCAAGGACCTACATGCCGGCACCTCCGCAATTCCAGCCATACCAACAGCCGAAGCCTTTTTTAGGGCAAGGCCCGCAGCGGCCGGCATGGAAGATGCGGCACCCGCAAAACCCAGCACCTCCACGTCCCAGCAAACATGTCAGGGACCGCCGGTAACCATGGAGGTAAGGCGGTCTGGATTTCATGCACTTGCATGTTTAACCTCACATGTCGGAGGGAGATTACAGTTCTTTAAGAAGGCATGGGATACCATCACTTCAGATGTGTTTATATTACAATGTATTCAAGGCCATGAGATTGAGTTCATAAATGGACCACTTCCTCCACGTCAGCACATGCCGGATCGCAAATTTGCGCTTTCCAATAAGGAAGTAGCGGAGGGCTATGATGAAATCTTGAGATTACAAGGAAAAGGGGTAATAGAAAGACCGATTCACGAACCAGTTGAGTTCGTATCCAACATCTTCACAAAAACTAAGAAAGATGGTGGATGCCGGGTCATCATTGATCTAACCCATTTGAATACTTTTGTAAAATATACCCATTTTAAAATGGACACGTTTGAGACAGCCAAATCATTGGTTTCTAAGGGCTGCTTCATGGCATGCATTGATTTAAAAGATGCATACTATTCAGTATCCATTCGGAAACATCACAGGAAGTTCTTGAAGTTTATTTGGATGGATCAACTTTGGCAATATAGAGCATTGCCCAATGGGCTTACCACAGCTCCTAGATTATTTACCAAATTATTAAAACCAGTGTTAGCAACACTGAGGAAGCAAAACCATACAGTTATGGCTTATTTGGATGATATCCTAATCATAGGAGATACTTTGGAATCAACAAAATTGGCAGTTACAGCCACTGTTTCATTGTTTCAAAAAATGGGATTTATTATCCATCCAGATATATCAAAGTTCTGTCCTTCACAGGTTATGGACTATCTGGGATTCACAGTTGATTCCAATCGAATGATCACCACCATTCCAATTAAGAAAGTTGGGGATATCATTGAAGCATGTAATAATCTGGTCTGCGCCAGTACACCAACAATCAGACATGCTGCTAAGGTAATTGGGAAAATGGTAGCTGCTTTTCCAGCTGCCCAATTTGGACCTTTATTTTATCAAAATTTGCAAAGATCCAAGATTTCAGCATTGAAATTGAATGCTGGACATTTTGATAGACCTATGCAGCTGCCAGTCAAGGCAAACATTGAGTTACAATGGTGGATTGACAATATCCGTAACTCATTCAAACCCATCATTGTGCCTCGTCCGTCGGTGTATTTACAAAATGACGCAAGTTCCCATGGCTGGGGAGCTACTGATAACAACTCTAGTTGTGGTGGCAGATGGGACTCACTAGAATCTACCCTTTTGTTATCACGAGGGATAAATTATTTGGAGATGCTTGGGGCATTTCACGGACTTAGAGCTTATTGTGCAAACTTTAGTGACACTCATGTCCGTCTCCAAATAGACAATACCACTGTGGTGGCATATCTAAATCATATGGGCGGTACCAGGTTAATTTCGTGTGATGAATTGGCTAATACAATTTGGCTCTGGTACATACAACGGAATATTTGGATATCAGCTACCTATCTTCCAGGTAAGCTCAACACAGTGGCGGACACCAGATCATGTATATTCAATGACAACATTGAATGGATGTTAAATCCCCAAATATTCACCAAAATCACAGCCATATTTGGTAAACCGGATATTGACCTTTTCGCGTCACGGTTAAACCATCAGGTACCAAAATATGTGTCATGGGAACCAGATCCTGGGGCAATGGCGATGGACGCTTTCTCGCTGGACTGGGGGAAATGGTTTTTCTATGCATTTCCTCCATTTTGCCTCATCAGTCGGGTATTGCGGAAAATCCAATCAGATGCTGCAAAAGGCATTCTAATCATACCCGACTGGACTACACAGTCATAGTATCCGGTGGTCCTTGGAATGATAAGTGAACCATGGACTCTCTTGGAGAATTGCCCTCAGTTGGTGACGAACCCTGTTACAGGGGAACACCATCCCTGCCACAGTCACCTGAAACTATTGGCTTGCAGGTTTTGAACAGACCCCTGCTGCAATATGGTCTCACATCAAGGACCATGGATACCATCGGAGCATCATGCAGGGAGTCTACAAGACGGCAATACCTCACCCAAATAAGAAAATGGGAAGCCTACTGCGGCCGCATGAACATTGCCTATGACTCCGTTACCATATCAGATGTGCTGGAATTCCTTGCGGGGTTACACCATGATGAACACCTCAGCTACAGTGCCATCAATAGTACCAGGAGTGCGCTATCATCCTACCTTACCATCGAGGTAGGATCTCACAAACTAGTGTCCAAATTGATGCGGGGCATATTCAATTCAAATCCACCCCGACCGCGTTACCATGTTACCTGGGACATTGGGGTAGTTTTAACCCTACTCAGGACATGGTCACCCATGGTTGGACTCTCTTTGGACAAACTCACCTTGAAATTGGTGATGTTATTGGCACTTATGTCAGCACAACGGGTACAGACTCTACAAAAAAATCAATATTGATAGAATGGTCCCTACCCCAGAAAAAGTAACATTTTACATTGATGAGTTACTAAAGCAGCACAGACCTGGGTTTACAGGGCTGCAGCTGGTGTTTCCGGCATACCCGCTGATGTGAGGCTATGTTTAGCCACCCATATTCATCATTATATTAAAGTGACGCGGACCCTAAGGGGAATGGAGAAATATCTGCTGATTAGCCATAAAAAACCACATCATAGAGTGTCAGTACAGATGATCTCAAGATGGCTCAGGATCGTGTTGGATGCAGCAGGTATTGACACTAATGTCTTTAAATCCCATTCCACCAGGGCTGCATCAACGTCGGCGGCAAGGGTCATGGAGGTGCCCATGGACCATATTCTTGCCACAGCAGGATGGGCTAGTGAAGCCACCTTTCAGCGGTTCTATAACAAACCTGTTGCCACTCCTGTTATGTTCGCGGAGGCCATGCTGAATGCAGGTCAAGAACATACAACTATTCCCCAGTGAGGGGTTTTTTCTTTGTTTATAATTAATAAACATTATTATTTTTCAGTACATCCAGTCTGAAATATGTTTATACTCCTATCCATCCATATTGTGGCGTGTGCGAGAGCATGGATGTGATCCAGGGCATGAAATCACAGAGCTTTGAAATCTTCACGAAGTCACTCACGTGACTCCGAAATGAAATAGTAAGATTAAACGAGAACTTACCAGTTTGAAGTTTGATCTTTATTTTATGAGGAGTTGCGATGAGGGATTTCATGCCCTCCGCTCCCAACCCTCTATCATAAGGTCAACTGGTAAATAGAGTCTCTTCAATCTTACTATAACAAGTCATTTCTTTGTTGTTGGTTCTGTGATTCCACACCGCTGCTTTGAAGAATGTCGCGCATGCGTGCCTGGTGGGGTCTTCACGAAATCCCTCATCGCAACTCCTCATAAAATAAAGATCAAACTTCAAACTGGTAAGTTCTCGTTTAATCTTACTATTTTCCTGGGTAGGAAAAGAATAGAACAGTACAACACAGGAACAGGCCCTTCTGTCAACAGTGTCTATGTCAAACTTGATGCCAAGTTAAATTAATCTCTGCCTGCATATGATCCATATCCTTCCATTCCCTCCCTTCCCATGTGTCTATCCAAAAGCCTTTTAAATGCCACTATCATATCTGCTTTGACCCTGATCACTGACTGCGATTCAAGCATCCATCACCCTCTGTGTAAAACACTTGCCCCCATATCTCTTCGAAACCTTGTCACCCTCACCTTAAAGTTATGTCTTTCACATTTACATCCTGGGAAAAAGGCTCTGACTGTCTCCCCTGTCAAAGCCACTCGGAATTTTCTATACTTCTATCAGATCTCCCTTCTCCCTGACACTCTGGAGAAAGCAAACTGTTTCTCCAACTGCTCCTTATAGCTGAAAGCCTCTTCAAAGCCTCCACATCCTTCCTGTAATTGGGTGACCTGAACTTCAGCCAATACCCCAGATGCAGGCCTAACTAAACTTTTATAAAGCTGCTACTTGATTTACCGGTTCATATACCCGGATTATGAAGGCAAGGATACCTGACTCCTTCTTCACAACTCGTGGGTGTTGCCACTTCAGGGAGATATGGACATGGACCCCAAGATCCCTCGGTACATCAGTGCAGTTAAGGGTCTTGCCATGAACCATACACCTTGCCTTATGCTCAATTTCTCAAATTGCAACACCCTCACACTTGCTCAGATTAAATCCTATTTGCCATTTTTCTGCCCATATCTGTAGCTGATTTGTATCCCACTGCATCCTTTGACAGCCTTCTGCACTCTCGGCAACACCAGCAATTGTTACGTCATCTGCAAATTTACTAACCAACCCATCTACATTTTTATCAGTTTATATATCTGGTGGTAAGTGACTCATTTTCAAGACCTTTCCACTATGTACACGACATGACGAGTGGACACAGAACACTTGCCTGGATGAGTGTGGGACAAAGCAGATGCTTTGCTCAGCAACCCCTCAACCATGATCCTCACCGCCACCACCGACAGTAGCTGCTGTGTGAACCATCTGCAAAATGCATTGCAGTTACTAGCCAAGGCCACTTTGACTGCACCTCCCAAACGCCAGCAAGAAGGGCAAAGGCATCAAGGGTATGGTGATGGAAGCTTAGGGTAGATGGTCAGAATAATTTCCTGTGATAGGGGTACCAAACATAAATGGGCATAGGGTTTAGGTGAGAGGCAGGTGTTTCAAAGGAGTTCTGAGGAAACATTTTTCCGGACAGAGAGTGACTGACACGTGGACCGTGCTGCCAGAGGCGGTGGTGGGATCAGATACAATTCATACAATAAATGGCTAGACCCGGGTTTGATCCTGACTACAGCTGGTGTCTGTACAGAGTTTGTGCATTCTCCCTGTGACCATGTGGCTTTTCTCCATGTGCTCCGGTTTCTTTCCATGCTCCAAAGACCTACAGGTTTCGAGATTAATTGGCTTCTGTGAATTATAAATTGTCCCTAGTGTGTAGAATAGTGCTAGTGTATGGGGTATTCACTGGTCAGCGCAGACTTTGTGGGCCGAAGGGCCTGTATCTCTAAAGTCTAAAGTGTTCAGACAGTCACTTAAATAGACAAAGCATTTAGGGATACGGTCCTAGAGTAGACTAATAAAACGAGTATGGATGGGTATAAGGGTCAGCAGGGACATGGTGGGACAAAGGACATCGTTCGGTACTGATGACCCAACAGGCTTCCAATCATAGAACAACCCTCCACCATCACCCTCTGCCTCCAATCACCAAGCCAATTTTAGATCCAGTTTGTCAACGGTGTCCTGGATCCCATGAAATCTAACCTCTTGGGTGGGATCTTGTCAAAGGACTTCCGCAACAAACACACTACTTTCATTTTGTTTTAGAAGGAACTGCAGATGCTGGAAAATCAAAGGTTGACAAAAACGCTGGAGAAACTCAGCGGGTGAGGCAGCATCTATGGAGCAAAGGAAATAGGCGACGTTTCAGGTCGAGACCCTTGTTCACACTTCTTCAGTCTGAAGAAGGATTTCGACCCAAAACGGTGCCTATTTCCTTCGCTCCATAGATGCTGCCTCACCTGCTGAGTTTCTCCAGCATTTTTGTCTACACTACTGTCATTAACTCATTTCATTTAACAGGCAGACACAATAATGAAGGGTATCAACCCAAAATCTCACCTATTCCTTTTCCCCAGAGATGCTGCCTGACCCGGTGAGTTACTACAGCACTTTGTGTCTATCTTCAGCATAAACCAGTATCTGCAGTTCCTTCTTACGCATATCTTTGAACAATGTGGATTGATTAAGAATAATTGTCCAATACCTTCTCCACCACTGTTGCATAATTAAGGAAGGTCAATTTTAATGGGATGAGAATGAATTGACCTTGTTCAATAGGAACCAAAAGTTCAGATAAGTGAGACATCATGTTAAGCTCGAGGTAAGTTGTAAAAACATTTATGTTAAGAGCAGAGAAAGGACAAACAAAACTACCTGAATGATGAGATTCAGTGGTAGATAAAAAATAATGCTATAGCTAAAATAGGGCGCCTGTGACAGGGAGTGGATTGTAAATTGCAGTGAAATCCAGGTTGCAAGAGAATCAGAATGGAAGTGACGTTTAAAATACGATGATGAAATAGAACAATGAGGAAGGTTGTCTGCCAATATAAATGGGAATTTACAAACGAACCACAGGCATTGAGATAGTGAAAGACAGTAGATGGGGAATGGGTGTGTGAGCGTGGATGATACTTTATTTCCTGGATTATCTCAACACCACTGTCACTTTTGGAGCCAAGTTCTGTTATCAAGGCAACGTCATATTCTGTGGCTTGTCGTTTATTAACTTATTTCTCCACACGCCACACCTTCACAGATACATTCAAGATTGTATTTAACTGTAATGTGCTCTGGATATGAACCGGAACAATGAGCCTGCTGCACGTTAGACGCTGCTAAAATAATATACATGAATTATCAATTATTCTGAGTGAACCTGACTATGAAAGTGCAGCAGCAAAGTACTTAGAGCAACCATAGTCATGCAGAGATTGTAGTGACTGGAGGCTGAGGTAGGCTTGTGGTTAGGGTTGTGCAGACTTGTGAAGAAGATGTTCTTGAACATGGAGATATTGGTTTTCAGACTCCTGATGGTAGCGATGAGATGGGAAAGTGTCCGGGGTGCATTGGTCCTTGAGACATCACCTCCAACAATCCCTTTGATGGTGCGGAGGTCAGTACCTGTGATGGACAGAAGCAGAGACCCAGTTACTTGAGTTTAATGATGAGTTTGGAAGAGATGGAGGTGGTGAACACTGATGAACAACAGCTTGAAGTACATGTTCTGGTTGTCCATGTAGCCAGGCACAGAGTGGAGAGCCAGTGAGACCGCATTCACTGTTGATCTGTTGTGCCGGTAGGTGGATTGGAGTGGGTTCAGGTCAAGTCAGATTCAAGTGAGGCAGGACTTGATGTGTGGGACTTTACAGGATATCATGAATAGCTGCTGAGGCCACTGCGTCCCAGGACTAATAGTCACAATACGCAGGCACAGGTGGAACTAAATAGAAGAACGTTGGAACAAAAAGACAAACTTGTATGAAAGGAATTTCCTTGTGTGTTTGCACTACGCACATGGGACAAGAGAAACACCATTGAACCATCGTCAGAGCAACTCAGTGCTCAGACGAATGTTGGTGTTGGTCTGTTATTGTCACATGCTCTGAGATGCAGTCCCAGGAGGCAGTGGTTTTAGCAGTTGATTTATAATATCCTTTAATCTCCCAGATATGGTAAAGTTAGGGTTGGCTGATGTTTATGTATCTGTCAGCTCTGAAAAGCTTTCAAACTGTCCCCAAGTCCAACAGGTAGTGCAAAGACAAAAATACCAGACTATAGAATATAGTGTTACTGTGATATAGCGTTACAAAGAAAAAGTGCTAGATCTGCAGTGAGGTAGGTTGGAAGATTGGGACTACACCGTATCTTATGGGAGGACTGTTCAGTAGTCTGTTCTTGAATCTGGTGGTACGTGCTTTCAAGCTTCTGTATCTTATGTCCACTGGGAGCGGGGAGAATGAATGACTAGGGTGAAAATGGTCCTTGATTATGTTGGCTGATTTCCTGAGGCAGCATGAAGTGCAGATGGAGTTGATGGTGTGGAAGCTGGTTTGTCTGACTGGGCTACATTCGCAACACTCCGCAATTTCGTATGTTCCTGGGCAGAGCAGTTACCAACCCAAACTGTGATACATCCCAATGGGATTCCTTCCATGGCACATCTTTCGAACTTGGTAAGAGTTGTGCATATATTAGCCATTTGTTATTAGAGGAGCTAATTATTGAAATAATAAAGTCAGCATCAGATGGGGTTAGAGGGCCCCACTCCCTCCCACTTGCCTGGTTAATGTACTTTTCCTATAAATCACTCCAATCCATCTCCCGTAACCCCTCAGGTCACTCGCGATTTGATGTCAAATGTAAAAAACCCTAGAAAGTATACAAATCCTGCCTTTTAAATAATGGATGTCGTTTTTTTTTTATTGAAGTGCCTGTTATATTTAGTTTGGTTAGTCCAGCTGATGAAATTAATATTTCTAATGTCATCAATGGCCCTTGAATAAGCAATGACATTCTCTACAAAAGAACATCAAAATGCTCCAGAAATATTTTGCACTTCCCAGTAACTTGTGCCAACCACTCATGTAAAAAGTACATCCTGGGCCAGGCAGCATCTATGGACGGAAATGAACAGACAATGTTTCAGGTCGGGACCTCTCCAGATGAACTGCGTCTTGGGACAAATAGTCACAAAAATCCAGTTACAGGTGCAACAAAATTGAACGCAATTGGAACCACAAAGCACATTGTTAGTACAACTCAGAGCTCAGACAACTACTGGCGTTGGTTTATAATTGTCACGTGTACCAAGATACAGGCAAAAACTTTGTGTGCTATCCAGTCAAATTATACTCTACGTGATTGCGACCAAACCACACACAAGTAAAAGGGGCAGAGCACAGAGAGATACGCCTGTGTGTAAAAAAATAGTGTTACAGCATCAGATAGTTATAGTTACAGAGAAAAAGTGCAAGGTCCGAAATTAGGCTGGTTAGAATAGCAGGACAGCACGCTTATTTGATGGGAGGACATTCAGTAGTCTGACAACAGCAAGGAAGAAGCTGTTCCTGCATCTGGTAGTACGTACTTTTAAGCATTTGTACCTTCTGCTAAACGGGAGAGAGGACAAGAGGGAATGACTGGGGTAGGAAAGCTCCTTGATCATGTTGGCTGCTTTCCTGAGGCAGTGTGAAGTGTTTATGTGGGGAGGCTGGTGTTGATGACAAACATAGAAACATAGACAATAGGTGCAGGAGGAGGCCATTCGGCCCTTCAAGCCAGCCCCGCCATTCATTGTGATCATGGCCGATCGTCCCCAATCAATAACCCGTGCCTGCCTTCTTCCCATATCCCTATTTTCCACTAGCCTAGTGAT
The DNA here is from genome assembly GCA_963514005.1 of Raja brachyura. The sequence goes on along the minus strand of OY740797.1, from coordinate 53,470,350 downwards.
AGACTGGACTACATCCACAACTCCTGCAATTTTTTGAGGTCTTACATAGCTGTTACATTGTTGGTAAAAACAAAATTAAAATGAGGTGAATTTAAATACCTTGTGCTGCATTTATTAGCCTCCTGAACTTGGAAATTAATACGATTTCATCAGCATGTTTAATGTTTAACGTAAGGTCATAAGATCATGTGATAGGGGCAGAATTAGGCCATTTGGCCCATTAAGCCTACTCCGCATTCAATCATGGCTGATCTATCTTTCCTAACCCCATTCTCCTGCCTTCTCCCCCAAACCACCCTCACTAATCAAGAATCAGTCTATCTTTGCCTTAAAAGTGTCCATAGATGGCCTCCACATTGTGGCAAATAATTCCTCAGATTCACCTCCCTCTGACTAAAGACATTTCTCCTCATCTCCTTCCTAAAGGAACGTCCATTAGTTCTGAGGCTATGACCTCCAGTCCAAGACTCTCCCACTAGTGGAAACATCCCCTCCACATCCACTCTATCCGGTACTTTTCAATGAGGTCCCCCCTCATTCTTCTAATCTCCAGCGAGTACAGACCCAGTGCAATTAAAAACTCATCATATGTTAACCCACTCATTCCTGGTAGCAAACGTTATGAAGGTGTGGGATGAGCAGAGTGCGACCCCCAACCCCCCTCCCCTCACTGTGAGCGGGGGCTGTATTAACATAGAAACATAGAAATTAGGTGCAGGAGTAGGCCATTCGGCCCTTTGAGCCTGCACCGCCATTCAATATGATCATGGCTGATCATCCAACTCGGTATCCCGTACCTGCCTTCTCTCCATACCCTCTGCTCCCCTTAGCCACAAGGGCCACATCTAACTCCCTCTTAAATATAGCCAATGAACTGGCCTCAACTACCCTCTGTGGCAGAGAGTTCCAGAGACCCACCACTCTCTGTGTGAAAAAATTCCTTCTCATCTCGGTCCTAAAGGATTTCCCCCTTATCCTTAAGCTGTGACCCCTTGTCCTGGACCTCCCCAACATCGGGAACAATCTTCCTGCATTTAGCCTGTCCAACCCCTTAAGAATTTTGTAAGTTTCTATAAGATCCCCTCTCAATCTCCTAAATTCTAGAGAGTATAAACTGAGTCTATGCAGTCTTTGTTCATAAGACAGTCCTGACATCCCAGGAATCAGTCTGGTGAACCTTCGCTGCACTCCCTCTATGGCAATAATGTCCTTCCTCAGATTTGGAGACCAGAACTGTACGCAATACTCCAGGTGTGGCCTCACCAAGACCCTATCCAACTGAAGTAGAACCTCCCTGCTCCTATATTCAAATCCTTTTGCTATGAAAACTAACATACCATTCGCTTTCTTCACTGCCTGCTGTACCTGCATGCCTACTTTCAATGACTGGTGTACCATGACACCCAGGTTGCGCTGCATCTCCCCTTTTCCTAATCGGCTTCCATTTAGATAATAGTCTGTTTTCCTATTTTTGCCCGCAAAGTGGATAACCTCACATTTATCCACATTATACTGCATCTGCCAAACATTTGCCCACTCACCCAGCCTATCCAAGTCACCTTGCAGTCTCCCAGCATCCTCATCACAGCTAACACTGCCCCCCAGCTTAGTGTCATCCGCAAACTTGGAGATATTGCCTTCAATTCCCTCATCCAGATCATTTATGTATATTGTAAATAGCTGTGGTCCCAGCACTGAGCCTTGCGGTACCCCACTAGTCACTGCCTGCCATTGTAGAAATGACCCGTTTACTCCTACTCTTTGCTTCCTGTTTGCCAGCCAGTTCTCTATCCACATCAATACTGAACCCCCAATGCCGTATGCTTTAAGTTTATATACTAATCTCTTATGTGGGACCTTGTCGAAAGCCTTCTGGAAGTCCAGATACACCACATCCACTGGTTCTCCCCCATCCACGCTACTAGTTACATCCTCGAAAAATTCCACAAGATTCGTCAGACATGATTTACCTTTCGTAAATCCATGCTGACTTTGTCCAATGATTTCACCACTTTCCAAATGTGCTGCTATCCCATCTTTAATAACTGACTCTAGTAGTTTCCCCACTACCGATGTTAGACTAACTGGTCTGTAATTCCCCGTTTTCTCTCTCCCCCCCTTCTTAAAAAGAGGGGTTACGTTTGCTACCCGCCAATCCACAGGAACTACTCCAGAATCTAAAGAGTTTTGAAAGATTATCACTAATGCATCCACCATTTCCGGAGCTACTTCCTTAAGTACTCTGGGATGCAGCCTATCTGGCCCTGGGGATTTATCAGCCTTTAATCCATTCAATTTACCCAACACCACTTCCCGACTAACCTGGATTTCACTCAAGAACTCCTTTGACCCGCGGTCCCCTGCTATTTCCGGCAGATTATTAATGTCTTCCTTAGTGAAGACGGAACCAAAGTAGTTATTCAATTGGTCCGCCATATCCTTGTTCCCCATGATCAACTCACCTGTTTCTGACTGCAAGGGACCTACATTTGTTTTAACTAATCTATTTCTCTTCACATATCTATAAAAACTTTTGCAGTCAGTTTTTATGTTCCCTGCCAGTTTTCTTTCATAATCTATTTTCCTTTCCTAATCAAGCCCTTTGTCCTTCTCTGCTGGTCTCTGAATTTCTCCCAGTCCTCTGGTATGCTGCTTTTTCTGGCTACTTTGTACGCATCATCCTTTGCTTTGATACTATCCCTGATTTCCCTTGTTATCCATGGATGCACTACCTTCCCTGATCTATTATTTTGCCAAATTGAGATGAACAATTTTTGTAGTTCATCCATGCAGTCTTTAAATGTCTTCCATTGCGTATCCACCGTCAACCCTTTTAGAATTGATTGCCAGTCAATCTTGGCCAATTCACGTCTCATACCCTCAAAGTTACCTTTCCTTAAGTTCAGAACCATTGTTTCTGAATTAGCAATGTCACTCTCCATCCTAATGAAGAACTCGACCATATTGTGGTCACTCTTGCCCAAGGGGGCACGCACAATAAGACTGCTAACTAACCCTTCCTCATTACTCAATACCCAGTCTAGAATAGCCTGCTCTCTCGTTGGTTCCTCTACATGTTGATTTTGATAACTATCCCTCATACTTTCCAAAAAATCCTCTTCCTCAGCGCCCCTGCCAATTTGATTCACCCAATCTATATGTAGATTGAAGTCACCCATTATAACTGTTTTGCCTTTGTCCCACGCATTTCTAATTTCCTGTTTGATACCATCCCCAACTCCAATACTACTGTCAGCTGGCCTGTACACAACTCCCACTAGCGTTTTCTGCCCCTTAGTGTTTCGCAGCTCTACCCATACCGATTCCACATCCTCCAAGCTAATGTCCTTCCTTTCCATTGCGTTAATCTCCTCTCTAACCAGCAACGCTACCCCACCTCCTTTTCCTTTCTTTCTATCCCTCCTGAATATTGAATATCCCTGGATGTTCAGCTCCCAGCCTTGGTCACCCTGGAGCCATGTCTCCGTGATCCCAATTCTGTGAGCGGGGGCTTGTTTTCTGCGAGCGGAGGCCCACCCCCCCCCCCCCCCCCCTCCCCTACACCTCCCCCTTCCCCACAGTTTGACATCTTTCCTATAACATGGTGCCCGGAACCAAAGATCCTACAGCGGAGCAAGATAGTCCACTCAACAAAAAAACCGTAGTAGGGTGATGGGTAATCTTCAGCACCATTTCCGTAACCGGCTTCCGTCTCCGCTCTTCTCGAGATACTTCTCTAGTATCTTTACTTTGGTCATGGCTTCTTCATGCACAAATCATCTTTTTGTTTCTCAGCTGCAGGTGATCATTTTGATATCCCTGCCTAATCCTCCTTATTAACTTTACGGATACGCAGCGATCGCCGCCCCCTTTTTTTGTTAAACATCTATCTCCTGCGGGTGTTTTTTTTAATTTCCCCCTTAACATTCCCGTACTTTTTCGATAGCTGCCATGACTCTTTTGATGTCATCCTTCGTCCTGCTCCTGGTCTCGGCCCGCACCGATCTGTCGGACATGCTGTGTGGGTGTGTGTTTGTGTTTCTGCGTGTGTGTTTCTGCGTGTGTGTATGTGTGTGCGTGTATGTGTGTGCGTGTATGTGTGTGCGTGTGTGTGCGTGTGCGTGTGTGTGTGTTTGTTTGGAGGAGTCTTAGGGGAGAAGCGCCGGCACCAGGGCGGACGAAAGCAACGATCATAGAGCGGAATAGGTGACATTTTGGGTCGAGACCCTTCTTCAGACTGACAGTCAATGGAAAGGGAAACAGGAGGTATAGGCATATCTTCCATTCATTTGTCCTTAGTACCATCTATATCTCTTGTTCCTCTTTCCCCTGACTCAGTCTGAAGCAGAGTCTCGACCCGCAATGTCACCTATACCGCTCTATGATCGTTGCTTTCGTCCGCCTGTCCGCGCGTTCGCTCGCTCTTGGATTAAGTAGCGCAGGATAAAGCTGCGAATTCACACACAGGATGGAAACTGGAGACTGAAAACCAGGGGAACACCGTCCCCATGCGTACCCCCCCCCCCCCCCCCCCCCCTCCATCACTGCCTGCGACCCCAACAAAACCTCAAATCCTCTGTACGCTGGATCAGACATAACTCAGGGCAGCTCCTCGATCTACACGACCATGTTAATGTGAAAGATAGACACGAAAATCTGGAGAAACTCAGCCGGTCAGAAGACGGGCCTCGACCCGAAACGTCGCCTGTTCCTTTTCTCCAGAGATGCTGTCTGACCCGCTGAGTTGCTCCAGCTTTTTGTATCTATCTTCGGTTTAAACCAGCATCTGCAGTTCCTTCCTACACCTCAATGTCAATACGTTTCCGAATTTATTGAATACAATGTTATCTTTCCCCATGTTTTGTTTGTATTAAAGCTTCACATCGCGTGATTACCAAATTGCAGACAATTTTGCCAAATTTCAGTCTACCATCGTGTTGTGAACTTATGACTACACTCTATACCTGTCCGATCCATGTACCTGTCTAAATGTTTCTTAAACGTTACGATAGTTACGGTATGCAAAAAAGGTTGCCGACCCCTTGATCCTGTCCCGCTAGCCTTTGTGTTCATTGATAACATTTTCCACAATATTAGGATTTCGTGGAGGGAGAGCGAGAGAGAGATGGGTTGAATGAAAGAAAGAAAGAAAACACAGCAAAGAGTAGCCGGAAGCCAGAGGATTGGGAAACTTTCACAGGACAACAGAAGGAATCAAAACGGGCAATACGGGCTGAAAAGATGAAGTACGAAGGGAAGCTGGCCAAGAATATGAAGAAGGACAGTAAAAGCTTCTTTAGATATGTTAAGGGAGAAAGAGTAGCAAAGTCAAATGTGGGTCCCTTGAAGGCAGACACGGGTGAAATTATTATGGGCAACAAGGAAATGGCAGAAGAGTTGAATAGGTACTTCGGATCTGTCTTCACTAAGGAGAACACAAACAATCTCCCAGATGTACTGGAGGACAGAAGATCTGAGGGGGTAGAGGAACTTAAATAAATTTTCATTAGGTGAGAAATAGTATTGAATAGGCTAAGGGGACTGAAGGATGATAAATCCCCTGGGCCTGATGGTCTGCATCCCAGGGTCCTCAGGGAGGTGGCTCTAGAAATAGTGGACGCATTGGTGATCATTTTCCAATGTTCAATAGATTCAGGATCAGTTCCTGTGGATTGGAGGATAGCTAATGTTATCCCACTTTTCATGAAAGGAGCGAGAGAGAAAACGGGGAATTACAGACCAGTTAGCCTGACTTCGGTGGTGGGAAAGATGCTGGAGTCAATTATTAAAGAGGTAATAATGGGGCATTTGGATAGCAGTAAAAGGATTAGTCCAAGTCAACATGGATTTATGAAAGGGAAATCATGCTTGACTAATCTGGAATTTTTTGAGGATGTGACAAGTAAAATGGATGAAGGGGTGCCAGTGGATGTAGTGTATCTAGACTTTCAGAAAACCTTTGATAAGGTCCAGCACGGGAGACTGGTGACTAAAATTAGAGCACATGGTATTGGGGGTAGGGTGTTGACATGGATAGAATATTGGTTGGCAGACCGGAAGCAAAGAGTAGGAGTGAACGGGTCCTTTTCAGAATGGCAGGCAGTGGCGAGTGGAGTGCCGCAAGGCTCGGTGTTGGGGCCGCAACTGTTTACCATATATATTAATGATTTGGAAGAGGGAATTAGGAGCAACACTAGCAAGTTTGCGGATGACACAAAGCTGGGTGGCAGTGCGAACTGTGAAGAGGATGTTAGGAGGTTGCAGGGGGACCTGGACAGGTTGAGTGAGTGGGCAGATGCGTGGCAGATGCAGATAAGTGTGAGGTTATCCACTTTGGTGGCAAAAACAAGGGGACAGATTATTATCTCAATGGGGTTAGGTTAGGTGGTGCAGCGAGACCTGGGTGTCCTTGTACACCTGGCTTACAGGTACAACAGGCAGTGAAGATAGATGGAATGTTGGCCTTCATAACAAAGAGATTTCAGTATAGAAGTAACGAGGTTCTTCTGCAGTTTTATAGGGCTCTGGCGAGATCACATCTGGAGTACAGATTTGGTCTACTAATTTGAGGAAGGATATTCTTGTGATTGAGGCAGTGCAGCGTAGGTTCACGAGATTGATCCCTGGGATGGCGGGACTGTCATATGAGGAAAGATTGAAAAGTAGGCTTGTATTCACTGGAGTTTAGAAGGATGAGGGGGATCTTATAGAGACATATACAATGATAAAAGGACTGGACAAGCTAGATGCAGGAAAAATGTTCCCAATGTTGGGCGAGTCCAGAACCAGGGACCACAGTCTTAGAATAAAGGGGAGGTCATTTAAGACTGAGGTGAGAAAAAAACGTTTTCACCCAGAGAGTTGTGAATTTATGGAATTCGCTTCCAAAAGTATTTTCGTACTTTGGCCTTCATCAGTCAGAGTATTGAGTATAGAAGTTGGGAGGTCATGTTGCAGTTGTATAAGACTGCATTTAGAATATTGTGTTTAGCTCTGGGCACCATGTTATAGGAAAGATGTCAAACTGGAAAGGGTACAGAGAAGATTTATAAGGATGTTGCCAGGACTAGAAGGTCTAAGCTATCGGGAGAGGTTGAGTAGGCTGGGACTTAATTCCATGAAGTGCAGGAGGATGAGGGGAGGTCTTATAGAGGTTTACAAAATCATTAGAGGAATGGATCGGGTAGATGCACAGAGTCTTTTGCCCAGAGTAGGGGAATCAAGGACCAGAGGACATAGGTTCAAGGTGAAGGGGAAAAGATTTAAGAGGAATCCGAGGGGTATCTTTTTCACAGAGAGGGTGGTGGGTGTATGGAACAAGCTGCCAGAGGAGGTAGTTGAGGTTGGGACCATCGTTTAAGAAACAGTTAGACAGGTACATGGATAGGACAGGTTTGGAGGGATATGGACCAAACGCAGGCAAGTGGGACTAGTGTAGCTGGGACATTATTAGCCGGTGTGGGCAAGTTGGGCCGGAGGGCCTGTTTCCACACTGTGTCACGCTATGACTCTATCCACGTTCTCCAGAGATGCTGCCTGACCCACTGAGTTACTCCAACACTTTGTGTCTATTTTCCCGTCACCCAGGCTGTGTTTGAGGCTGGAGCAGGTGGGAACACCAGGCGTCTAGAGAATGGATCTGATTCTCAACTAAAGCAGAGTCGTGTGCTGACCCCAAGGCTCTGGTCGAGTTGATGACGAGTGTGTAGAGATGGCGTTGCTTATAATTGTGCGGGATAGGGACCCGCAGGGCGGTGATCTCTGCCTTCAGCTTGGCGGCAGTCCAGTGCCTGGGTGCCGGGGGCTGTATGTTGGGCCGGGGCGGAGTGGCCGGGCGGGTGTAGGGGTGGCCGCCGTGTGAAGGGCAGCTCTCCTGCCCGCTCTCCGGCGCCCTGGAGCCGGCTCTCCGCTCTCTGCCTCCTCGGCGGCTCTTCATGGACCGGATCCATGAGTAAAAACTGGTTAATTGAGACGTGGAGTGAAAGTCGTGTGGACTTGACTGGCAACTTAATGTAATAACTAGACGTGAGAGGGTGGGACATGGGAGACCAGTTAAACCATGGTGACGTCAGGCAGCGGCAACAATAATGCATCATTTTAATTGCCGCTGATGAGCTTATAGGAACGGTGCAGGCAGTGACATTTCCAGCTCAGCCACATGTCATCAATCGGTAAACGTGACATAGTCACATCACTTACCCTGACTCATGGATTTCCAACCGGTCCAAGCTATAAACAGCCGCAGCATAACGTGGAGACACAGTACCAAGGAGCGAGGGGTCGAGCGCACACTTGGAAGGTTATGTTGGCAGCGCAGGTGAGGAGCGGTCTGGCTGCAGGGGGGGGGGGGGGGGGTGGACAGAGGGAATGGGGTGGAAGATTGCAACCTTCACGTGGTCCGCCCTGTTTCGACTAATGGAATCAACTCGACGTACACAAACAGGAGATCAAATGGAACAAGTTGTCCAACAACTTCAGGCTGCGCACGCCACACGCAAGAAGAAGGCAGGGGGATGTTCAGAAGCAACAGGAGCAGAATTAGGCCATTCTGCCCATTAGTCTCCTTCACCATTAAATCCCTGTCAACCTAATTGTCCTGCCATCTCGAGAGGAGAGGAGACGGGGTGGAGGGGATGGACATAGATAGGGAATTGTAAAGGAGGTGGGAAATGTGTGGAGAGGGACGGAGGGGTGAGGAGGGAGGGGAGGTGCGGAGAGAGGCGATGAGGTGTCAGGGGTGCTGGGGAACCCTATTCTACCCGTGGCATCGTAGGATATTTATCCATCCCATGGTGCTAGTGTTGTTGTCGATCACTGACCCCTGGGCCTGAAGAAAGATTTGGACCTGAAACAGGCTGCCTGACTCGCTGAGTTACTCCAGCACTTTCTGTCTATTGTCGGTATAAACCAGCATCTGCAGTTCCTCCCTACACATTCCTGGCACCAGGTGCTCCCATCAAATCCACAATCGGTGAGTTTGGCGTCATTTCCGATGGTAGAGCTGAACCATTGTCCATGCATTCACGGCCCTCGGCTGAGGTGCTGACCTCTCCTTGTCCTTCAGGTGAGTGGGGCAAGGGGTCTAACTGGACAGTGGCTCTTGTAGAGGGCAGGAGACCGATGGATCGAATGACCTGCTTCTGTGCTGTCACTGACTGTATGTCATGGACCGTACAGCACAGAAACAGGCTCTTCGGCCCAACTCGTCCATGCTGACTAAATTGGCAAACTGGGCTAATCCCAGTAGCCTGCATTTGGCCCATATCCCTCTAAACCCTTCCTGCCCAGATATATGTCCAATGTATTTTAAAAGTCCCAATTGTATCCGTTTCTACAGCTTCCTCTGGCAGCTCATGCCAGATACGAAACATAGAAACATAGAAATTAGGTGCAGCAGTAGGCCATTCGGCCCTTCGAGCCTGCACTGCCATTCAATATGATCATTGCTGATCATCCAACTCAGTATCCCGTACCTGCCTTCTCTCCATACCCTCTGATCCCCTTAGCCACAAGGGCCACATCTAACTCCCTCTTAAATATAGCCAATGAACTGGCCTCAACTACCCTCTGTGGCAGAGAGTTCCAGAGACCCACCACTCTGTGTGAAAAAAATCCTTCTCATCTCGGTCCTAAAGGATTCCCCCCTTATCCTTAAGCTGTGACCCCTTGTCCTGGACCTCCCCAACATCGGGAACAATCTTCCTGCATCTAGCCTGTCCAACCCCTTAAGAATCTTGTAAGTTTCTATAAGATCCCCTCTCAATCTCCTAAATTCTAGAGAGTATAAACCGAGTCTATGCAGTCTTTGTTCATAAGACAGACCTGACATCCTAGGAATCAGTCTGGCGAACTACCCTCTGGGTGAAAAAGTTGCCCCTGAACCGGACCCTCTTACATCTTGCCCCTCTCACCTTCAGCCTTTGCCCTCTAGTTTTCCCTCTACAAAGGGAAAAAGACTGTGAGCTTTCAGTTTATCCATGCTCCTCGTCATCGTGTACATCTCAGGAAACGCAGCGGGTAGAGCTGCTGCCTCACAGCGCCAGAGACCGCAGGTACTGCCTGTGTGGAGTTTGCATGTTATCCCTCTGGCCGCGTGGGTTTCTCTGGGTGCTCCGGTTTCTTTCCACATCCCAAAGACATGTGGGTTTGCAGGTTAATTGGCCTCTGTAGAATGTCGCTGGTGTGCAGGGAGTGGGTGAGAAGGTGTAATCACGTAGAACTAGTGTGGTCGAGTAATGAATGGAGCGGGGAATGGCTGAGCGCGGACATCTCTCCACTCACTGACGCTGTCTGTCCCGCAGTTTCTCCCGTTGCTGCTCCTGTGTGCGGGCGGCGGGGCGGCGCGCCGGTCGGGGACCGAGAGCTGCCTCTCTCCGGAGGAGCTGCAGGATCCGGGCCAAGACTTGCGGAAGCTGCTGGGCAGGGCAAACACGGGCCGCTTGCCCGCCCTCGACCTCGTCAAAGCGCTGGAGCGGCGGCGGAGGGAGCCGGGAACTTGCCCCCAGAGCGGGCTTCGGCCCCCGGGCAACGCCGACCTCGGGCACCGCTCCATCTCACCCTGGGAGTACAGGTACAGGACAGGTACAGGTACAGGACAGGTACAGGGACAGGTACAGGACAGGTACAGGCAGCGACGGCCGGGGCGGGGGCAGTGACGGGAGGGAAGGAGGGAGGGAGGGAGGGGGTGGGGATTAAGGGCCGGGGTTGGGACCTTCGATGGCTACCGACGGGATGACGGCTGCTGCCACGCGGCAGGGAAGGCGGTGGTGGGTCGTGGGGAGGTGGGGGTTGGTCGGGGGGTGAGTCGGGAGGTGGTGGGGGTGGGGTCGTGGAGAGGTGGGGGTGGGGTCGTGGGGAGGTGGGGTTGGTCGGGGTGTCGGAGGGGGTGGGTCGGGTAGAGGAGGGGGTGGGTCGGGAGGTGATGGGGGTTGGGTCGGGTGGAGGTGGGGGGCGGGTCGGGGGGTGGTGGGGGCGGGTCGGGGGGTGGTGGGGGCGGGTCGGGGGGTGGTGGGGGCGGGTCGGGGGTGGTGGGGGCGGGTCGGGGGGTGGTGGGGGCGGGTCGGCGGGTGGTTAGGGCGGGTCGGGTGGAGGAGGGGTTGGGTCGGGTGGAGGTGGGGGGTGGTGGGAGTGGGTCGGGGGATGGGTCGGCGGGAGGGGGTGGTGGGGGTTGGGTCGTGGGTCGTGGGTCGGGAGGTGATGGGGGTTGGGTCGGGAGGGGGTGGGTCGGGTGGGGGATGGGTCGGCGGGAGGGGGGTGATCGCCCCGGGAGCCCCATCTCCGCCCCCTCGCTCACTCCGCCCATTTGCCGCTTGCAGGGTGGACTACGACGCGGAGCGCTACCCCGCCAAGTTGGCCTTCGCTCGCTGCCTGTGCGCCGGCTGCATCGACGCGGAGACTGGCGAGGAGACGCGGGCGCTGAATTCTGTGGCCCTGGTGCAGAGTCAGCTGGTGCTGCGGCGGCGGCCGTGCCCGGGCCAGGCCGGACGATTCCGCTTCCAGATGGAGTACATGATGGTGCCGGTGGGCTGCACATGTGTCCTGCCCCAGGGCCGCTCGTAGCCTCGGGCGGAGCGGGACCTCCATCCGCCCCGGAGCGGGAGCGGGAGCGCAGCCCCTAACCCCTCCTCTACCCCCCCCCCCACCCCACCCCACCCCAATATTGGGGACCCTCCCTCCGCCGGGCGCTCGCAGCGTCGCGGGTTCGCACCTACATGCGCTGCTACCCCAGGCCCGCAGGTAGGGCCGATGGGGCGGGTGTCCCCGGGGGTCAGGCCACGGTGGGGTGTGGGAGGGGGACTCTTCTAATGACATTCTCAGGGGCGGAAATCCCGGGACACGTCCCCCCCTGTTCTGAGATGTGGGGGACAGTCCCCCCCCCCCTGTTCTGAGATGTGGGGGACAGCCCCCCCCCCCCTGTTCTGAGATGTGGGGGACAGCCCCCCCCCCTGTTCTGAGATGTGGGGGACAGCCCCCCCCCCTGTTCTGAGATGTGGGGGACAGTCTCCCCCCCCCTGTTCTGAGATGTGGGGGACAGTCCCCCCCCCCCTGTTCTGAGATGTGGGGGACAGTCCCCCCCCCCTGTTCTGAGATGTGGGGGACAGTCCCCCCCCCCCTGTTCTGAGATGTGGGGGACAGCCCCCCCCCCCCGTCCCCCCCATTTTTTATAATCCGGTGAAATCTCCGCGAGACAATGGAGGTGGGACTGATGATCGAGGGCGCCGATTGGTCGAGAGAGACGTCGGTCAGCACGCAATGGGGCGGGACACGATGATTCATCGCGATGATTGGAGGAGGGAGACGCGGCACAGACCTGCGCCTCATCCGCAGCCAGGATCGATCCCGGGTCTCCGGCGCTGTCCTATAATGTTTTATAATTGAGCCTGAAAATAAACAATATTATTGAGTTTAATATTTTATGCATACACTCACTGCATCACTACTGCAATTATGTCCATACTCTAGGATGCCTGATGCGGCTTTCCATAGTTTTTTCTTAAAGACGGGAGATGACTCTACAAGGTTATCAAATTAAAGTCCATCCC